>CM077812.1:75973029-76535529 GCA_039764185.1 Tamarix austromongolica
ATCATTATTATATTATAAATTATGATAATAGTAATTATCAAAATTATATAAATAATTATATTAGTATTAATTATATTAATAGTTATAATTATTATAGTTATATTAATAATAATAGTCATATTATTAATAATAGATATTAAAATTATTAGTATTATTATTATTATTATTATTATTATTATTATTATTATTATTATTATTATTATTATTATTATCATCATCATCATCATATTTGATTGATGTTGATCTAACCTTAAGAAAAAGAAAAAAAAGAATACTTCATTAAAATTAGTTATATGTATTTGCTAATTGCATTGTATTAATGGCAGCAGATGCATATGTATTGGCCGGCTAGTTTATATACTTTATTTGGTGTATTAATTATTTATCAATTATTTATATATTAATATGTAGGATATGAATAGTTTGAAAATTCAATTAATACACTAGAAATTAATAGTTGACCGCATATGTTCAGGTAATTAATTAAAGAAATATTTGATTAATAATTTATTAAAATTAGTTGTTCCACATATATACAACAAATGAATAGTTATATGCATTTGCTGCTCATAGGAAATAAATAGTCGCATTGTATTAATGAATATATGCATGTGAAGCAAATGAATATGCACTTTGGTGTATTAATTATTTATATATTAATATGCAAGAGATGAATAGTCCGACAATTCAATTAATACACAAGAAATGAATAGTTTTCTGCATATGTTCGGATAATTAATTAAGAAATAATTTGATTAGAAAATATATAGTTGATACTTTATTAAAATTAATTGTTTGACATGTGTGCAGTAAATAAATAGTTATATACATTTGATGCACATAGAAGATGAATAGTCACATTATATTAATAAATAGTTATATTAATTATTCCATCTTATTAATTAGCAATAACAATAATTAGCAATAATATATAACAACTATAATTAATAATTAGTAATAATGGATATAGATTAGGTGGAAAAATTTATATGTATATTGTCTGCTAGACAACTCTGTTTTTATATATATATAGATGGAGCCAAATGACAACATATTCTAATTTTAAATTTACAAATTTACCTTTAAATTTAACCTATACATTATTTAACTATCATTTAATGCTCTAGTCACTTTCTTCATAATCAACTTATTGCGTTGTTAGTTTTAATGAAATTAAATAATCATTTATTACTTAGCATTTCATTATCCATTCAAACTTCTTTGATTATGACTAACATCAAGTTTTATGAGCAGGATTATCAAAACAAAGAAAAAAAATCATGTCTTTAATTTCAATACTTCAAAACAATAATCCATCTTCAACAAGAGGGGAGATTCAAAGATGAGGTTAATTAGAATGTATGAGAGACCTTCATATGAGAATAGGGAAGAAACATTCTCTCTAAAATATGTACTCTGTGACAATAATGTAAGTTGTTATTTTACAAATTAATAATGAAAATTAGAAATTAGTTCATTATTTTTAATTACTAACAAAACATGTTCACAACAACAAGGTACTTGAGAGCCCAAATCCAAGCATTTAAGAGAAGTTTAATAGAAAGAAAACTTTACTACATGAGAAGTTTTATTGTAGTAGAAAATCAATTGAAGCTAAAAAAAATATCATTCCAGTATAATATATACTTCATGAACACGATGTATGTGTTTGAATTATTTGATAATTTTCCATCACTTATTTATGTATTCACCCTATTATTTTCAAGTCTTACTAATTGTAGATGATTCAATTCTAATTGCTAATATTTATTCGTATGGTATACACATGATTTTATTTTTTTATATATATTCTCCACATAAAATATTTTACAGATGTGATTGATAGTGTTGCCTCACTACAAACTATTCAAGAGAAAGAAATATGTGGGCAATTTACAAATCAACTAGACTTTTTGTTGGAAGACAATAGGTATATAACATGTTCACTCACATACAAATAATATTATAAAAAAATTTCTGACCAACTACTTCATGTAGATAAAATTATGTCAAATGTACTTCATTGGGTCATTATAGAATTGAGCTCAACCACCCTATTAAGTACACACTTCAACAAGATGTGATTGCTATTCTACAATTTTGTAAAGAAAAACCGTTAAGAGGCAAGTTATATTTTTTACACCAACGATACAAAAACAATCATTGATGATGGTAACCAATAATCATCTATAAATAAATAGAAAATAAAAAAATGCACTTTGAAAAAGTTGTGAGAAGGATTAGATATTAATTATGGACCAAAAATAATCATCTATTGTCAAATATAGATGTCGATTTTAGCCCAAAACTATTGTGTAATCTTCTTCCAAATTTAGGGGAAGGATTAGACAACTATTTTAGTTTAAAACCATCATTCATAGTCTATGGTCCACTATAGATGGTGGTTTTATCCCACAACTATTGTTAAATTATTCCTCTAATTTTTTTTTGAGTTTACACGGCGGTTACGACTTAAAATCAATGTATATGGCATTTTCCTCCTATTTTTTGAGCTTAGATGATGAATTTGACTTATAAACATCTTTACAACCTATTATTTTTTTCTTTTTTTATTATTCAGCATCAATGGTGTGTGTTAACCTAATAGGTCACTAACTCTTGTTTTGATGATAACAAAACTAATTAAGAAATTAATGAGTTTGGTGAAGTGTGTAGTGATACAAGATTCCACATGAAGTGGACACACTCAACCAAATCTTTGGAATACTTCAATTCAAAGGAATAATCAAGTTTTAAGCTTCAAGGAATGAGATTACATACAAGACCTACAAGAATTCAAGATCTGGGTAGAATTCAATAAGTCTTTTAGGTTATTATGTATGTATGTTTGATCTTTGAAAAACTTAGAATTTCTCATAAAATTTATTTTTTAACCCAAAATTTCATATAAAAAGGGTCTTAAATTTGGTTTAATTTTGAAAATGAATCACATGGTTTAGGACTTGGCATGAATTCTTTACCAATACCAGTTGAATGGTTTTGGAATAAGCCAACCAAATGGTTGTTGGGAGAAATCTAGGGTTACGAAGGAGTGAACAATTTAAATTAGTCAACTAGTTTTCTAGGACATCAGTTAATTCGTCAAACCAGTTGACTAGTTTTTACAAACTAGTCAACTGGTAGTGTGCTCATCTCCAAGGTTATATTTAAGGTTGGGCTTAAAATTCTAAACCAATAAATTGGTTTGATTACCTAGAAGTTGAATTCTTGACCTAAAATCTATCTCCCTTACTAGTTGCTAATACCAGTCTATTGGTTAAAATTAGTTAAATGGTTTTTCGCTACATGTTGATTGGTTGCTCACTCTAGAACTTTCTTGTTCTTTGGGTGTGTTATGGTTTTTATTAACCACTAAAATGGTTGCTAAAATTGATCCATTGGTTAAAATCAGTCAACTAATTGTTAGCTACCACTTAACTGATTGTTCGATTCTAAAATATACTACTCACCGGTTATGCTTTGGTTTTGTTTAACCATTTGATTAGTTTATAAACTAGTTGGCTAGTCTCTCATATTGATTAATTGGCCCCTATAATGGTTATATATTTTTACCAAGATTAATATTTTTTTTATCAAGGATTTGGGCATTAGTTAACTAGTTTTGAAGAACCAATCGATTATTTATGTTTTATTATTAAAATTATTCCCATTAGTCTATCAATTTGTGCATTACGTGTGCATCAATCGACATTATTTATTAAAAACATATAAAAAAGAGTTAAAACTGAATTTACTACCATTTTTTTTCAAGTTATTAATTGCATTCAACTACTATCTTATTCCAATTAAGTTCTCAACAATTCTCTTATGTTTAATTCTAATTTTTCTTGAGAAATATTTAGTGCTCATTTGCAAACATCAAAGGTAGTTGTTATTCACTTTCACCTTGTAAATACTAGTTAAATTACACCCTCACAATCATTCTTCAGTTTTAATCTTGTTAATTGTGACAAATTTTGTGTAATCCACCACAATACTCAATCAAACTCAATTGGAGGTTGTGTGATGCTTAAAATTATTATAAAGATTCTTATGAGATGAATCTAGATAAATAACTAGGTAAATATTATAAATTTTCTCTAAAGAGGTCATTGAGTTAGTAAGATCAAAAACACAAAGAGAGATCATCAATACAAACACATATTATATTTAAAAAAGAAAAAGGAATGAACTTTCTGCTGGTGGATGTAGAGTAGCATGTCTTAGCTTAGTTTGAATGACTACAAATTCCATGTGTGAATTTTGTTTGTCTAATTTATATCTAATGCACTTATTCATCCCCTCTAGGGTATTTTTCAATTGGTATCAAAGTAGTTCATTTATCAAATGATCTAATAATCCAAGCTGCAACCATAAAATAAGTGAATGGATCAAATTGGGTTAGGCAAAGGAATCTCCATCACCAAACCATCATTGTTCAATGGTGAGAATTTTATGTATCGAAAGAACTGGATGATGTTATTCATCAAATTATAGGACTACGATATATAGTCTGAATGGTGTGGTTTTTGAGTATGAATCCTAGTTTTTTTATGATTGAATTAATGAGGATTATTTGCTTATATACGCATAAGTTTAGTTTATTGGTTTGTGTTTAATGTGTTTTGTTTTTATGGTGATAACACTTGAAGAAAAAACAAAAGCTAAAGGTTGGATCATGATAAATAGAGAAAAATTAAGGTAAAGAACTAAAGCAAGAAGAGATTTAGAGCTAAAATGCAAATTCTGGACAAAATGAAAGCAAGAATGTGTATTTAATGTGTATAAGTGTGAAGAAGTGGAATTTAGACCAAAATTTAATATGAATTTGGAAGTTTTCAACATTAAAGTTTTATATAATTTTTTTTTTCTTTCTAACACATCTAGAATCAGCTCAATCAAAGGTCTAACAAAGAATTTATGGTATCAAAAATGGTCAAAGTTGTCAAAAAGTTACCAAGCCGAGACTTAACACGATCCTAATATGATAACCAAATCGGTTGTGTCGAACTATGGTGCTGAAGCAAAAATGCTTGTTTTTTTTCCTTTTTAAGAGAAAGACCTTAGGTTACGGAAGAAACTATTCATTTCAAATTTTTTTTCCATACTCAACCACCAACATTCTATTTTCCTTCTCTTTTCTATCATCCGCTCCATTCCTCCATTATTCTTATAATTTAAAATATATAGACCTTCAACCAAAGCTTGTTCAAAATTCAAATTTCAAGGTTGTTATCAATTATTCATTTTAAATTTGTTTAACATAATTTTTTTTGAATCTATTGTGTTGTCTTCCTTTTTATTATATGCTAGTTTTTTTTTATGCTAAAGTAAAAGGAGATTTCCTTAATCCAAATTGTGTTGAAGAATTTTGCCTTTCTGATTTGATTTTATAATGTATGTGTTATGTTAGTTTTGATTGACTATATGATGGGATTTTGACCATATTCTAGCATTCGATTGGGAAATGCCTGTGCAATTGAGATATAATCCAATATTGACCTAATAACAAAACTAGGGGTAAAGTTGTAAATATAGAGATGATTGATTAGACCTCTACAATAACAAAGGAGGATATTTGTGAGTGTTAATGTATTGTGTGCTATTAGACCCCAATCTAGAGATAGTTAGGGCCATATATATACAATAAGGTTGTTGAGCCTTGAGAAAACGCAAGTTTTTCATCTTTGTTGGCATGATTGATTGTGAATATTAAATTAAGGTCGAGTAGATTGTTCAATTGCACTATACATCAGGATAATTGATCGGAACCTTGGCCATATTTTATTATTATGTACAAGTTTCATGCAATTGCTTTAGTTTCTCTCTTTATTATTTTTTTTTGCTTTCATTAGATAGCTTGTCTTCTTAATGATATTGGTAATCTAAACAAAGAAAGGTTTTATCATCATTTTTGTGCTCACTTTCTAGTTCCTATGGAGCGATATCTTGAGTGATACTATGATTTTGTACACTTGTGGATAAGGAATATTATGGTCTATTATCACCAAATATCATAGATGGGGAATTCATGGATAAAAGCCATAACAAACTAATAGATAATGAAAAGAGAAGAATTACCCTCAATAACAAGATCATCAGGGTTCTTCGATGTGGCCTATGAGAAAAAAAAATTCCACTCAATCTAATCATGTACAACTGCTAATGAAGTGTGGGACAAGATTATGGTAACACATGAGGAAACAAGTTGAGTTCGACAACAATGAATCTTCTTTATATTAGAGAATCTGAATTATTCTAAATGAAGCAAGGAGAGTCCATTACTTCCCTCACTAACCCTCTCATAACTATCCCTAAACCATTTGTAGGATATTCCAAAGCTTTGGCCAACTTGAAGACGTAGTCCACCACAACCAATATGAAAATATTATTGCATGACAATGGAAAAGGCCCCATGAAGTTAATTCCCCATAAATCAAACACCTCAACCTCAAGGATGTAGTTCCGAGGCATTTCATGCCATTAAGAAATATTACCGGTTATTTGGAATGGATCACAAGAAATCACAAACTGTCCAACATCCTTAAATAGTGTTGGCTAATAAAGCTTGACATTGGCAAAGGTTTTGTTAGAGCTATCATGACCACCACAAGGTGATGAATGGAAATGAAAGATGATATCATTGAAATTTTATTTAGGAACACACCTTCTATAGATATCATTAGGGTACAACTTATAGAGATATGGCTCATCGCAATAGTAATATTTTCAATTCAAAAGGAAATTATTCCTCTCATTGTAGGAGACTTTCAAAGTTAGAATCCCATTAACTTAATAATTGACAACGTCAAGGAACCATAAGACCCTTAAAGTGGTAGTGACTCTAAATAAATTATCATCTGGTAATGAGTCATCTAGTATCTCCTCTTCCTCTTCCTTAAATTCCAACCTAATCTGAGAAAGATAATTTTCCATAATGTTATCAGCGCTCTCCTTGTCTTTAATTAGGGCACTGCATTCTTCTATTAAGGACATAATCTCATATTCTTATAGATTTTATTTGTTGGTTAAAATCTTTTTTTTTTTGCATAGGATGGAATTTAAGTCCCAATCTCAACAAATGAGATATTTATGTGGAGTTTTTTTTTAACATATCTTAGACTTTTCCAAATTATTTCTCGAATTTAGCTTTCACTAACCTTTGAGGGTAAGGGATAGGAGGCTTGTATGGTGATAGAGGGACATATTTATCAACTCCACGATCCTTCCCAAGGGTGGAATATTAATTAATTTTTATAGGTTCACCACCCTCCTTCACCACATTCTCAACTTTTTCCTTCGCATCTTCAACTCCATATATTAGAATAGGATTTTCTATTTCTTTCCCACTCCTAAGTGCTATGACATTTATGGAACCATTAGTATTTATCTTTGCTTGCCATGAAGGCATTCTGAATGGACTAGAAGAATAAATGGTTTATTAGGCCACTTGAATGATTTGGTTTTCCATCATCTTATTGTGGGTGACTAGGGAATCAATGTTAGAGGTCAAGTTCTTAATTATAGCGCTCATAATTCTATTTTGGTTCCTAAAATCCTCATTCTATTTATTTTTTAAGGTCATAAAATTCTCCATTAATGACTCTAAATGGAATTTTAGAGGGCTAGGAAAGTGTGGTCTAAGTTTTGGAAACTTGGAGATCTAAGATTTGATTAAGGATTGGGCTTAAGAGGTGGGTTCTTATATGAAATATTTGGATGATTTCTCCACCCCGAGTTGTAGGTAGGGGCCAATGGATCTTCTTTTTGGTTAAGTTGTTCACAAAATTCACATGTTTTTCAAGGGTTACATCACGAGATAGGGAAGTAACAAATTAGCAATCAAACGAAGTCTGACCTACAATCCCACAATTTTCTTGATCTACCGAAGAAGGTGCCAATGCATTCACACTTAATACATCAAACTTCTGAAATAATGCATCAACTTTAGACTAGAGGTGAACAAGGCCATAAATGCCATAACTTCCATTATTCTTAGTGGAAGAGCGCTCACCTAACCAATGATAGTGGTTTTGAGTCATGTCTTCAATAACTTACTTTGCCTTTGGTATGATTTTGTTCACAAGAGTGCCTCATGTTTTTGCATCTATGATCATTCTTGTATTAGAAAGACGACCATAGTAAAGGTGTGAACCAATAGCCATTCTTCCAACCCATGGTGTGAAAAAATTTTCAACATGTCCTTATAAAGTTCCTTTGCTTCATACCAAGATTCACCACTATTTTGATTGAAACTTGTAAAGAGGCTTATAAATTGAAGTGTCTTGGATAGAGGGACATATTTGTTCAAGAAGGACCATAACAATTGATCCCAAGTGGTGATGGATCCGGGAGGAAGTGATTGCAACCAAGATCTTGCTTTATTCCTCAATGAGAATGGAAATAATCTCACCCTGATCAAATCATCTAACAACCCATTCATCTTAAGAGTATCACAATACTATAAGAAGATTGAGCTCTATATATTTAGGTCCTCTATTAGGCTACTACCAAACTAGTTTTGTAGCACCATACAGAGGAGTGTAGGTTTTAGTTTAAAATTGTTGGTAGCTTCATTAACCTTCCTTATACATGATTGTATTTTGTATGCATTCATAGATGTAAACTGCTTGAGAGAGCAATTTGTTCTTCAACTCTTTCTTGATTAGTCATGATTTCTACACTTGTACTTTCGTTTATCTCACATACTCACTTGTTTAATTAACTTAAATTCCTCTCAATCTTAGGTTCAAACTCAACTTTAGGCCCAAGTCAAAGAGACAGTTGCATCTAAGGTACCTGAAAAAAAATGTATCTCTCAAGAAAAGAGAAATAAAAACAAAAAGGAAAAAAATCCATTCTAACCAAATAACAAAGATTTAATATCAACTAGCCGAAGTCCCCGACAACAATAGCAAAAACTTGATGGACCGAATCTGCAAGTGCATAGACTCATTGTATCATGTCAAGGTCATATCCTGCATGGACTTTATTGTTGATTACTTAATCCCATTATTTCAGCTATCTAGATTGAGTGATTGGAAAAGATATGGATATGAATTATGGAAATGAATGCAAAGATTAACAAAATGCAAACTCTAATACACTAACTATAAAACCTAGGGTTGAACTTTGGTCTCAACTTTAGTTTGCATCAGCAAATTAATGCAACATTGTATTATAGTTCAAACGACTTTGAAAAACTGGTATAGTGTAATTTTCTATCCTTCTTCAAGGTCTAAGAATATATTCAACCTAATTCATTAACTACTTTTGTGATTAATAAATTAGGTTAAACCCATTGAGCACCACTAGTTTAATAGTCCTTCAAAAACAAGTGCCTACTTTCGAGATCGATTATTTTCCATTCATATGTTAAGTTCTGACATTGATTTCAACCTTTCAGTTATAGTTAGTATCAAAGTGGGTCAAACTCTATGAATTTGAATCATTACAATAATATCTAACATATGAAACAAAGTGAATGAACTATATGTACAACATACATACCAATCCATCATCATAATACAAAAACAGACTTAATTCAACCCTAGAAAATATTACTACTTACTCATGATTGAAGTAAAATAAAAGAAATGAAATGTAGTAACATAAATAACATGAAATATATTAAATAACAAGATAAATATAGAAAGATAGAACTATAGATTAAAAATGCTAAAATCCACTATCAAAGGTACACACATGAACTAAAATTAAGTCTAAAACTAAGATTAGAATGATGGAATCAAAGGTAAAATGATGGAGTGTTTGTCTACAAAAGAGAGGAAAAGAAAATGTCTTAAAACATCTATAGTTTGAATGAGATTAAAACTGCTGAAGAGAGGGCCAAATTGTGCTTTTAAAATAGGATAACTACTTGCTACATGGTCAGACTATGCAGATTTGTTTCTCTTGCTGGTGAATAAATGGAGGATGCATGACAATGTCAATCTTGCATAAGGAGATTGTGCAGCTTCCTCCTATTGTTTTTGTGCATTAGGGGCTCAAAACCCTCCCTCCTGGTTTATTTTCAACTCTCCCTAATTCTTCCTCCATTTCTTTTTCTCTATCAAACCAAAATTTCCTCTTCATTTCCCCTATTTTCTTAGCTAAATCTATTACTCTTCATCCCCTATTTTCTCTAAACAAAGGAGGATTAAGGTAGAGAAATTTTTGTAATATTTATGGCTTATTATTCTTCTTTAAGTTTTCAACGAGATTTTAACTTCTTCTTTTTTATGCTTGATTATCTTAGGATAATCAAGAGTCATGATATAAGTCATCAAGATAAAAGATTTTCCTTGTACTAGAAGAAATTTACTTGAAGGCAATGTAATCTTATCTTTAGTATGTCTAAGTGCTTGTGGTTTATCTTGTGGTTTCATGATCATGGTGTGTTCCATATTGTTCATGTGTTAAGCAAATATTTGATTTTCAAGCATGTGACATGATTCATGTTTCATTTAGTATTTTGAAGATATTTTAGGCTTTGGGTTCTTTTAGCAAGATTTTTGTGATCTTGAGCATAAAAGGGTGTGATGTTTAATTTGATAGCATAAATCCATGCTTCTTGTTGTATGGCATGATTTTTATATGCCTTTGATGATTTTAGTAGCATACTAGGAGCTATGGTTATTTCAATTTATTTTTTCTTTATTCACATGTGTTTTTACCTAGAATGCCATCGACCAAAGGGCCACATTGATTGACTAAATCATTGTTCGGATCAGTTGTTTCGAGTCTCCAATCGATGGGATGATTGGTGGAAAATTAAGACCTATTTTCTATTATATTATCAATTGACTACTCCAGTCCATTAATTAATGGTACCACTTGTTTAGTCGATAAGTTACCCCGATAGTCTATGGATACACATTGTTATTATTCTCTTCGATTTGAGTGATCAGTCAACAAAACCGCATGTTCGGTTAACCGAGGCAATGTGTTTTTGAGCTTCTAAGAATTCAACCGATTGGTGCTTTCAGTCAACTATTTGGCCTATTTTGTTGGCCTTTTCCTTGTTTTTGGTCCTTAGGGACTTTGGTGGTTTTCTATTAATAATTTACCTAGGTTTTGACTTGTAGTCACTGATTTCAAGTATGGCTTGAATTATCAATAATTAGATATAAGTAAAAGAAAAGAAAGGAAATTTTTTTGTACCTTATGTGTTATAATACTTACATTCTTGAGTTTTGTGTTATCTCCTAAACACCCATTTTGGTGGCTTGGATTGCCTTAGTTAGCATTGGGTGTCAACACTTACATCTAAATGAATTAATCTGTGGGAAAAAAAATCTTAGATGCCTTCCACATATGTATACTTAGGGTTTGATTATCTTCATTGTGCCCTCTAACCTAGAAGACTGAGTGTGGTGGATGTCGAAGATCTCTAAGACAAGTCCCTTGGCACTAGTGTTAGTGTTATGGGTGTTACAGATCTAAAATTGAGTGGATGCCCCTATACCTAAGAGGTTACGTGTGGTGGATGTTCAAAATCCTTGAAAAAAGTCCCTTAACACAATTATATAGTGGTGATGGGAGTTGTAATCCTATGCTTGTCCCTATTTTGGGTATACATAATTATTTAATTATGATTAATATTTTTAGGGTGTTGTAGGCCCATAATTTAGTGTATGCCTCTCAACTAGGAGACCAAGTATGGTGGATGTTGAATATCCATGAGAAAAGCCCCTTGGCACTAGTGTGTAGCGGTAGTGGGAATTACAATCCTATGCTAGTACCAATCATGGATAATGACATTGCTTGGAACTACTTATGCCTTGTCCCAAGGATTCATGGATGAATGGTTATGTGTGCTTTAAATATTTTTCTATGACATATTTTATATCCATTATCTTACATTTTATGCTTTCTAAGCATGCCACATACCTTACAATTATATGACATCAATGTGGAGTATGAACCCTTACCATATTTTAGGTAGTTTGTTATACCAATAACTCACCATACTACTACTACAATTATGTGATCACTATGATAATAAAGCTTCTATCCTATTGAATAGGGGATGACTTGTAGGGGTATGACTCTCAATTAGATTATACCAAGGATGATGATGATAATAAAACATCCCCTAGTTTAGTTTTATTATGCTTCACATTATGTTAAAAAAAATGTTCAAACTTTAGGAGTGTTATAACTTACACTTGATAATGCCTCCAATCAAAATTAAAGAAAAGACTAGGCCTAAGAATGTGTTAGTCATCTAGGGGAAGAGAGGAAGTTTATGCATAAAAAATACAAGCTTATATCCTATTCTAATGGGATAAGTAAAGACCAAGGAAGATAATTATACACCTTTACCTCATCATACACTTCATAAATACCAAGAGCCTTGAGCAGCCAAAATAAAAATAAAAATAAAAAACAACACATCCATAAGGGAATTGGGAGTACAAATTTGACAATCAAGTTTCAATTGTGGAGGGAAAAGAGGAGGAGAAAATCCATTAGAAGGCAAATTTGGGAATTGATAAAGGAGCTTCACACATTTATATAGCACTACTATAGCTATGTAGTGCTTTAATATCTAATTCCATTTTTTTATGTGGGCTTATTTTTCTACTTTATTTTAGTTTATATGATGATTGTAATCTAACTTTTCTTTTGTCGGGTTCAAGAAAAATTTATTTGGTGTAGATGTTTGTAAAATGTACATCAATTAAAGTGTATTTCATTTCTTTTACCCCAAGAAATTTTTGGTCATTTTTTATTAGGAAATAAAGTTAAGTTTGACTATGAGAAGAGTATATTGGTTGATCCTTCTAAGTGATTCTAACTATTGAATTATGAAAGTAATAAACTTGTGGCATATAAATGTATGTGCTTACTTAGCTAACTCAATTTACCCTTTGTTTTTTCATCATGGAAATTACCATGAGGATATAGACTTAAATTTTTTTAGTTATTTAATACCATATAATCTTACTTAGGGAGAGAGGGATTTCAAGTTGGTTCAATAAATCTAATGATGACCAGTGTACTATAACATCACCAATCAACAAGCTAGCTAAAGGGTTAAGTGAACTCTAATTCTTGTCTCATAGTTAAAATCTTTGGCACATTGTTTTATTTTATCTTAACATACATTTTACCTCAATTATTTCACAACAACAATTAATTGAATATGATTTATTCAATGGAATTCTCGCGCATACAAATAAGTAACATACTTTGTAATACCTCACTTTTTAAATACTAAGTACTTATGTAACTAGTCTTGTTAATTAAAATAAAATATTCTAACTTTGATTATTCATTCCATATTTAAATTTTCCTTCATTAGTTTTGTTAAGTCACAAAAAATGCATTTAATCAATTAAGCAAATTCTTTTATTTCACCCAATTTTAATTTTTTTGGGTTATGCATATTTCCTAACACCAAATATTTTATATATTTACATTTCTAAAATTACTCCATGATTTATAAATTATTTATAAATTTTGGGATTTATTTGATACTTCTCCCAATAAATTCCCATTTAATTGATTTTCTACCTAAATGCTTATCCAAAAATTATTTTTGGTTAACCCTAATTCCCTAAACCAAAAATTATTAGATATTCCATGACCATATTTTTCATGTACTTGGTCAATGAAGCAATATTTTGGCCAAAATCCACTTCTTATACTTCCATAACTTACTCTTACACCGCTATACCTCTTTCTCCCACACTTTGTCATTGTACCCTATCAATTGCTAAGTTAAAATCCAATATCTCTTTCTCCTATTCATGATCCCTATTGTAGGGAGCATGATATTTGGTTTCTTTTCATTCAACAATTAACTCATTCTAAAGTTACCCACTTTGTTCCCTTCCCTCTCCTCAAAGTTGTTTTAATAATTGAGTCTTTCTCTTAAGCCTAGATGTTGATATAGTTCCTCCTCCTTTCTTCTCTATTTATTTAGGTTTTCATTCATTAGATCTTGAAGTTTAACTCAATTATGTTTTTCCTAAACAAAGGTGAGTTAAGTTCTAAAGACTAGTGAAGAAGAACTTGATCATTCTGTTGTTAAAACTCATCATTATCAAGTCAGAGGTTTATATCCTTTATCCTCTTAAATGTCTTCTAATTTACTCCTGGGTAGTGATCTTATTAAGGAGTATTATCATTGAATGATTAAAGTACCTTAGTAATATGATACCATCCCTTTATATGTATAATGCTAGTGCCATGTGTTTATGTTTTATTTTTACATACTTGATATGGTTGTATATGAAAGATCATGAAAACACTTAGGTTATACCATGATTCATCTAGTTTTAAATCTTAAAAGCCCACCTCCGCTGTGATTAAAACTAGAATTATATAGTAAGAATTTTGGCATGACTAGGTTTCATATGAAATTTTAAAATATCTAGTTTTCTATATATATAGATCTTGATTATATTAAGTATGCAAAAAATTTATGGCCAAGACTATGTAAAGTGTTGAATCTGCCAACCTAAAATGTGTTGTCTACCGAGAGCAAGATATACTCTGTTAACTTTGTTTGTTTGTTTATTATTGATACATTATCATTATATTATTGTCTTATAATGTTAAGGATGATGTTAAAAAGCTTATGTGGTGGTCAAATGACCTAAAAAATGATTAAGATTTTATGAAGTTAAGCATGATAAATAGTTAAAAAACCATGTATATATGTATTTGGCGGTCTCTATCATTAGGCTATTCTAGGAATTCTTATTGTTTTTCATTATTTTAAAGTGCTCCATGGTGTTCATTAGTCATTCTACATAAAGCTTGATAAATAATATGTCTAGGTTTTCAGTATGTTATACTATATTCAAATTTGACCATGTTCATGGATATTATAGTCTTTTTACCTACTTGCTGGGAATTTTTTTTCCTACATGTACTTTGGTGTATATTTATGTATTTGAAATTCATGAAAATTTTTAATCCATGTTATAAATCTTATGGTATACCAAAGTGATTTGTATACCTTAACAAGCGAACAATTGATAACCTAGACATATTATGCCATTTTACAATGAGTACGAGTTACCATGTCATATATGTGTTATTTTATATTATGTATGATAAGCATGTGAAATATGATATGATAGTTATGCACAAATAGGGTTTTATGTGTCAAATGAGCTTTAATTATAACAATGGGTAAAACGATAACTTTAGCACTTCTTAAATTTTTTATAATTGAATATTATGATAAAATGGTAATTTTGATTCTATTTAGCCATAATAAGATATTTGTTTGATTAAACAAGTGTTGGTCGTTAAAATGGTTAATAAGGGAGATATATGGCTAGTTTAAGTAACAAGGGAATTTAGTATTTTCACCATAATCTAGATTTTACAAATATGGCATCCATGTTTAATATGCCTAATCCTTGGTTTAATTATCCATAAAATGACCATTGAAAACCCTAGGGGTATAATGGTCATTTCATGTATTGATTATTGAGTTTATATTCTATTTGGCTTAATTATGTTTCATATTAAGTGCTCAAGTGTTGCCTTGAGTTTGGTGGATTAATATGCTTAAGTAGTGTTTGGTGACTACTGTTTGCTAAGGGTAATATGGTATGTTTTTCCTTTGAGTGTTGGTGTTGCTAGGTGTTTTCATTTAGTCATATAAGTATTTCTAATTATCATGGAATGTTACAAGTGTTGAAATGGATGCATAATGTTTTAGTAAGTCGCAATGGAAAAGGTTATGATAAGTGGAAAGTGAAGTGAATTATAAATGGTAAGTGTAATTATAAAGTGGTTAAATGAGAAATATTGTGTTGATATGTGATATATGTTAACGGTGGGTCTTTGATGCTACATGTTGGTTATAATCGTTGAATAATACATTTATTATGAAAGTGAAAGAACACTTGAATCAAGTCTAAGGCTATTTTACTCCTTGTTGAGTGGCATAGTTGTTATAGTAATCCAAAGTGGTTGTATGTCTACTCTATATAAGTATAATATACTGACCTATAGAGGGTACACGCACTTAAGTATTAGGTATCTTATCATAGTCCCTAGTTATGTTCTATCCTAGACGAGAGTTTTCCCATTCACAAGTTATAACATTGATCCTTGTGCTTTATGCCCTAAGAGTCTGATCCAATTGAAAAATAATATTGGGGTTCCTATTCTCTAAGTAAATAATTAACAGTATTATGTCATCACTAAATAAAGTTCCTTATATGGATTTTCGTTTAAGTCTTGTCCTTATATTGTGATTTTTTATCCCATGTTTAGTGTTTCTCATATATATTGTATGCTTATTATATCAAATGTTTAAGTCTTATGTGATATATCATGTTTTGTGTTCTTATATGAAGCATGCTATATGTTTTGAATTGATTAAATTGCTTAGTACAATATCATATTATCTTTTCATCGTCATTAATCATCTCCACAAGCAAATGACTTTCATGTTGTTTCACATGTGTTTGTTGATATCGATGATTTGGATGTGATGATTATAATGAATGATGTTTTTGGGCTATAGACATAATGTTGTAATTATCCGGTGGTGTCTTTAGGAATCTTAAGTCCTATGTTTTACCTTCTTATATTCTCTTTTTTTTCAATCTTGTATTGCTTTAGATTAAGTGTTTCTCACACTTAATCACCAAATATTAGTTACTTTTAACCTTGCCTATAGTATGAATTAGGTTTATGGAGTAAATTTTCTATGTTGGATGTGTTGGTATACTCCTATTTTAATTAAACTTTTGCAAAGTATAAATTAGAAATAAATATTAGAGTGCTACATAATTCCTTGTGGGAAAGATACTCCTTTAATCTTCTTTAATTACATGACTATGAATGCTTCATAACAACTAGGTAAGCCAACAGGTGGCAGCATTGTCATGGTGATCATTACTTAGTTGTTAAAGGCTTATGGAAGCGTTAGACCTTAAAGTGATGTGGTGGATTGGAGTAATCTAGTATGAAGCGCTTAACTCTATTCTAAGGCATCAATTTATTCTTTGGTTAACCGTTCTTGATTGCCTAATAAATTGGCTACCTAAGAGTTAGATTTCACCTAAGTTTGTATCCAGTGTATTACTCAAGATAAATTAATGCTTATCTATTCTTTCAACACCCCCATGTTGCATAAATGAGGGTACCCTTATTTAGAAACTTTGAATGTAATCGACCATAGATTGTACGAAGGAGTGTCACCAATTAGATGATTAAATTTTGGTTGTGATCTATTGATTAAAAGGATGGTATAAGGGATTTGGTCACAACATTACTAGAGAAAAATGTGGATTAAATACGAAATGTTTGGGGATGTTCCAACTCAGAAACAAACATTTTTATTTTTCCAATTAAAGAAGAGACGTTTGGGTTTATAATCCAAATAAGTATATTCCGGCCAAATTCTTCCTTGACCTTTCCGGCATGCATTAAAATATAAATATTTTTATAGTTTATACTATACAACATACTCAGTATTATATATATATATATATATATATATATATATATATATATATATATATATATATATATATATATATATATATATATATATATATATATATATATATATATATATATATAGGGGAGGGGTCACATACAAACTATAATTAATATACAAACATAGGAACTAATCTCATCCATTGGATCAAAATTTAATCACATTCAAGATTTTACTAATACCAAACCAAAAAACTAATCCAAACCTTTATCCAAACCTATATCCAAACCAAATATCCAAACCTCTAAACCCTAAACCCTAAACCCTAAACCCTAAACCCTCTAAACCCTAAACCATAAACCCTAAACCCTAAACCCTAAACCCTCTAAACCCTAAACCCTAAACCCTCTAAACCCTAAACCCTAAACCCTCTAAACCCTACACCCTAAACCCTAAACCCTAAACCCTCTAAACCCTAAACCCTAAACCCTAAACCATAAACCCCCTAAACCCTAAACCCTAAACCCTAAACCCTAAACCCTCTAAACCCTAAACCCTAAACCCTAAACCCTCTAAACCCTAAACCCTAAACCCTAAACCCTAAACCCTAAACCCTAAACCCTCTAAACCCTAAACCATAAACCCCCTAAACCCTAAACCCTAAACCCTAAACCCTAAACCCTAAACCACCTAAACCCTAAACCCTAAACCCTAAACCCTCTAAACCCTAAACCCTAAACCCTAAACCCTCTAAACCCTAAACCCTAAACCCTCTAAACCCTAAACCCTAAACCCTAAACCCTCTAAACCCTAAACCCTAAACCCTAAACCCTCTAAACCCTAAACCCTAAACCCTAAACCCTAAACCCTCTAAACCCTAAACCCTCAACCCTCAACCCTAAACCCTAAACCCTAACCCTAAACCCTCTAAACCCTAAACCCTCTAAACCCTAAACCCTCTAAACCCTAAACCCTAAACCCTAAACCCTCTAAACCCTAAACCCTAAACCCTAAACCCCCTAAACCCTAAACCCTAAACCCTCTAAACCCTAAACCCTAAACCCTAAACCCTAAACCCTCTAAACCCTAAACCCTAAACCCTAAACCCTAAACCCTAAACCCTCTAAACCCTAAACCCTAAACCCTAAACCCTCTAAACCCTAAACCCTAAACCCTAAACCCTAAACCCTAAACCCTCTAAACCCTAAACCCTAAACCCTAAACCCTAAACCCTAAACCCTCTAAACCCTAAACCCTAAACCCTAAACCCTCTAAACCCCCTAAACCCTAAACCCTAAACCCTAAACCCTAAACCCTAAACCCTCTAAACCCTAAACCCTAAACCCTAAACCCTCTAAACCCTAAACCCTAAACCCTAAACCCTAAACCCTAAACCCTAAACCCTAAACCCTCTAAACCCTAAACCCCAAACCCTAAACCCTAAACCCTCTAAACCCTAAACCCTAAACCCTAAACCCTAAACCCTAAACCCTAACCCTAAACCCTCTAAACCCTCTAAACCCTAAACCCTCTAAACCCTAAACCCTCTAAACCCTAAACCCTAAACCCTCTAAACCCTAAACCCTAAACCCTCTAAACCCTCTAAACCCTAAACCCTAAACCCTAAACCCTAAACCCTCTAAACCCTAAACCCTAAACCCTAGACCCTCTAAACCCTAAACCTCAAACCCTAAACCCTCTAAACCCTAAACCATAACCCCTCTAAACCCTAAACCCTAAACCCTCTAAACCCTAAACCCTCTAAACCATAAACCCTAAACCCTAAACCCTAAAACCTCTAAACCCTAAACCCTCTAAACCCTCTAAACCCTAAACCCCATAAACCCTAAACCCTAAACCTCAAACCCTAAACCCTCTAAACCCTAAACCATAAACCTCAAACCCTCTAAACCCTAAATCCTAAACTCTAAACCCTAAACCCTAAACCCTCTAAACCCTAAACCTCAAACCCTAAACCCTATAAATCCTATACCATAAACCTCAAACCCTCTAAATCCTAAACCCTAAACCCTCTAAATCCTAAACCCCAAGCCCCAAACCCTCTAAACCCTAAACTCCAAACCCCAAACCCCAAATTCCAAACCTTAAACCCTAAACCCTAAACCCTGAAATGTCTTGTGCACAAACTTGTGGTTGAACTGTCTTTGCGTGAGCACCAATTCCTTGCAAAGGAGTCACGAAACGGCATGCAATTCCTAAACCCAGGCCAACAAACAAAAGAAATAAGTGACAACATTAGCCATATAATAATACCGACCCAAAGATACAGCCACTAGAAAAAATACAAAACTATTAATTAGACTAACATACAGCCAAGTATTGACAATACAAAAACAATAGAAAACAATCAACAAACATAAGGAAGAATTAAATTAGACAATGAAAAGTATGAAGGAGTTGTATTGATTTCAGTAGTGGGGGATGTGGACAACCAAGTATTTGAGGCCCTGGCACCTCCCTCTAACAGACTTCCTTGCAATCCATCCCCCTGCCCTCTCACGCCCGAACCCTATTTATCCACTTCCCCGCCCCCACGTCACTAATAGAAAAGATACTAAGAGACAACCAATAACTGAAAGGAATAACCCCATGAACAAATCACTTGGCACAAAAAAAAAATCAAGCTGATGCTCGATGTTGCTGATAATGGAGATTACCGAACAAGAAACAAATATTCAGACATCAATCGGTAATACAGCACCACACCAGCATATACTACGCAAAATATACAACAAATTGACAATAATCTCTTCGAAATACCAGACCAATCAGCATAAAAATTAAATCCAAAATTAACACAATCAATCGGTAATACCAGAACAATCAACACAAAAATCAAATTAAAAATTAATAACCGCACAAGAAAAGCCAAATTAAGTAAATAAACTTACGAATTAGATGAGAGAGGTCGGAATTATACCGACGGTGTGCACTGAGGTGGCGGTCGCGGAGGTTGCGATTGACTGCTGCGTTAGTTGTTCTAGCTGCAGCAACGGTGGAGCTCGTACTCAGGTCGCGTTGCCGCTGTGCTGCGCCACTGGTGGTGCTTGTCCACGTCCGCTGTGCGGCGGAATATTGTATATTCGCAGTTGTGTTGAAGAATGGAGGAGGCGAGGTATGTTCGAAGTGAACAGGGGAAAAAATGGCGATGGAGAGATGCATAGACGGGTGCGATGGAGAGAGAGAGAGACGGGAGGTGCAGAGAGGGAGGCGAGAGGTGCAGAGAGGGAGACGGGAGGCGGGAGGTGCAGAGAGCGGGAGGCGGGAGGTGCAGCGAGAGGGAGTGCGAAGGGGGGTCGGGGGTCGAGATTAGATATGCAGACAGGGGAGCGGGGCGGAACGGGATGGGACGGGACGACAAGAAAAGGTGAGGAACAGTAACAAAAATAGGAACGCGTTTTCGACCGTAAGATATCTCAGATCCAACGGTTGAAAACCGTTCTTACGTTTGTACAGTAGAAATGGTCCGCACATGATCGTTTACCTATATATATATATATATATATATATATATATATATTATTTTTAAAAAGTAAACCATCTAATGGAAAATCACAAAAAACCTAAATAATTGAATTAAACTAGCTTAGAAATAAATTAAGACCAAAACATCTATTTTAAATTGAAATTAAACACAATATCAATAGCTCAAATGAAACACACAAAAATTGTAACAAATCAAACAACAATTGAAGTAATTGAAAGTTTAAACACACAAAACCAAAAAAAAGAAAGAATGAACAAAAAAAAAGTTCATCAAGCCTTACAAGTAGGGCTAGATAACTTATTGTCGTCTATCCTTACACTGGCGGTCTTAATCTTTTTACTCCTTCTTCCAAACTTGCATGTCTTCTTTGACATCTTCTTTCTATACACTTTCTTCCTTTCTAATTTTTGTTTCATTCTCTACACTCACACAGTTTCTTACTATCTTAGTCTTTGTCTCCAAAATTTCATAGCCATGGAGGAGACACAATGTGCAACTTAAAATATTTGGAAACCTACATTTTTTCCACCAACTGAAGAAGCCTACCAAGCTTGGTTTAGAGATTATACAAATGTCTATCAAAAATCAAACCAGGGGCATCCATTGAACTAGATCATGCAGATAAAAAATTTAATTTTCCAAAATTAGGTTTTTTCAAATCCAAATCTAGATTCAAATTAAGAAAATGTGAAAATAATTTCTATTTAATAAAAATATTAATTTAGAGTATAGGATGAAGGAAAAAAATGAGAAGAGAAAAGGTTGCCTGATGAAGATGAATATTGATACACCAAGTCATAAAACATGGGTATTTAGTCAAAGTGATCAAAGCAAGCAAAAAAGGAAAAAGCAAAAAAGGAGGAGAAGGAGAACAAAGAAGATGAAGGCTTTTAAAAAGAGGAGCTAAATCCTCCTTTGTTCTTCCACCAAGACAAAGACCATGAGCAAGGATAAAGAAGTTCAAGTTGATGGTTTTTTCTCTTTAACCATAATGAAAATGTTCTCTCTTTTTTCGTTACATATGTTTGATGCTTTGATATTTTGAGTTGGGATATGGTTTTAATTTCAATTAAATTAGATTATATTTGATAGTTAGATTGGTTTAATTTTGGTTTTCAATCCAATAAGAAGTTTCTATATTTTGATTGATTCAATTTCTTAAGTTAGATTTTATTGTTCACATTAGCTATAACAGACTCAAGTTTATGTAGAAAATAATAATATTGTATTCTATATAAAATATGTATTTATGCAATATATATATATATATATAGTGTCATGAGTATGTTTTATAATATAAATATAAAAGTATTAAAATTTTAATGTATTCCAGTAAGGTCAGGGAGGAATCTGGCCAGAATATCCTTATTTAAAATATTTTCCCAAACATTTCTTCCTCCTCAATTGGAAAATCAAAACCGTTTGTTCCTAAATTGGAAGAAGTCCAAAATATTTCTTTCTCAATCCACATTTTTCTCCAACATTACTCTATCACCTTTGGAAGGAAAGGAACAATCATATCTACGATGAGTCTTGTCCATTACCACTTTATCTCAAACATGTGATTGGTTGTGAGCTTAGTAGAATTATTACCTTTTTTATGTTATAAATGTTATAAAATAATCATAAGGTATCATGGATAGCCTTTGTTAGTTTGCTCCTCTTTCATATAATGTTTTTTCTTTTCATCATCCCCATCACTTGGAATATTTGAAAATTAATGAAATCTAACATATGTTTAGCAAGTCAATAAATAGTCTATAATCTAACTTTCAGTTTATCAACTCAATCATTTTTCTAAATAAGTTCTCTTTGGTAAGTAATATTTATTACTAGCTTACAAGCTAGTTTTTGAAAATCTAATTCAAATAAAGTACACATTTTAAGCATTTAGTAATTTTTAAACTTTCACATTGTTTTTTTTAGCTAATTTTGTCAAATATACTCTAAACACAAGTATTTCCTTATTCTTATTTTTAACTTTATCCATAACCTCTATCACACTCATAACAATACACATAATTTCCTACATGGTCACAAAAGTCCACAATGAGAAATTTATCTCATACTAGGCCATCTATCAATTCTCAATGTTCTTTCAATCCCATATGAAGTCCGCGGATATGGATGTTCACTACATTTAAAGTTTCATCTTAACTAGGGATGTGCATTGAGTCAAATTTAGACCAAATCTGAAATTCATATGACTCATTTTTCAATAGAAAAAAAAGACTTGAAACTTAGACCAATTTATAACTAGATGTTAATCTGAATTTGGAGCATTAATATTGAACTAAACTCGAATTTGGAACATTCATACTATACTAGACTTGAATTTGGAACATTAATACCGAGCTTGGCCTGAACTAAAGTATATTGCCCCTATTTTCAACCTTTATTGTGTTTGACTTAATTTGGACCCAATAAGTTAGACATATATTTGTTCATCTAAGAGTCAAACTAGTACAATATCCTACCAATCAACCTCCCTATAGGATTTCAATTGAGAATTTCTCTGAACAAACCTCATCTTCATTATGCCATTAAACCATGTCATCCATACAATCATACAAAATTAGCTTAAAACAAGAAACAAGATATCCAATTTTCAAGTCAGCCACAAGACAAAGACATATGAAGAATTTAAATATTTTTTCCGCTTAAAAAAATTCATTTTAAAACTAAGCTTTTGTTTCAAATAAAGTTCATTAGTGAAGCAAAACTTGAGCAAACTTGATAAAGGCTTTATCTCAACCGCCCAAGTTGTTGTTTTATCTTTAGATTATAATGAGATTTGACACGTGATCATTTAAGAGGAATGATGAGTGATGAAAATTGAGGAGGAAAAGCTGTAATATTCTGAATTTTAGCTAACTCTAATTATGAGTAATTAATATCGTAACCTAATTCTAACTTCGGAATTTTTTTAATCTTACCCTAAACCTAAATCTTAGATTAACCCTACTTTTAATTTTAATTTACCAATATCTTTTCGAATCTAAACCTAATCTCATATAATTATTTAATTTTAATTATCATAATACCCTAACCTAAATTATTTTTAATCTAAACCCACAATACCACTTCTCTTTTTCTCCTTTTTCTTCTCCTTTTTCCCTTGTACTTGTTTTTCCTTGTTCCCTTTTCTTCCCCTTATGTGCACAACTTCTCCCTACGAAGCCTACCCTCTACCCATTAACTCTCCCTCCTTAGCTTAGGGGTATGCATTGAAAATTTTAGTAGATAACCCCCATCCCTCCCATGTGTGTGTATATATAAGTCAAGCATTTAATGCTCCTACCGTCTCTCTTCTCTCCCTTTTGATTCTCCGAAACCAAACCACCATCTTCTTACTCCTTCAACTCTTCCTTGCCGCCACAAAAACCACCACAAAAAGCCACCTCAAGCAACCCCAACCGAATCACCCCACTCCCCTTTGGTTATCCTTGCAAAGGTTAGCCCCTAGCCACTGGCCAAAACAACCAAAACTTCCCCCTTCCCTTTGGTATCCGACACTACAACCCCCCCTTTTCTATTTATTCCTAGGCTACAGCCAAAACAACCAAAGTTAACCCCTCCCCTTTGGCAAACTCCACTGCAACCCTCTTCCTTTCGTTCCCTTCCTTGCTGTAGCAACTCTCACTGTAGCCAACCCACTCCTCTTAGGAAGCATTGGTTGAAGCTTTCCCTCTCCATTTCAGCGGCCACAACCACAACAACCTTCCTCCATTTCGGCACCTCCAATCTTACCACACCACCCCTTTTGACTTCCACCACCGAATACACACCCCCTTGTTCGGCCTCCTCCACCATTGCACCTTCCTTAGCAATGGCAACTTGTATCGTTGCTCACCCTCCATTTTTCATGATAACCACCATTTCCCCCTTTACTTGGTTATGCAAGTTTTTCCCCAATAATATTCTTCTTGGTTTGGTTTTCTTCCATTCTTTCACCCTTCCTTTTTCTCTAGCATTTCTTATGGTTTAATCCTAATGGTGTTTTGTTATTTGATTTCTTAGGTGATTTTCCTAAAGTTTCAAAAGAGGTGGATTAGGAGCTATGTGCTTAGAATCTAGAGCCGTTTTTAGTAAGGATACTTGTCGTAGTCTAGGATTTTGATTGTTAAGTGTTATGCATGTTTTTATATTATACTATGTTATTACTATTATATGAATAAATATATGCTGCTAATGTTATGCCATGCGTTTGATATCATATGATAGAAAATGAGTAAGTAAAGATTATATGGTATGGTTATTTTATGCGAAAAAAATCCTTGGCCTGAAATATGGTGGTATTATAGATCTATTAAGAATATGAAATGAGTATAATACGTTCTATGGAGAAAAATGTTGATTGGAGGATAACGTTACCAACCATATAAGCTTTATATGAAATAAGGGTTTTATCATTGATAAGGACATTTTGATCAACGTGGGTTAAATATGAGAATCATAGTGTTTTAAGGTGTTATATCATCTAAAGTATGCTAAGAAATTTATATAAAGTGTTTAGAGTATTCGAGAATGACCTAAGTTTGATAAAGTATGAAAAATGGTTGATTTTAGAATAATAACCCTAAAACAAGAAGGCTCTTATCACGTATGAAGCGGTAGAGTTAGACCACAAATTCAAATATATTGTTAATATTAGTATGCTGGGAATGTATATTAAATCTAGTAATTATTTGAGCCCTACAAGAATAGTTATGGTGGATTTGTGAAATTAAGGTTTATAAGCCCAGAAATAGTAACTTTTGAGACGGGGTTATTATCGCATGTACATGTACAAGACCTTAGATTTAGGACTTGAAATTCGACTATGTCGATAATGATAATATTTGATAAATAGGTACTAAGTTTGATGGTTAAAAGAGTAACAGGAGAAAAGTTATGATAAAAGTGTGAAATTAGGGTTTTAGGAAATATAGGGATCTTAACCCTAGAAAATGACCTTATAATCTTGTGATGTAACTTACCTACGCTAAACATGTTCTATACTTATCAAATCAATCATGAATAAGATATTAATAATTTAAAGTGAAAGATCATGTAATTCAGTTTAAGGTATTTTATGAGTCTGTTCTATCAGACGATAACAATGGCTTAGGAACGTGTTACCCTAAGAAGTGTTGGACCCATTCCACTGAATGATAATAGTGGCTCACGTGTGTTTTCTATGATAAGTGCTTCAGTCCGTTTCACAGGATTAAGAATGGTGGGACTCTATACTCATCGTGAATAAGAATATGATTTGAGATAAGTAACCTAGTGGATAAGATATTGATTACTTAAAGTGGAAGAGTATGTGAGTTATGACCGAGGTGTTGGATCTGTTCTACTGGTTTAATAATAGTGGCTCAGGAACGTTCTGCTATGAGAGGAGTTAGATTCGTTCTACCTGATGATAATAATGGCTATGGTGTGTTGTCTCTGAGAAATGTTTTAGATCATTCAACAGGTTTAAGAATAGTGAGATCCTTAACATCAATATAAATAAAAGAATAAAAATTTATTATATCTAATAAAAAGGTTTATATCATTCCTTACCTTGTGATGTCTTATGTGTATCGCATGTGTATTAATTCTCTACCGCGCATGGGTATATTTAACTGTATTCCTAACTCGATAATATTGCTACCTTATTCAAGACATAGTGTACTTACCACGCTTTTTATGGGTGTAGCTTATTGCCATGAGTAGATAACTCTGATGCTGTTGTGCAGATCTTTGAGGATCAATTAGATAATTTTGTTGTTTTTGATACATTGTATGAGGAGTGACTTTTATCTATACTAGATATTTAAATGAAGTGTCATGCCATCAAGATGACGTTTTACCCAAATATCTTTTGAACTCTTTAATCTATGGTATCCCTTTGATTATATTTTTTTTTTAGTGTATTACAGAACCTCCAAACTAATGTTTGTATTTATAAAGCTTCTCTCATTTCTAATTACCTTGATTTACTATGAACGATTTTAGTCGTGATTGATGTAAAGATGATATGATAAACCAAACTTACGTCAATTATGACGATAATACTTGACATTTTGATTGTATGCTTCCACTAAAAATCAAAATTTTTCAATAATAAAATTTAAAATGTTATACAAGCAATAACAAATCTTGTCAGAGCAATGTGAATTGAAAGAAAACCCTAATAGTAACAATTCACTTTGAATGCAAGGCACAAAGAGCAAAGAGCCAAAAATTGAAAACAAAGACAGAGAAAGAAACAATGTAAGATAGGGAGGTAGACAAAGTAGGTGAGAGAAACAAGTGGAGAGAATAAGAGAGATAAGGAGCATGGTTGTGTTTGTGCATGTTTATAAGAAGAAATATATATAAATGAATAAGAGCAACACACAGAAAAAGATGATTAACCCCACTCTAGCCTAGATACCTAAATCCTTTTAGAAAAGTAACCTAAAAACTAAGCCATAATCCATAAGCAGCCTATCCCAAACTTTATTATCCATGATCCAAATTTCTAAGTTGGCCCAAATTGGACAACCCTAATCTTGATAAATATGATATAATCATTGATTCTTCAACTTATGTGTCCAAAGTTTGGTATCCACCAAAATGTCCACTGCTAACTCTTTTTAGCTATACTAAAATATCATACTTTACACACATTTATATCATCATTATTGATTCTCGGCCGCCTAGATGAAGACATTATCTATCGATCTTGCACTTTCCTAATACCGCTCAAGTTTTAGATGCTTAATCATAAAGGCTCTAATATTCCATAGGTTAAAATAAAATCTGACAACATTTCTTCTCATTCAAGTCTTGGCACTCGTTAGATTATCGTTTCTAGTCTCTACAAATGGAAGAAACTGCCATCCATAAGAGATTTGGAAATGATAGGAAAAGAAACACAATTAATAAATCAAAGTTTAATAACAACCAGTTGGCAAGTCCGTCGATAGCATTTGTGACAAATGCCACACTAAGCTCAACAGAGGGCAACTAATTGCTTATTCTACAATTGTTTTCACTCCAATAGTTGTACAATAACTTAGCATTTATGTTTAATCAACTCAAAGGTTAGTTTTTGGTTTGCCAGCACCAGCAACTGTCCTTGTAACTGACCTCATTGTCACAAACTCTTCTGCAGAAGAAGGGTGTATACCCACCTGACAAAGGAGTTAGAAGGAAACTCATCAGAAACAGAATTCTAACTTGAATCATATAAGTTGAGTGTATAATCATAAGTCATATTATGTATATGAAGACATAGGTAGCCCCATGTGGCAGGCCTCCAAAAGCTTTCTTATTGGGATAAAAATATCAATGACAAACTAGCGTTTAAGTATGTTTCATGCGTCAATTTAACCCACATAGTCCATAAACCCATTCAACCAAACCCACTGTAGGGGGTTGGTAATTAATCATTTTCGACCCAACTCGTAATAGTCCATCGAATGATCCGTAGATTATCATAGCTTTTATATATATATATATATATATATATATATATATATATATATATATGCCACTGCCACCACTAGTAGACTACTAATTACTAGGCAGCTGTATATCATTCAAAGACCAGAAGGTTTTAGTATAGTACAAGATGATATCTAGCTAGTAAAGAGCCGAGCATGAAATAAAATTAAGCATTATATAATTACCTCTACAAACAAAACTGACGTAATTAGTTGAGTAGCATTACATGTAGCCCGATCACCTCCCCACAATATACAAGCACCTTCCACCACCAGATAAATGTTCCAACTCAATGAAATAGACCGACAAGCGTTCCAAATTTGCTTATGGGCTTGAGTCATTCCTTTTTTCTTTTCTTTTCTTTTCTTTTTTCCTTTTTTTGTTCTCTCTACAGGTAGAGGGAATAATTTAATCTAATAATTTATAAACAAAAAAGTCTGTATTAACACTTTCTTCGTTGCTTATTTTTTTGTTCTCACTATCAATAAAGTTCAGAAACAAAAACAAATGGCCTGTTTGATAAATGGGAATGAGAGTTTGAAAATTAAAGAATAGAAATTAGGAAATGAAAATTGATTTATTTAGTCACATTCTCATGTTTGGTATTTGATGGGATTAATTTGGGAATAAAATTTTCCTACGTTTGGTACGTAGGAATGGAATTGGAAATATAGTTATAAATTTACAAAAATAACCTTCTTATATTTATAATATATATATATATAACCAATTATTATTATGTTTTTTCATTATTCAACTCTGTTTTCCTTATAATGGATCATATAACATCAGATCAGATCCGATCAAGTTAGATCTGATCCAATACAATCAGATCAGATAATAATAATAATAATAATAATTATTATTATTATTATTATTATATCAAATAATATTTACAATAATAATTATTATTATAATTATGATTATCTTTATTGTAATTATAATTATTATCTTTATTATATTTTTAATTATAATTAATTATTATACTAATTAGAATTATAATAAAGATAATAATTATAATATAGTTATAATTATTATAAAGATAATCATCATCATCATCATCATCATTATTATTATACTTAATATTATTAATACAATATTGTACACAATATAAAGTTATTTTGGTCCTTTTATCTTCTACCCCAATTCCCACCCTTCTAATACCCCCCCCAAGGAACAAATTGGTAGGAATAGACATCCCTAAATCCTATTCCCAATCCCATTTTAATTCCCATTCCCTCAAAACAAACAATAAAATATTTAAATTCCTCCCTAAATTTCAATTCCCACCATTTTAATCCCATCAACCAAACTAGCTAAAAGGGTTCTACATAACTGACCTACTATTACCGAAGATCATCTTTGCTGCTACTAAGGTTGGCAGTGGTCATCAACAACCCGTGGCAACCCAACTCCTCCATCCCACCTAGCCTATTCCCTAATACTAAGCCAGCTCATCTAACCCATATATCTATTTTAATGGCTTGTGTTACATGATCCATAGAGGATACAATACATCAGACACTGCTACACAACACATTTGTTGATTTATGAACGTTGACTTGCGGTCCACCAATTAGTATTTTAACAAGTACTTCAGGACATCTTCACATTTACTCATTCAACGTAACGGCAGAAATTTCTCAGGTTAATGCGATAACCCAGAAAGTGGCTGGTAATTAGCTGCAAAGATGATGACATCAAGTGATCAATGTTCCTTGTGCCCCGCGTGACGTGCACTGTGATATCAGTGACAAAGGGTATCAACCTGCCCAGGATAAGCTAACCACAAAAACATGCTCCAGTTTGCAAAAGGTCCGACTAAGAGAGAACACATGAAATCATAGGTGAGGAGCAACATGCAAAAGGCCTGACATAAGACCATGGCTTTGGTATAGCAAATTGGGTTGGGGACGAAAAATCATTCTAAATGAGCAACTTACCGTGCTGTCAAACTGTGCCTTTGTTGCTCCACACTTGAGTGCTATGGCAATACCCTGCAGGAAGCAAATTGTTCATTATCACACATTACATTTAGTTTATTTTATTTTCTGATAATCACCACTACCTACTGCTAGAAGTACAAGCCAAGTCTAGGTTTAAGTGCTTTCTATATCATTTCTTGTGGAGCACTACTAAATAATGAATCCAAAGTTTTGACCAGAAGAACAAAGAAAGTGAGGACCAACTCCAGGATTTATTTCTTGCAGAATGTTTTCTCAGATTCTCTTTCGTTTTGGGAGGGACGGGGGGCTGTTTCTGTGTTTTTGTCTTTCCCCTCCCCAATTCTACACCTTTGCCACTACCACAACCAGTTGCTGGATATTAGACTAGTAAGAAAGACCATTTATCTTTTTCTCCCATCACCTGTCTTTTTTCATATATCCTTTTCTCACTCTCTCTGTCCTAGATCATGTAATCTTCTACCCCTCTCAAACTCCAACCTCCAAAGAACATCAACAATCAATGCCGGTTTAAGAGCCCGTATTTTTGGGGAAAACCTAAGATATATTTGAATAATTAAATGAAAAATGATATAATTTAAGGTGCTGGTTTTGGCTTCCATCACTGCTCTTTTTTCCTATGTCCTTTCTTCACTCTCCTGTCCTAGCTCATGTATTCTTCTACCCACCTCTCAACCTCCAAAGAACCTCAACAATCAATGCCTGATAAGAAACTGTATGTTTGGAAACACCTAAGATATATTCAAATATATATAAATGAGAAACAATATAATTTAAGGTGCTGATTTTGGCTTCAATAATAGTTATCAGAAATAATACAAAAAAATTAAGAAATAAACGTTTTAAACTGAAATATGGTAATTACCACTAGTGAGTTTATTAGATAATCTATAGTGATAAGGTATGGGTTTTAACTACAGTAATTAGGTTGTTAACAAAACGAATCCTCCTTTATTCAAGTTTGACTTGCCTATTAAAAGTTGAGTCGAGTTAACTTGCCCTAAATATTGGTGTTCGTGTGTCTGCTCTAATAAAAATAAGTTGAGTTATTTTAACTCGTTCTATTATAAGCTCGATTGTTGACTTAATTTGTATCTGCAATTTTTTTTTTATTGAACTTAAGATTATAATAAGATGTCTCATATTCGTATATCCATCATATTTGACTAGTTTATATATAACATGATAATTAGTTTGAAACTAATTGTTGCAAATAAATGTATAACCACTACTTTATATATATAATAGTCTCTAACAACCATCTAAATAAATCTTAAATGAGCTCACAAACAAATGAGCCAGCCCTACCACGGCTAAGAAATGAGCTCGACTTGTTTAATTAGATGAACAAATTGAGCCGAACTTTTATCAAGCTAAATAGAGTTGGCTTGTTAGTAAATCCTTAGAAGGTAGAGTTATTGATGATTTCAGTATTTACAAGTAAAATAAATCAGAGAATAAGGTAATTAAATTATAAGTGCAGATTTAGTCTAATTGTTATTATTTCTACCCCCATCAAACTTTTGATTGCACATGATGTTCTCGCTCAGCCCCTTAGCCTCTCTTCTCCAAAGTTTGCCTTGTGTACTGTTTGTTTGTCACCTGTATTCCCAGCAATTAGCACTTCCCTTTTACTTATGCACTGTTTGTTTGTCTCCTGTAGTCCCAGCAATTAGCACTTCCCTTTTACTTGTGCACCGTTTCTTGCCCATCGTCAGAGACTCGCAGCAATGAGCACTCATCGTCACCGTCACCACCTATGGTCTCTGGTCAAGATGTACCATCATACATCATAATCTCAATCATCATGGTCACTGGTCTTTTTCTTTTAGTGTGGTATGCAGTAAATGACCTTAACAAAAAGAGGAGGAAAAAAGGGGGGTGGGAGCTGCAACTTGTGCTCTGCTGTGAGCATGAAGCATGCTGGACTGGAGATTTGGTGTTGCTTGAGAACTAGAAATTTTGGGGCCTTACAATATGGTTTGGATTAATATGGTATCAGGCAAGTTAGTTCCCACCCTTTTTATCTATTTATTTACGACATACCAGTGTTTGACAAGGCACACCTGAGGCATGCCTAAGGCACTAAGGTGTGAGGGTTTGGGGCTTTTTTCATCCAAGCCAAGGCACATCTAAAGTGCACTAAGGCGCTGAGGAGTGCAAGGCTCTAGGCGCACGCCTTACTAAAAATTATTCACTTTTAGGTTTTAATTTCATTAATAAAAAATCAGCAATCAATTAGGAAGAAAAGGGAAGAGGGAAAAAAGGTATAGGCATAATTTTGAATGGGAAAGGAAAGAAATGCATTTAGTGTAAAGAAAGAAACTCTCATTAGCTATTTTGGGGCTTTATTTTTATAAATACAATAACTAAATATCTTATTGGGAAGGAAAGGGAGAGGAAAAAGAGTCATGGGAAGACTAATAAACATGATTCTACAGAGAAAATATTATATATTTTAGGAAGATCAAAAGCAGTATTAAATAGGCAATATTGATGCCTTATTCCACCTTGGTGCGTGCCTCCACCTTGCACCTAGAGCCTACGCTCTAGGACCCCTATTGCCTAGATGCACCTTTGGCCTTATCGAACATTGTGCCGTACTACATCTGAATCTGAAGTCTTTATACTTAGGGTTTCGATGCTGAATGACATTTAAGGATGATGGTGATGGATTACCTTATGGTAATCAGTGCTTTCAAGAAATATTTAGTAAAGTTACTGATTAGATGATTTTTATTATGGTATGTTAAATGGAACAACCAAACAAGTTGATTACTAGTCAAAGAACATTGTCATGCATGACTGTAATTTATCTGTTGCTACTAATGCTGAGGACGAATGATCTATAAGAGAGTAAGACCGGAAAGCATGACATGAGAAGGCTCTATTCTGAAATTCATATAACTGATAGGAGCCATGAGCTGTACTAGGAAGTGGCAGACTTAGAGCAGCAAGCTCTGCTTTCATATGTGAGGGAACCATGGTTGGTCAATGTGTGGTTGTGAGAGCTGGTTGTTCCCAATGCAAAGGTTCAATGCAACAAACACCAAATAATTGCTATTTACGCCATCTCCTGCTTAGTCATGGAGGCCTAATTAATGCCGATCTTATCAAAGATGATGTTATCAAGCTAATGTAGAAGAGCTTAATTGGTCAAGGATGGAAATGAGAAAGAATTCAACTTCAGCTTGTACTGATTGCAACTCATTAATCTATGCTAAGCTAGGTTAATCAACTACATCAATAGTTAATCAATTTTGCTATTACATTTATAATGGATTAAGCTATGGGCTAGCTAGTAGCTAGTAACTTTTTATTGACCACTCATTAGTTAAAATATTTAATTATTGACTTAGTCCTAGTACCTACATACTATTAGGATTAGTTTACTGTAAATACGGAGGTGATAAATAAATATATTGATAGTTATCTTCGACATGGATTAGAGTAGAAACTGTACTTATTACGTTTACTTTGTACATTCTTTTTAGTATTAGCCTTTACCATAGGGATATTTTTCTTATGAGCTCTGTTGTTACCGCAGGCTTCACGGAATCAATCAGATCATATAGATATCCCTTCATACTGTTTAGATTGGGTTTCCAAAAGATAAATTTTTCCATCAATTTCAGATTTGAAGTGCACATAGTATTATGAATCTCCACTTATTTTCTGCTTTTATAAAATATGGATTTTTATAAATTGTCTGCTTTAAATCATGAAATATTTGAGTTTTGCTACTCCATATTCCAGGGAAAAAAAGGGTCAAGCATTGCATTAATTGATATTGATTGAAAGTAATTCTTTACATATTATTTATAAGAAAATATATTTTTGTCAGTATGACATTGAAATGTTTTGTGACTGTACCCTAAAGATGAGATAAACCTCTTCTAACCCATATAGTAGTGAAGAATGACTAACTGATACTTCTTTTCCTTTTGTTTGTGAGCGCATTGAATAGTCTTTCATTTATAGACCTTGACAATTGGGGCCTTTTAGCACAACATTGTTACAGTTATAGACAGCGGTCAATCACCATGAAACTTATAATTGATTGATTCATTGAAGATTTGATTTTGATTGTTTGATTGTTCATATATGATTGTTGAATTGATAGGTTCGTCATACTAGTCCTTAAATGTCGCTATTAATTAACTGTATATCTCTGAAGTTTGAATTGTTTCTGCAAAGATCCTAAAAGTTTTTTTCACTGAGCTTTTCTCAAACTCATTGGATTCTTGTTTTAAGACAAGCGATCAATTTGTGCAGCGTAATGGTTTATGGAGATTTTCTTAACATACAATATTGTATAAATTGTTTCATATGCATAATAGCATAGTTACTTGATCTTTATTTTGGGCAATTGAGTTGTGGTTTTGCTCGCTACCATTTCATTTCAGAGTTAAAGTTTGTAGTTACGGAAGGTTCGAGGGTTTTAAAAGTATTGGTACTCCAACATTTCATAATAATATATTACGGACAAGGATATAGATGTGTATCATTGAGGAGGTTCATTTGTAAAAAAATTGAACATATAGTTTAGGTGACAGCCTTACTAAATATATAGGGTTTTACTTGTGTGGTTGGTAATGTGTTACACTTCCTAATTAGGGTATAGTTTGGGGATGCAACACTTGTCATGTACTAATAGGCTCAACCTCCATATCTTGATCCCTATCTTTCTCGCCATTGCTTTTATCTCCTCCTCCACAAACGTTTTAGTTTAATTATAACAAGGCCATTTTCACCATTTTTAGATGCTCCCACTCCTCAATGAAGCCAATCAACAATCAGGATTGACAACCAAGTTACAACATATGGTTTGCAAAGCTAAGAGCTTGGTTGCTCAATGTACATAAGATGAAGTAACATTTGACCAATTTTTAGTGCTTGATATTATTTCTTTTCACTTATTCATTGGTTGGAAAAAGAAATACCATGTTTCGGCCTTGCCCGGATTTAGATGGCCAATCTTTGGTTCCAAATTTATGAAAAAGTAAGCTTCAAGAATAAACCGAATAGGACAGTATATAGTATTTAGGTATAGTTTTGGATTTTTGTTGTTGGGGACCCTTAATTACACATTGTTATTCTTCTATCATAATCTTAGGACTTTAGAGCTTGTTATCTAGAACTTCTTTTTATAGCTTATCATATTAGATCAGATCAAACCGATCATATTAGATTCATTATAATTAATAATAATAATAATAATAAATAATAAATAATTTTCATTTAATAGTAAAACAACAATAATTAGAAAATAAATAATATAAATATTAATAATATTATTAATATTAGTACATTTATTAATATAATTATTAAAATTATAATTATCATCACTCTTATTATTATTATTATTATTATTATGATCATCATCATCATCATTATTTATTATAATTAATTATGATGATATATATTAATATCATTATTATAATATTATTTATATTATTATATTTATTAATATACTTATTATCATCATCATCATCATTATTAATATTATTATTAGAATTATTAATATAAATATTATATTAAATATCATAAATATAACCATTACACTTATTGATATAATTTTATACTCATAATTATTATGATTACAATAATAATCATTATTATTATTGATATAATTTTTATAATTATAATTAATAACATAAATATTATAATAAATTATTATGATATTTATTCATATAATTATTATAATTATACTTATTTATAATATCAATATTATTAATATAATAGTCACTATTAATATAATTATTATTAATTGTCAATATAATAATTATTAATATTATAATTATTAATGTAATTAAGAATATTAATAATATTATAATTATTAATATCATTATCATAATTAATAATTAGAATCATAAAAATAATTAACATTAATATCATTCACATCAACACTCATCAAATCAAATTAGTTTAGATTAGCAAATATAAGCTCTAGAGAACAGGCTCTTATTCTGGTTTTGTTGATAGAATTGATGACATCTACTGTTGAATCACCGGATAGAATTTCAGTATTTGTTGATTAATATTGTTGATATTAGTAATGAAGCAAATGAGGGTATCCATTTAATGACAGTAATGAAGCAATTGATGACATCTTAGATTAAATGGATTCAGCTGTGTGTTAATATTAGGCAATATCTGATGAAAGCAATTTCTTAGATTATGGTTGTATGTTCTATCATTGAAGAGTGCAGGATGGATAGAGAAAAGAGAGGAGAAGGTGCTGATTCGGTGAAGTAGTTATGTATTTACAAAAATAACGAAGCCGATCTAATCTTGGTCAAATCATGGAGATTCGTTCTCAGTTCTCTATACACTCCCTGAAATATATAGCCATTCAAATCTGGTCCTAACTGGACTCGTTCTAGCCTAGACTTTTAGTATGTCCCACCAAGACAGATAGTAAACAAGTCTTGTCTTTGGTGCAGTCAAATTGTAGACCTAATAGGGATACAATGGGCCCTATACCTAACCCAAACCCAACCCATTTATATCGTTTTGGACCCAACGAGTCTAGGTCAAACCTAGGCCTATATATGTCTATATATACCTAAACGAGTCTGAGCTTAGTAGCTTCAGAATGAGACCCAACCCATAGACCCATTAAGACACACACATATACACTAACTAATTATACTGTTATTCAGATTTGTACTATCTTTATCTTTTTTTGTGATCTGCTTTGGGGTTATAATTCATTTTTCCAACTTTATTTTTCGGTATTTAACATGCACTTATAATGAACATGCAAGGTCTTTTTAATTATGAACTAACTAATTTTATTCCTGAAGTGTTGGAGGATCAAGATACCTTTTGGAATGATGAAGTAAATTCTATAATAATTTTTTAAATAGAAATTGCATATGAAGTTACATAAAAATATATATATATATCAATATTTACATAAATTATTTGCTTTTTCCCAAAAAACCTGTTTAGATCTATTTAGGATCCGTTAAGACACAAATTTAGATTTGGGTCTAAACTTTTGACACCGAGTGGGTCAGGGTCTAAGAAATTACATAAATGGCTCTAGGTTGGATTTGGCCCCCCAAACCATTGTCATCCTTATCTTAGGATAAGCAACTTGCTATGAAACTGTTTGGGTATACTTGTACAGTCCATACCTCCTTTGGATGGCAAAAGATTTCTTTGAGAAGTTTATGTAGATAAGAAGTTAAGAACCATATCCGATGATCTATGCAGTTCAGCATGTAATATAAGGAGTAGAAGTGGACAAAGAATTTTAGGGAGGTCCCTACTTAAGATCTTGTCCATCCTAAAAAATTATCAAAAAGTAAAAGAAAAGATATATAATTTATTAAATTTAGATGGTACAAAGTTCAAACATCCACAAGTCTCCAGTTTCAAAAATATTACATAGAAACTTTATAATAACGTCAACAAAAACCCTTTTTTAATAATAAGGAAGATGAAATGAGGAATGCTTTTAAAATATTATCACAAGAGATAATGGAAAAAGTGATATTATAAATGGAAAAAAAAATCTGTTTTTTCAATTTTAGGCATGGTTTGAAAATGAGTTACAATCTCAACCTGCAGCTTTTCAACCACAAATTTTTAATATTTGTATTAGTTTTAGTAAATTTATTTTCTAACAAAAAAAAAAGTCGGCAGCCAGCAACATCTTTCCCAAACCATGCCGAACCCAGTTAAAACCCAATCAACCATAATTCTAAAATCAACTCAACGGGCAGAAAACAATATGACATGTAGAACCAACATGACTCAACACAACTCAACCCGAGACTAGATTCAATCAACCACCAATATAGTTACTCATAGTTCAAAATAACTCAAGAGTAAATAATACGCTGTCCTGGACAGACTTAATTTAAATTCACACATATACAATATAAATAGTTTGATTGATGTTACAAAGACCAATAAAATAAATAATTAACCTCCATTAGATATTTGGTTCGAAATAAAGCTAATCCTGCATTTTATAAATGAATCATGTCTCACAAAATTGAACACACTTTGTTTCCCATTGAACCCAGTGAACATGAACAGCGAAGATGAGAATACCTGCATAATTTCCGGTGCATCTGGACCACACATTGAAGCCCCAAGAACTCTATCAGTCTGAGCATCAACAATAAGCTTCATGATACTCTTTTCTTGTCGCCTATAAACAATATTACAAAGTGAGGTTTCTACAAGACAGCTGATGCTTAAGGATCCCATTTCAATAATAAAACTTTGTAAACCAAATAAGGGAAGACAAAGTTTAAAGCTACACAATTGAAGTCAGACTAGATGTGACAATGTAATCCTAGATCATATCACATTGCCGTAATCCTAGATTACTGCATTCTTGACAAACATCCAAATAATCTAGTTTATCATTGGTCTCACTGCTGCAGCAAGCACATTATTCATTTGCAAACGATTGACCCCAAGAACATCTTGCCTGCAACATTGATATCCAAACTTACATGTTTGTGACTCAATTAGCGCTATATAAAATTACAAATGAGCGGTAAAAGGTTTTGGGTTAGATACCCAGAAATAGCATTCCTCATCGGGTTGAATGATGATGTGAAGACCAACAGATCGCCATTTGATTGTTCTATGGCCTGTTCTTCACTGTGCCCGACCACTGAAAGAGGTGGTATGCTGCAAGCAAGATGCAAGAATAATGAGAAAACGCATAACCAATATGGCAGAATTGTATAGTCCAGTTCAAGGCAAAGCAAAATCAACAAGTATCACCATACTTGAGAAACTATATCTCCGAGCCAGCGCTCCGAACCCATTTGTTAAGAATCACCGAAACCTCAGGTCAAGCAACTCAGCCTAACAGCTCAAGGACTTCGTTGCCTACCAGGCCATCAGATATTACTTCCTAGATTCTCATGGAACCTGGAGGGAATATACAAGAGTACTGATAGGATCCTACCCTCAATATCAGCAACAGTAATACCAAGAGATAGTTGAAACAGAATTACAGCTAAAGGGAGCTCAATAGATAAAAACGAGAGAAATAAAATGTGCACTATCGATACTGAGAGAACAAGAAGTTACAGCCAGGGATTCGAGGTCCTGGCACCTCCCACAACTTACTTAATTCCTGCCCTTCCCTTCTCTCCTCTCCTCCCCTTAATACCCGAGCTAGCAGCTAACCGAATAACAGAAAAAAAGGTGACTCACGCCTAGCTAACAGATCATCCCTCGACGCATAAAATAAAATAGCAAAAGTAAGACATCAATACACTGGACACCTCAGCAATTAGACACCTCAGCAATTAGCTAATCAGTACACTTCTTTATTCTCCAGTTCCTCTTTTGCCCTTCCTCACATATGTGTATCGAATTAAGGGTCTATCATTACCCCCTTCTCGGACTTTCACCTTGTCCTCAAGGTGGAATTCAGGAAATTGTCCATTCATGAGTTCAAAATCTTCCCAGGAGGCCTCAAATTCTGGGAGGTTCTTCCATTTGATTAGTACTTCCAGTCTTCCCTTGGTATTATACTTCACATTCAGCAGTGCTTCCGGTTCAACCTTCCACTCTAAATCCGCAGTAAGGACAGGTGTAAAGGGCTGCCCTTGATGCTCTGCTCCTATGGCTGGCTTTAGCATTGATACATGGAATACCGGGTGGATGGGAACTGATTCCGGAAGCTTGAGACGATAGGCCACTGACCCAATCTTATCCTCCACCTGATATGGTCCAAAATACCTCGGGGAGAGCTTCTCGTTTAAGCGGCGAGCGAGAGAGCGGTGCCGATAGGGCTTGAGTTTGACATAAACCCAGCTTCCTATCTCAATCTCTAAATCTCTCCTCCTCTGGTCAGCTTGTACTTTCATTCTGCCCTGTGCTCGTAATAAGTGCTGCTTCAGTTCGTCTAGGACAGCGTCCCTGTGTTTCAGTTCAAAATCAACCTCGGCCACTGGGGAACCTTCTGCTATGTACCGTAGTAGCTTGGGTGGGTCTCGTCCATAGAGGGCAGTAAAGGGAGTGGTGCGAGTGGCTGTGTGGAAGGATGTGTTGTACCAAAATTCAGCCCACGGTATCCATTTCACCCACTGTTTGGGCTTGTCACTTACAAAACAGCGCAGGTATGTTTCTAAACTCCGATTGACTACCTCCGTTTGTCCGTCTGTTTGCGGATGATAGGCTGTGCTGAAACGAAGAGTAGTTCCCTGTATCTTGAACAGTTCCTTCCAGAAATTACTCATAAAAATTTTGTCACGATCGGACACGATTGAGTTAGGGACCCCATGCAGACGTATAACCTCCTTCACAAAGACAGCCGCAACTGATCGGGCTGTAAATGGGTGTCTTAGTGGAATAAAATGAGCATATTTGGTAAGGCGATCCACAACCACCAGGACACAATTGAAACCGTCCGTGGTAGGCAACCCCTCGATGAAGTCTAGGGATATATCTTCCCAAACCTGCTGTGGTATGGGCAGTGGCTGAAGTAACCCCGCAGGGCTGAGGGTGGAATACTTGTGTTGCTGACAAGTACCACATGATGCCACATAGTTCTGGACGTCTTTGCGCATTCCAGCCCAGTACACCTCCCTGGACAGCCTTTGGTAAGTCTTCAACACTCCAGAATGTCCCCCTATTCCACTGCTATGGAATTCAGCTAGTAGACGTGATTTCAGAGGTGAATTTGCGGGTAGGACCAGCCTATTTCGAAAAAAAAGATTGCCATTCCTGAGCTGGTAGCCCTCCTCCATTTCTGTTCCTAGCTGCAGCTTTATCTTTATCGCTCTCAGCTTGGGATCATTATCAATTTCGGATTGAAGGTCGCTCCAATTGTCTATCCTTGCTGCTGAATTAGCAGAAAGAGTAGTCAACTCCCCCAATCGAGAAAGAGCATCAGCAGCTCTATTCTCCTTCCCGGGCTTATATTCAATACTGAAATTAAAGCTCCAGAGTTTCGAGAGCCATTTAAGGTGTTCTTCCGGTAAAACCCGCTGCTCTAGCATAAACTTTAGGCTTTTCTGATCTGTTCTAATCGTAAATTTTCGCCCCATTAGATAATGTCGCCACCGCTGTACCGCCAACACTATTGCCATTAGTTCCCGCTCATACACTGATTTTAGTTGTGCCCGCTGTCCTAAGGCTTGGCTAAAAAAAGCAATAGGACGTCCCCCTTGCATTAACACGGCTCCTATTCCGATCCCGGATGCATCTGTTTCTATCTCAAAAGGTGATTTAAAGTCAGGTAACCCCAGAACTGGCACCCCAAGCATGGCGTCCTTGAGCAGATCAAATGCCTTTTGGGCTTCTTCATTCCACCCGAAACAATCTTTTTTTAACTGGGCAGTGAGAGGCGCTGCCAATTGTCCATAATGTCGCACAAACTTGCGATAGTATCCTGTTAGCCCCAGGAATCCTCTTAATTGTCGTAGGTTTCTGGGTACTGGCCATTCATTCATGCATTTCAGCTTAGCTGGATCTGTGGCTACCCCGTTGGCGGAGATAATGTGGCCCAAATATTCTATTTCCAGCTGGGCAAACACGCACTTCTTCATATTAATAGTCAGCGCATTCTCACTCAGCACCTTAAGTACCTTCCCCAAATGCCTGATATGATCTTCCATGTTTCTGCTATAAATTAAGATATCGTCAAAAAATACCAGAACAAACTTACGAAGGAAGGGTCGGAAAACCTCATTCATCAGGCCTTGAAAAGTAGCCGGAGCATTCGTTAAACCGAATGGCATTACTAGGAACTCGTAATGTCCCTCATGTGTACGGAATGCGGTTTTTGGAATATCCTCTTGGTGAACCCGGATTTGGTGGTACCCCGATTTCAAGTCGAGCTTGGTGAATATGGCTGCCCCATTCAACTCATCCAACAGCTCGTCAATGACTGGAATGGGGAACTTATCCGGAACCGTCACCTTGTTGAGAGCCCTATAGTCTACACAGAATCTCCAACTCCCATCTTTTTTTTTAACCAGTAAAACAGGGCTTGAGAAAGGGCTGTGACTGGGTCGGATTAATCCCGCGGCTAACATTTCTCCCACCAATCTTTCTATCTCATCCTTCTGTATCTGGGGGTAACGGTAAGGTCGTACATTTACTGGAGCAGCCCCTGGTAGCAATGGAATACGGTGGTCAAAGTTCCTGGGAGGCGGCAAACTGTCTGCTGTCTTCCGCACCTCCGGGAACTGATCCAGAACCCTTGAAATTGATTGGGGTATCTCAGCATGAGGGGATATCTCCTCCGTTTGTAAGAAGCAGCACTCCAATAGCATCCCATTTCCTTCCTTGCACAGAGTTCGCACTAAGGATTTCAGGGACACCTGCGTTTTACACAGGTCAGCCTCCCCCCTCAAGGTCACTTGCTTTTCCCCCATATGAAATGTCATCAACAGTAATTTCCAATTAATCTGCATCGTCCCCAGCTTCTCGAGCCACTGCATACCCAGAATCATGTCTGCACTTCCTAAGTCCAGTGGAAGGAAATCCTCATTTTCCTCTATATTTGGGAGGGTAAGTGAAATTCCCCGACAAATGCCTTCTGTTTGCACTGAACTCCCGGTGCCCATTAGGACTCCATAAGAAGCCGTCGATGACAGGGGTAGTTTCAGTCGGTGGACTAATTCCCAAGCTACGAAGTTGTGGGTAGCACCACAGTCTACCAACACCACCACTGATTCCCCTTGAACCTTCCCTCGCAGCTTCATCGTTCTGGGAGTTGTGAACCCCACAACTGAATTAAGGGACAATTCGACCCGCCCTTCTACTCCTCCTTTCGCCCCCTCCGCCAGTGCTTCCAGCCTTTCCTCCTCTTCGTCAGTTTCTTGCGAGTCATCTACCAACAGCAGCTGGAGCGCTCGATTCTTACAAACATGCCCCGGGCCGAATTTCTCTTCGCACCTAAAACAAAGGCCCAGCTCTCGGCGGCGCAGAAGCTCAGCGTCGGTTAACCTCCGGTGCCCTGTTGTTCGTCGGGCGATCGCAGGTTCTCCCACGGGGTTCAGTGCAGTCGTCGGTGGTGACCCTGACTTTGCTACTGCGAATTGCGTTCTCACAGGCATCGTAGAAATGGATCCAGAATTTCCCCCTTTTGGGCTCGACGGGCCTTGAGCCAACTGGTCTATTTTGGGCCCAGACCCACCCCATCCTCCCCGACCGACTTGGATCACCCTGTTTTTATCCTCTACCAATCGAGCTGCCACCATGATCTCTGCCAGTCCACGCGGTCTCATCATCCTCACCTCGGCTCGGATGGCGGGTTTCAGGCCGTTGAGGAACGTACCTTCGAGGACTTCTTCCGAAATGCGCCCTTGCAGTGGCGCAGCTAGGAGCTCAAAATTCTCCAGAAATTCCTCTACCGTGTTCGTCTGCTTGATCGCAAGGAATTTCTCGCAGAGGCTCCCTTCATGCCTTGGGCGAAATCGAAGGAGAAAAGTCTCCTTAAACCCACGCCAGGATGCAAACTTCCTCCAGAGCATCCACCTTCTTCTGTGCCATTGTTGCCCGTCGAACTGCTCTGATACCAATTTGATAGGATCCTACCCTCAATATCAGCAACAGTAATACCAAGAGATAGTTGAAACAGAATTACAGCTAAAGGGAGCTCAATAGATAAAAACGAGAGAAATAAAATGTGCACTATCGATACTGAGAGAACAAGAAGTTACAGCCAGGGATTCGAGGTCCTGGCACCTCCCACAACTTACTTAATTCCTGCCCTTCCCTTCTCTCCTCTCCTCCCCTTAATACCCGAGCTAGCAGCTAACCGAATAACAGAAAAAAAGGTGACTCACGCCTAGCTAACAGATCATCCCTCGACGCATAAAATAAAATAGCAAAAGTAAGACATCAATACACTGGACACCTCAGCAATTAGACACCTCAGCAATTAGCTAATCAGTACACTTCTTTATTCTCCAGTTCCTCTTTTGCCCTTCCTCACATATGTGTATCGAATTAAGGGTCTATCAAGTACATCTCTATTGTTGCCGTTGAGAATGCAGCATCATTCTCTCTGTTTTGCTATCTGCTGACTCAACACTGTTATGCTAGGGTGACTCAACACTATCTCTTACTTTATGAAGTAAATAGCAGGTTCTTAGCTATCCCTGAGATGCCTATAAATAAAACCATTCTGCCTGGATAAGGACATGAATGAATTAACCAAAAAAAGCTCCTTATCTCTATCTAGTCTCTCTTCTTTCTCCCTAATTCAGAAATTCCACCACTCATTCCTGCTTTAAATGAAAATATCTGCATTTCATTGAGAGTGAAACAAACAACTTTCTTATGTGGATTTTTAGGAGAAGATAAGTAGATGATTAGTTTGAAGGATTCAAACTTGGGAATTGAATATGGGTATGAATAAATGGCTCGGTTTTAGGTAATCTTTAACAAAAATAAAACTTTGAATGCCTCACAAAGATGACAATCAAAGGATCCTAATGAGAAACACACAAAGTAAATTCACTAGTAGGAATCTTTTAAAGAGCACACCAAGTAAACTTCAAAAGGATAAATTCAATCTCACAAAGATGATTAAAGATAAGAACTCAAAAGGAGAACTGGGATTTGAGATCCGAAAAATGCGTTGGACTCCTAATTCAATAAAATTTTCATTGACATCCATATTATTGTAGGGTAAAAGAATTTCTTCGGAATTTGACCCTTGCTTCTTTCCAACATGATTCATAAGCCCATTTTAATAGTCTTGAAATGGTCCTGCATCCCCTTTCATGACTGCCACACTAGAGCATTCATCATCTTACCCTTACCACATTAAACGTATATCAATAAATGAATTGTATGATCTGGAAGCTACTTAGTAGTGCATCATTTTCTACCTCCTCATCAAGTATGTTCAAGCACAAACACAATACTTCCTCACTGAGCCTGACAAAGCTCATAGTCAAGAAGCACCCTTTGTAGATTGTGCCATGGACTCCATCCTCTCAATTTAGCCACAAAGAACCTCAGCCCATTCTTCACTCTACCATCGTCACTACCACCACCCCTAGAAGTTCTGATAAATAAGATGGTTGTTGATCCAATAGAACTTGAGTTTCCAATGCCTAAATCCACATCAACTCCAACAAGCAAGTTTATTATGCTGAAGTCACAGAGATGTACAGTGGTGAATGAATTTACAAACATAAATCACATCTGTTTTCATTCAAAAATCCTTCTGTTGAAGCACCCTTAGTAGATTCACCTCCATCCCATCAAAATCATCAATAATTAACAGTTATGCTTTCAATTTTATTATGTTTGTTGTTCTGCCTTTAAGAATGTAATTAAGGGATCAAGATGGAGTTACTTTACTGAACTGTTGAAACAAGAGCTGGAATCTAAGATCAGAGGATAATTTCTATTTTTAAGAATTTCACCCAATATAGTAATTAATTGGACCTTAGATAGATTGGGCCTAGTAATCAACCTACTTCCTTTTTCCTTTATGTGTGCTTGTGTTTAATCATGTGTGTACATAAGGCTAAAAATAAAAATATTAGTAAATCATTTCTTGATTTTAGGACTTGGGTTGGTGACATTCGTCCAAGCCACTAGTCCATCAAGGTTGAAGTCGTATAGCCCATTTGCCCCAAACCCTAAAAAAATTTATAGAACCTTTCCTCCTTTTTAATTAGACCACATTTTGAACTGAACCAAGTCAGCCCAAACCCGCGAGACCCACTCTCACCATTTTCCCTCTCTTTTGTTAGCCCCTAAAAACAGCTTTCCCTCGCTTTTCCCGTTACCCAAGCACCCTCTAGTTTTGGACTATGGGTTTACCCCACAATTTGTGCCCATGTTTTGGCTGGTAATTTTGGGAGCCCTAATTTCCTCAACCCTACCCATCCTTATTATAATTTCCTCTCTCCTCTCTCTCTTTCTCTCTTTTTCTTTTGGTTTTTATGCTCCTTTCAAATCTCTTCTCTTTCCCTATCTTGAGAACCCAATCCCTTCTCATCCTTTTCTCATTATTTTGAATGTATCTTACTCTCCTCCCTTGTATGTTTACAAAATCCCTCAACTCTCCTCTCACCCAATGATCAAACTCTAGCTCATTCGTCGTTAATTTTCAACTTCTCTCTCTCTCTCTCTCTTTCTTCATTCACTGTGTTCAAAATGTGGTAATAATCAATATCAAAATTCGACATCAATATTTAAGTATCTAACCAATTGATTCTCTATTTTTGGTTGTGTTCCTTTATTTCGATTGATTTATCATTAGGAATTATTTCTGTATATTCTCATATAATGGGGCAAAATTAAGAATAAGAGAATTCCCTAAGAGTGTGTTTGGTTTTCAGAAAGTTATAAAGAAAGGAAAAAAAATTGTGAGGAAAATATTTTTTAAGTGTTTGGTTAGTAGAAAAATTAAGAGGAAAGAAAATAGCAGGTAAAGCCGCGTGGAAAGTTACAGGCCAATATTTCCCACGACCAAACCTGTGGAAAATACAGATGAAGTGAGGAAAATTCGTCGACCATCTTCGCACGCGATACCTGGACATCAGCTTCTTTGATTTCTACTTCTTCACATTAGATAAACGGCGACCAAATGTTGGCGCCGTCGGTATCCTGGTACGTGGGTGGAATGTTTGCCGGGTAGGTGATCTATCCGTTATCATAGACGGCGTAGACGTTTAGGCGGTCGTAGTAGATTCCGATGCGGTCGTTCGGATTGTTGGATTGAACGGTGACTTGGAAGACGGAGGTGAGGATGTTTGGAGGAGAGGTACTGGTGCCGGATAGATTGAAGGTGTATACGGTGGCGTCTTGGAGGACGAACTGCGGCTTTGTGGGTTTAAGGATTAGCCAAATTATGAGGATTACTAGGAGGACTATGATGGCGAAAATTAGGAAGCCGGCGAAGAGGCGTCGGAGGATTTTTTTTCCTTCCGGATTCGTAGTGGCCGCAGTCTTTTTCTGACATGGTTACGGGGTGTATGTGTGTGTTTTGGAGATTTTTATTGTTATGGGGAGGGGAGGGGAGGTGTTTACTGAATTATTGGTTGGTTTCGGTGCATTCCCGATGGATTACATTGAGAAAGCTCTCCGAACCCGGTATATTCATCTGCTGATCGAATGAACCCTGTGTTCTAAATGTCACTCTCAATTTACCGCTTAATTGGTGTTTGCAATTAGTTTGGTGCGTCGTTTGGGTATCGTACTACTCTTTTATTCCTCGCTGAAATGTTTATATATTGAATTCAATCCCCTGCTTCAAATAGTTCCGTTTGTATGTTGAAGATAAGAATGAGGCTAGTGGTTCATTCTTGAATATCTTATGATTGTGGCGTTGCGTCATTACTTAATTTCCTTTATAACTTCTGTTTATGAGTTGAATTAATTTTTGCGTTCTTGACTGTTGATCTTTCTTGACTGCTTCTGCTTCTACCCGGTCTTCTTTCCTACAATTTACCTGCCCTGTAATTCTTCTGGTTTTTCTGTTCTAAATGAAATGTTTATATATTGAATTAATTTCCTTTTTTCTTTCTGATATTTTCTTTTTCTTTAATCATTAAATATATAAAAATATTTAAATAATAATATTTAATTTTTCTTAGAATTTTCTTTCCATATACCAAACACTAAAAATGTTTTCCAAGAATTCAATTTTTCATAAAATTTTCTCCAATAACCAAACAAAGGAAAGAAAATTAATTTCTTTAATTTTCTTTCCTTCAATTTTCTTTCCTCAACATTTTTCTTTCCACTAAATTTTCTTCAAATCAAACAAAGCCTAAAAGTTTGAGAATAAAAAAGATGCAACTCCTCTTTTATTTTGGCACCAAAGGAGGTTTTGTAGGAGTTAGGAACTTAGGGTTACTAAAGTGTTCCGTGGGCCCATCAAATAGAAGACTTTCACTGCTGACTATTTAATTGAAAATAGTTGGTCATTTATTTATTTATCTTCTTCAAATTTCTCATTTCTCCTTATTTATAAATTAATAATAGTAGATATGTAAAAAACTTTTTATGAAAACTTCAATATACATACATACATACATGAGGCTGTAAATGAGTCGAGCCTAAAAGTGAGGCTCGGTTCATTTTTTGGCTTTGGCTCGTGAGCTCAGCTCGGCTCGTTAAAAGCTCGGTTCGGCTCGTTCGTTTAGTTAAACGAGCCGAGCCCAAACATCATTTTAGGCTCGTTTAACTAAACGAGCCGAACCCAAGCCTAGGGGTATTCGGCTCGGCTCGGCTCATTTACAGCCCTATGTAACATACATATATATATATATACATAACATTTTTTTCCAAGGTTTCCTTATGTTCCCATTCTTTTAATTTTTTCATAATGGTCATTTCTGTGTTTCCGAAATTCCTCATCCAAATCTCTATGCAACCTTGCTAAACTTAGAATTGTTCGTCCAACAAGTACAAATTGCTCTCCTAATGTGTTGTAGGAAATGCCTATAAGTTGTGCATACAAGGTGTTCAAAGAAATATATGCAAGATATACGATTTTGTGGAATAACTTGACTAAAGGGTCTCATAGAACATATAGAATACAATTAAATAGCGGTTCCGCTATAGCATAGCAGCTTCTATTTCGTAGTTTTTGGGTCAACTACAATGTAAAATTACTATATGCTATGATTTTAAATTTTCACATTTGTCCGCCGGTAAATTGCTGATAAATCGAAAAAATCACTAATAAATCGTGATAAATAAGCGATTTATTAGGAATTTTTAAATCTATTGAAAAACGCATGGATGATAACTTTTTCTTATTCATTTACTATATATATCTTGAGCCAAGTTACTATAAAACAATAATAAAGTATTGTTATTTGTTACCTTCACTGCTTCACATGTCCAACTAAATAATATGTTTGTTTTCATTCTAAGACAAATTTAGGGTTATTAGGACAATTTAGCATATAATGACTTCTTTAAATACTTGTAATATAATATAAAATACTATTTTATTAAATATTTATATTCAAATGATCAATAAATAATAATTAGAGTATATAGTGAAATAAAAATAAAAATTCACACTGTGATGACCCACTACTCAGCAAACAGCAGACATTCTTACAAAGGGGTTATTCAAGCCTAATTTTAAGTTTTTTGTTCGCAAGTTGGGCATGGTTGATATCTATGCACCAACTTGAGAGGAAGTGTAGAGAATATTGGGTAATATCCGGCAGTGAGTTCGCTGGATATTATCCATAGCTTGGGAGAATAAAAAGATCTAGATTTGATGCTGGATATTAGGAGCTATTGTTTAACTCTTTCTAAGATATGTTATCTCCTATTTATTAGGAAATTGTTAGGATACATGGCAGGAGAATCTACTCCTTGCCTATATATATGTACCCATGCATAATTACAAAAATAATGACAGATTAAAAACTCTATTTTTCTCCCAAACTAACAGATTTGATCGTTGTATTAGACCTCAATGTCCTTGTGGAATAATAACCTTGAATAAGATAAAATCACTTAAAGTGAAAGACTTGAGGATGAAAGGGATCTCGTGCCTCGATAGGACCAACGAATACATGGTTAAACCCCTGTATCAAATGGCCCATTTCTACTCGTAAGGAATCACACCTCATAAGAGATATGCATACTTAAGGACTGAAATGTTGAGATAGTGTATACGCGACTTAGTTCATGTGACTTCAGTGACATGATGTCAAGAACTAGTTGACATACATGACTTGATGTCGTATAACCTCTCTAACTTAATGTCAGGAGGTTAGTAATTCGATTTATTAGGTTGTCGTGATCCCTAGCAATCATTACTTTTGATTATGGGATCGTATTTCTCTCAAAAATATATAATTTGTTGATTTGAAAATCTTTTAGATGGATCACTAAGAACTATGTTAATAATTGGATTAGGGTTTTGACTCGGCAATTGTTGAGTTGTGTTTGGAATTATGGTCGTGGCCTTAGTAAAGTTTGGTTGATGACTATTCTTATGTGCGAATTATGGAAGCATGTCTAACCATGATCATTGTGATTGCATGTAAATACTATATTTAAAGCATGTTTTTGTTTTAAGTGTGTTTACGTGCATTGAGAGCATACTACTTGTTTAGAGGCATTGTGATTTACTCAGCACGAGGATTATGTGCAAGCCATGGAGTGGCATGAAGCATACAAGTGTTTCAAGGATCCATGCGAGAATATTCCTTTGAAAAATGGACTTTTGGGTCTATGAGTTAGGGAAAACCAATGTCGTACCTTCGGAATCTAGCTTTTATTGTAGTTGGTTGTCTTGTAGTCTCTTATGTCCCTTATTATTGTATTTTATTAGCCTATTGTACAAAGAATGTTTATCCGTAACCTTTCTTTATATTATTGTCTCTTTCCGTAGTTTTGTTTGATTTTGATCTAATCTATTTTAATCTTAGCACATAGCATAAGGAATGAAGGAGACCGAACTTGTGCTAATTATAGTGGTAACACCCACTATTTCTATGATTTAAGCTTCTCCAGAACAAAATTTTTAAACACTAAAAATAAGGGTGTTATATTTTTCATTATGATTAAAAATAATACAATTATATAAAGAACTATTAAAAACTTATTGGTTAGGGGATGGAGAATTAGTAATATACCCAAACAATAGAGATTCAATACCAATAAAGTATTTATTATCAAAAATATATACAAAAAAATATAATTGTAAGAAAATATAGAGCTAGAGATGGCTAAAGCTAGTAGTCATATCGGATGTATTGGGTCATATAACCGATCGAACCAACCCAACCTAAATCAACCCGGTTTTATACAAGTGGTTCAAAAAACAGTGTCATAGCAATTTTGCTTAGACAAGGTATGAGGCTAAGTTATTTTGCTAGGAAATCCACTTCGACTAACAATTTGGCTTCTCAAATATGGTGTTCCATGGAAAATCATTGTTGCTTATGCAAGGATCATAACATAGCCTTCAAAAGTGCCTAGCATATGCACCAATTCTCTGTGTTCATGCTTATGTTGTTCTACAAGATCTTGAGAATGAAATCCAAACAGTTTTTGTTGCTTTGTTCTTGATTACAACCCTCAAAATAGTAATACAGTGGCCTCTAAAGGAAAAGATAGCTGCAATTGCCTACACCAAATTAAGTTCCTTTGCCGCAATTGGAATGTTGATATCAAGCTATGACAAATTTGATCTTTGCAGTAGCTACAATTGAACATGTATGAGTTATGGTCCTATGCTTTTCTTGCTAAGGGAATCTTCTATATTGTGCTCCCCAATGCTGACATTATTGGTAGCGAAAGGATGTTGAATGGTTTACAAGAAGATGGGAAGAGGCTTGCGGTTACGACCATTGAGCGATGGCCGCACGGCTCCCCTATCCATTTCAGGGAGATAGCTTAGCTAGTAGTTTCCCAAAATTGAGGACAAGGTTTCTTTGAAGAGTAGGCCAATACGAAAAGTGGGACAATGGTATGAACATAGCTGCTCATCGAGGCCCAAGGATTAGGGACTACAATTCAAACTAGACCAGCCCATCAATATAACAGCGGTTTAAGGTTGGGTAGATTAATCTAAACATATCACAAGAATTAGTATCTAGAGACTGAAACATTTTTGCTATTTTGAATTGATGAGTCATTATTTTCTATTTGATGAAACACTTCTTCGGTTAGAGGAGTTGGAATTTTTTTCCTTGTACCCTAGTGCTAATATATATATATATATAGATATAGAGAGAGAGAGAGAGAGCAGCAGAGTCAATATGATGGGCGTGACTAATTTCCTATAAAAGATTTTTGCTCCATTGTCTTGTCTTCCCCCATTTCTGCATTCTAGAGTGATCCCCACTTGAAGAGGGAATTATCACGCATCAAAAAGCCCTCTATCTCTATCCAGTGTCTCTTCTTCCTCCCTATTCCTGGAATTATGGAGTTCATTCCAGCTCAAAGCGGACCCACATCACCATTCCAGGGGAATAGAAACAGCATGACAGCATGCTTCAGCTGTTCACTCAGAGATTTATAGCTTATTTGGAGTTACTTATCAAAAGTAGTTATCTATAATAATTACTTATTTTATAGAATTTTTAGGCTAAAAAATTTTCAAAATAAGTAATTATCATGGATAACTAATTTTGATAAGTAGTTCCAAACATGAGCTTAACTTTTTTAGACCACTTAGTTTGAACTTTGAGAGACGAACAATTAGATATACTAGAAACAGGGGGGAAATGACACTGGTGGACGAAAACTACCTGAAAACTGCACATGGTATGTTGATGTAGTCAGGCTTGGTTGGCTGCTGACCAAAGACAGTTTTCTGCAAGCCACATAAAGAGAGTCAACTCTATAGCATGGAAAATGGTAAATCAATCTCCATGACAAAGAATGAAGCACATTAGAATCAAAACATACTGCAAAACATGTTCCTTCCATTAAAGCCACAGGTGTAAGATTCATCCGGTTTGTAACATCACCGATAGCCCATATGCTAGGTACACTGGTGCGAGAGAACTCGTCAACCTGTAAAGGCGTCAATAAGACCATAAAATCAGTTCAACTAAAGTTTTTCACTTGCTTGCATAGAATAACATAATATAGAGGGGAAACAAAAAAGAAAGAGTAAAAAGAAAGGTGAAGGCCTCTTCAATGTTCAGATTCGAGAATAAAACTCAGGATAAGTTGCAACTAAAATTTTATACAGAAGTTTCATACTTTTATGTTGAAATTGAACACAGCTTCAAGGGTAATCCTTTAGTTCTTTGGTATAAATTAGTGCTGCATGAGAACCCAGTCAAGTGTCCAGTCAAGAAACAAGTTATGGGAACCAGTCAAGCATCTGGTTCGGAAACTATGAGAATCCAGAAAATCAAATAACTAATCGAACTAGGATCACCAAGACAATTGAACTAGTATTCGATCAGTTCAATGACTTGATATGAAATTTTTAGTATTTAAATATTTTATTTGCAGCCATACCACCTATATTTGTAGCAAGAGAAATGTAGTCAATGGGTGTTGAACCTACAACGTCATAGTTACAATCATAGCCTCACCAACTGTATTTTTCTTATTAATTATGTAAATAATTGTATTATTTTCAACTGCCATAAAATAGCCAGTTCTACCAAACTCAGAGATAATCTACTAGGTCATTTTTCAGGTTGGTTGAAGAGCCCCCTCCCCATCTTTTAAACTTGATAACATGGAAAAATAACTCAATGTTTTCACAGGGGGAAAAAAAATATATCTTGTTAGAAGACTTATTCCTCCCTATATAGCAAATATTATAACAGCATAAAGGAAACCACCACCTTGACAGCGCCAGTCTGCTCAAGCTCCACACCAACAGCTTCCAAGTTCAATCTTTTGGAATTTGCAATACGACCTGCTCACATCAGACAGGATTACTTCACAATATTTCAAAGACGAACTGTCACAAAAAGTCTAACATGTGGAATGGTAATGTGAGATGCCACTCAAGTATTCAGACAATAAATAACCTCCACAAAAGAGTCAAACACAGAAAGTAACAATCTAGGATGAATCCCGTCATTGAAAGGGTAAAGGGAGGTCCAAATATAGGTAGTATCGTTACTAAATTTGTGGACTAGCAGCCAAGTATTACAAGCTAGAATCCTAAGCTTCCCCACTACAGATTAAAAAATATATATAGAAATGTTGCAACCAATCGAAACTTTAATGCTTATAATAACGATATCAACAGTTCCTGTATATGATAATCCCTGAAAATTGAGGAGCTGTCTCAGATGCACAGATGAGATGCAGATTTCAAATAGCAAAGAACAAACAATAGGGTGCTGCAAAAATCCTAGATCCAACAACCATCCATATTAGACTTCAGAAGGACACAAATATGGTGTAAATGATAACATAATTGATTAAAAATAGCCTTCCACAAAGATCAACATAGATACATTGATAACCCTTTTAGCAACATAAAAGGTAAGCTGTCATATCATTTTTTAGCCTAAAATCAAGGTTGCATGGAAAAAGAAATGGGGATGGTGAAATGGAGATGTAGGAAACAGAGAAACGGAATTTTTTTGAATTTTCCGTACATTTGGGGAAATAGGGATGGGAAACATTTCTAAAACAAGGAACCGCCGGGTTGACAAAGTTTCCATGCAACATACCTTAAAGGCACATAACCTATTTACGATGATGGAATGTCCAGATAGATGATTGTGCAGTTATGTGTGATATAACAAGTCTTTGGATATTCCAATATTCTATTTCAGTGAAGCTGGAATATTTATACTCATCAATACAGCATGAAATTACCAGTAGCAAAGAGCACAACATCAGCTTCCAGTTCTTCACCATGATCTGTAAAAACTTTTATCCCACTATCTGTTTTGACCAGCTGAATGAACACAGGTACAGCACATGATTAATAAAAGTTGGTATCAGACAATTAACTAAAGCTTGAAACCAAGTCAGAAATTTAGGAAAAGGAAAAACTTGTAAACAATGAATATCATTTGACCATTTTAATGAGAAAAAATATATATAGATTAAAGAGTAGAAACATATTGGAGAATTTTTTCAGTTAATGAATTAATTCTACAATGACATCCCATATTCCATTTCTTTACCATTTTTTTCTTGAAATAGTCGATTGGAAGTATCAAACCACTGAATTGGCACAGTAGATCAGTCGAACATAAATATTGTAGAGGAGAATATTTATTAAAAAAAAAATGACATATCACTTCAAAGTGCACATAACGTACTCCTCTAAGAAAATTTCTTCATCAAAGTAAATTTACCTTGGTCAAATTCGTCCTAGGGTGCAGATTGATTCCCCTGCCTTCCAGATTTCTCGCAACAACTGCCCTCATTTCATCATCAAAGCCTCTGAAATTCCATAATTAGGAAAATAACTCCAGTGAAAACTTGAAGACCACACTGCATTCACATAAGGGACAATTTCTCCAGAATATAAAGTGCCACATTCAATGGCCTTTCTTGGTTTTAATCTTCCAAATCTTTTGATTCACAAGTGGGATCTAAGCAGAAACAAGAAGACATTTTATTCAAGAAATGAGGGCTTCAAATAAAACTAGGTCCAAAGTGAGGTTGTGAGAAATATTTTGAACCTATGAGAAAGCCAAATGTAGAGATAATCAATAGGTCACATTGAATGGTTCTAATTTTCTTCATTCCATATCCTAATGTCCATCTTCAACCTCCATAACTAGATATTCAACCACCCACCCTGCATCTCCAACCTTGATAAAATAAAATTCTACATCTTCAAACAAAACAAAATAAAAATAACAAAATTAACGAGACAATCACACTAACAGATAAAAATTTACACCAAATCAAATACCGAAATAGACCATTGAACAGCACCACCAAACACAGACAACAATACACCCCATGAAACCACACACACCATACCACCATACAACACCAAAACCCTCAAAATGCAACACTAACAAACATGTCTATGCACCACCATCCAACACCAAAACCTTAGCCACCCCAACTTACAGCAATTGATCGCCATCCCGAACTAAATCTATCGCAATCAACACCAAAATCATCACTTGAAGAAGAAGGTGAAAATAGAGCACCAAATTGGCAGTGGCATGCAATAAGATGGAAGCGGAGTGCAAAGGCGAGCAACGAAGGCTTTAGAGGGAAGAGGAGAAAAAAGGGAAAGGATGAGGGTTAGGGTTAGGCTTAGGGAAAGAGAAATTCGAGCAGTCTAAGATAAGGGAAAGGGGGAGGGCTCATCCTAAAACATTTCTCTATAATTTTTAAAATGCTTCTATAGTAAATCAAACTTGTTCAGGTCAATAGATTTTAGTATTCATCTAATTAAGGTGTATTTTCCTTCAAATTTGAACCAATTAATGTTGAGTTTGTTCGAAAAAGGATTCTAGTTTGGGTTTTCTTTTTTACATTTTAACCTTGGTAAGAAGAAAGAGAGAGGGAGAGATCTAGGAGAATGGATGAGAATGAGAAGACTTGAGAAATTGAGGTCAATTTTCAGTAGGTTTGAGAATAGGGGAAGGGAAGAAGAAAGGGAAAGGGAAAGGAAAAGCGGAAAAGGAAAGGAAAAGAAAATAAAATAAAAGGATGTAACTTTGGGTTTAGTATAATTAGTATGAGTTAGTAAATATATGGTGATTCTAAGATTAATATAATTACTATGAGTTAGTGATGCTAATGATTATTTTCATATGGTAGACAGAGAGAGAGTGTGTCTGAAAGTTCACAAAACAAAAAAGAATAATAAGCGAGAATATTTTTGTTTAAAACAGGACGAATTTTAAATATAATAAGACAAGGGAATTTTCATCATCAAAGACAAAAATATTATTCAATTTTGCAGACATTAAGTGAAAAAAATATTTTGTTTAAGCAAAAGGGTAAATTTTAATATAATAAGACAAGGGAATATGATCATTAAAGATGAACATATTGTTCAATTTTGTTGACACTAAGCCACATTTAATGATAAATTTCAACAATGGATATATAGTGCATAATAGCTTAAATACAAAGGTATATGATTAGGGTTGTAAAAGAGTCGAGCCGAACCGAATACCTCTGGGTTCGGACTCGATTCGTTTAACTAAACAAGCCTAAAATAGGGCTCAGGCTTGGCTCATTTAACTAAATAAACGAGCTAAGCTGACAAGTCAAAGCTATAAAATTAACCGAGCCTCATTTTTTCGAGCTCGGTATCACGGGGTGACTTCTTTCACCTAAGTCTTTATTGTGCAGTACTTAGAAGCACAAATCCTTTAGTCCTCACTAAGTCAGCCTTTCCCACACTAAGGCTATTACCAAGCCTTTAAGAACGAGTAAGAACACTTGGAAATCTTTAGGAGACTTAGAGAGAGAGTGAGAGAGTTTGTGTGTAAGAAGATAATACTTTATTGATGAGAGAGGAGAGAGCTTACAACTTGGGAGATGGTGGGAGCAAATGGGGTGGTCCTCTATTTATAGTTGAGGTCCCCCTCCCTTTTCCCCCTTTGGTGGAAGGCTCTAGATCTTCCACAACCTTTAAATAAGTCTAGAGACCCTTCTAGATTAAAAGAGATTTTAGGAGACTCTTCTAGATCCCTTCATGATCCTTCTAGCCTTCGAAATTCTAGAGAGTTCCACACCATTCTAGGAGATCTCTAGATATTTTCACAAGGATCTATACATTTCCACATAATTCTACTAGAATCCACACAACTCTAGAATATTCTAGAACCTTCCAGAAAAAAATGTGAAAAAAAATGAGCAGGCCGTGACATTCTCCCCCACCTAAGCCCTTGACGTCCTCATCAAGTCCTTGGTGGTCTTGAAAGCCTCGATCTAGTCACGGAACTACCACAAGCCCTCCTCGCATTCCCAGCTCGCCTCGCTATCTGGTAAGCCCTTCCAACACACGAGGTACTCGATGTGCTTGGGAAATCCTCTTGCCGACTTCTCTCTATCGGCTATCACCTCTGCAACCTCCCTTTCATAGGATACTACATTTGCGGGTGGAGCTTGAGAGGATTCACCCCTATTTGGATCATCTTTGTCCCTATGATAAGGCTTTAGAAGACTCACATGGAACACAAGATGAACCTTCAACTTCGCGGGCAACTCCAACTTATAAGAAGTCTTTCCAACCTTCTTCACAATAGGGTATGGCCCCTCGTATCTCCGTATCAAGCCCTTGTGCACCTTTCTGTAGGCCTTGAATTGTTGGGTTGGAAGCTTCACCATTACTTCATCTCCAACCTAAAATGCCCTGGGCTTCCTCTTATCATCCGCCCACTTCTTCATCCTCTTTGCTACCTTGGACAAGTTTGTCTTTGCCAAGTCCAGTTGTTCATCCCACCCTTTAGCATAGTTGAAGGCTGCAGGGCTAGGTCCTGTGTATCCTTTGGCAAGCTCTTGCGGAGACGTAGGTTGTTGGCCCATCACCAACTCGAATGAACTCTTCTGTGTTACCTCACTCCGCTAGAGATTGTAGGAGAATTGGACCAACAGCTCCCTCCAAAATTTCCCTGTGAATCGTGGGTCTCGGTCACTGATGAATGATGATACTCTGAGGAACGCCCCAATACTTCACCACATATTTGAAGAATAAGCACCCGGCTTCCTCGACTGTGCAATCTCGAGGGGCAGGGATGAAGGTTCCATACTTAGAAAATTGATCTACCACCACCATGATCGAACCACATCCTTCTGAAGTAGGGAGTGCTAAGATGAAGTCCATGGATATACTCTTTGAATGTCATGGTCCGTCACTTGCCCCAAGCATCTAGCAAATGAGCCATGCGAATATGGGTGCTCCTTGGTTGCCTAATCGTTGCTAATGTCGATATTATGTCTTACGTATGACTCGGCATCCCTCCTATGCATCTCTTTATCTAATTATTGTGGGATGTTGCGCATATTCGGCAAGGTGCTCAGCTGTATGGGACAATAGATGCTGGCCTCGCCAGGAGCGCTGAAACCTCTGAGCACGTGACATCGAGCTCATCTTGTTTAATAAATTAGCCCAAAAGTGAGGCCTGAGCTCGACTCATTTAACTAAACAAACGAGTCAACCCAAGCTTTGAACGAGGCAAGCCAAGTCGAATACTAAACTAGCTCAACTCATTTACAACCCTATATATAATACAAAAGAGGGCTCTAAACATATGGTGTAAGTTCAACAAAACACAAAGCTTTATTGCAATAACCCTAGAAACTCATAATAAATAATAATAAAAAGATTATGACATTTCTAATAACACAAGAAAAAACCAGTTAATTATATATCAAAACATGAGGAAATAGGCTTGTTGTGCAAGATAATCAATCACTACTAGATAAGATGCTCATCAAGGTTAAGTAGATAAGATACTCATAGGCAAGAAGGATTTGGTTGATTTCATCTATTAGACTGGACATTCAAATGTTCTAGTCCTCTGCTTTTTATTCCACAATGGCCATAAAATGTTGGAACCACATGCAAGTCTCATATAAAGGATTCCATTGAAATTGCCCTGTCCCACAAGCCTAAGATTGTGTATATCAAGGAGTGAAGATTGGGGTATGAAAAGTTGTTGGATTGTAACAAGCTTCTATTATTAAGTTTATGTTACTGACAATAACACCTCTTCAACATTCATCACATGGTGCCAAGAGCATATCCTCGAGGGTGTGAGTCAACTTTTGGTGGTGGTGTAAAATTTTGCATATAAGATATGATATTCTCCCTCTACTACAAGATATTGATTGCCTATCCTCATAGCTAATATAGGCCAGGAGGATTATGGTAGCAGACCTACAATCACCCAATATGTTTTTTCATCTTGTGGTTGCCTAATCTTGAGAGGATTGGTCACCAAGCAAAGGTTAGTTAAGATATAATTAGTGCAGGAGGATATATGCAATCTATCAACGATTGCTGAAACCAGAAGCCATCTATTTTTCAAATGCTCGTCCTCAACTACAATTTCCATATGAGTGATGGAATAACTCAAGATTGACTCACAATTCAAGATTGAAAATTGGTTAGCAATGTTGCACAAGGATACCGAGATGGTGACATGGAAGGCAATTCTTCCAAAACTACGAAATGGAGACATTAAAAAAACCAAAAAAATAATATGTATCCATATATATTAAATTAAAGTCCAAAATGCTTATGATATGGTCAATTGGGATTTCGTAAAGAATCTTTTGCTTCTTTATGGGTTTCCTTATCAATTTGTAAAGTTGATCACAGCCTGCTTAACTTCAATAGCCTTTTCTCTCTATTATAATGGTGTGTTGACTTCGCCTATTCAGGCGAAGAGAGGTTTGAGGCAGAGAGATCCTCTCTCTCCTTACTTATTTGTCCTTGTCATGGACTATCTGACAAGATGTCTTAAACAACTATGGATAAATGTTCTATTCAAAGGCCCTCCTAGATGCAGAGCTTTGAAGATCATTAATCTGAGTTTTGCGGATGATATTCTCTTGTTCTGCCATGGTGATTTGCAAAGTGTGAAGTGTCTTAAGGATGTGATTAGTCATTTCTCTAGGCTCTCTGGTTTGATCTTAAACCCTCAGAAATGTACTGTCTATTTTGGTGGTGTGTCGCCTGATGTTAAAAGGTCAATTGTTGATCTTCTGAGTTTCCAGGAAGGTGCTTTCCCCATTACTTACCTTGGTTTACCTTTAACCTCTTCTAGAGTTTCTGCTCGTCTGCTCCAGCCTATGTTGGAAAAGGCAACGGCTCGACTTAGGCATTGGAGCACTGTTTATTTATCTTATGCGGGGAGGTTGCAGCTTATCAAGTTGGTATTGTTCAGCATTCAATTATATTTTAGCCAGGTGATTCTTTTACCAAGAAAGGTACTCCATCAATTCGTGAGTCTCTGCCGGAATTTTCTTTGGTCGGGGAAGGTGCATGTTAGAAGAAGAGCTCTGATCTCTTGGGAACAGATTTGTCTCCCTAAGGCAGAGGGTGGTCTTGGTTTATTTAACCTGGGGATTTAGAACTAGTGTGCCTTGAGAAAGCTGCTCTAGAATATCGCCACTAAGAAGGATTCGTTATGGGTGAAATGGATTCATACGATATACCTCAAGAATACAAATGTGTGGGAGTACAATCCCATTGCCTATTCTTCATGGTTGTTTCAGAGAATCCTCCTTGTATGATCTCAGTTACAAAGTTTTCTGCAGTTTAGATGGTTGAATGGTTACCCTGAATATAGTATCAAAGCTGCTTATGATGCTGTGCGACCCAGACAGGCTAACTAAAGATGGACCAAGATTGTGTGGCACTCGCTCAACTTGCCAAGATACAGTTTTCTTCTCTGGCTGACGTTTAGAGACAAATTGATGACTAAAGCTAGGCTTCGGGAGATTGGTATGGATGTATCGGATCAGTGTGTTCTGTCAGCATGATCTAGAAACTCGGGACCATTTGTTTATCCACTGCCCCATTACAATTGAAAAGGTCTAGGCAAAATAGTCAGAAAAAGAAGGAATATTATACAAGGGTGGCAACAGGAGGTGCAGTCCTTGTTGAAAAGGTCTAGGCAAAATAGTCAGAAAAAGAAGATCCTAGGAGCTCTTTTTTCATCATATATTGCTAATGTTTGGTATGAGAGGAACTTGAAAATTTTTGAAAACCGTAGTAGGGATGTTGCTAGTACAGTCGAGTTATTGCCTTAGCTGTTGCTAGACGATTAGTGCACCCACATTATAAGGCTAAATTCCAAAAGTGGGCTAGTCTAGTTAATTGTATGGTGTGTTGATATTCATGGTTGTAATCATCCTTCTTTTCGAAAGTAATAAATTTCTTACTTATCGGAAAAAGAAAAAAAAAAGGTTTCTGCTCTACCCATGTACACACACACACACACACACACACTCACACTCTACAAGATGTATGAATAAAATCGAAAGCTAGGTCTATAATGTGGAAAAACAAAGTAAGGCCTCTAAAAATAATTAATCATCTAGGGAAACACACTTAAGCCCACCATCAACCTGACAAAATAGTTCGAAAACCTTAATGACCTCATTACTTCACCTCAACTTCGAACAAAAGAGGTGGATAGGAACGGAAACAAAGACAGAAACCCATTTGACCGCACCCTCCCTATCTCTCAAAATTACACCTTTCTCACACACTTGAGTTGTCCCTTCTCTACACTCGATCTTCCTCGCCATGGATGGCAAGGGTACGCAATAGAGGCGATGATTGGGATGTCAAGGATGGACGACAAAGGTGAGATGCAAGTGGAGGAAGAGTGACAACGTTCGACGATGAATTATATTTTTGATTCAAGTTGAAGGCGTTCAATGTTGATGGTCAATAAAAATGAACCACCATGATGGAAAATTGTAGGAGTGTGGTGACTAGTGACAAAGAAACCGACTCCACAATGCTAAAATATAAGTATTTTTTTTCCTTTTGTATCTAAACCTTCTAGGTTCGTTGTTAATCGTTTTGATCATGTTTCCATCCCCAAAATATTCTACACACCTAGAAAAATGTGCCTCCAAACGTTTCAATGCTTCAATCTTGGTTAGCACTGCTAGTTCATGAAATAAGAAAGCAATGAAGTATCTATAATATGAGATCTCCTTCCCGTTTGCACTTTTATCTACTTCATTTGGCTGGTTTGATATGAATTCCAATTAAATGAATAGCTGACCGCCTGGAGAGCATTATAGTTTTGGTGGTTAGCACTATTAAACGTAGATGGAGCAAATTTTTTGATAAATGATTGAAGGAATTGATAGTTATTAAAAACATTCCAACTCCCTTTGTTTTCGATTGATGTTCAAGTTTCACGAGGGTTGTACATAGGTTGCTTCATATATTTTAGAATATCTATAGAATTATCTTTTTCCAAATAAATGAAAAAATAGAAATCAAACTTCCTCGACTCAACTATCAATTTGCTCATTAGACCTATGTAAACTGAGAATGCATTTTTGATGTGGGTTAATAGTCTAAGTAGAGCAAGAGCCATGTTGCATTACATTATTCCTTTTTTAACAAGTAAATAATAGATAAAGCTAAGCAAAGAGTCCAAGTGGGTTTTTGTCCTAAAACCAATTGACAAATAAGTTACAAGGTTGTATATTGGTGTTTATTCCAATATTTAGAACACTCACATGTGGATCCTCAACACTACCTTCACATCTGAGCCTGTCAACTTTGATGTGGTGATAATATCTCATTATGGGTGGACATCAACATTCGAGTTTCAAATAACCCAAGAGTACACTTCCAAATGGAAAAAATAAATAAATAAATAAATAGTTAGATCCTTCTCACATGCAGAACCCAAAATCTTAATCATATTATGATAACATGTGATATTTCCGATAGGCTTGGATCAAGCCAAGCCTACAGGCATCAAGGGGGAAAGTTAGATAATAAATGAGTCCAAGTAAGTTTTCATTCTAAAAGCAATTGACAATAGGTGGAAAAGTCTGTAAGGCTTGGATATTGGTTCTCATTCCTCTATTTGTTCATTATAGGAGACTCACATGTACTCCCATGTAGGTTCTAAACTCATAATTCATATTTATTTATTTATTTGGTTAAATAGTAATATAATCATTTGGGCATGGTATTGGGACTTTTGAGGGGTAATCAATGTTTTTTACTTGATTAAGAAAGGAAGCAACCCAAGAGAGGGGTAATCAATGTTACTTTTTATGAAATCATGCCAAAAGGCACAAATTTCACATGAATTTGCATAAATTTTTTAGACCTTGACACGTAAGGCTAGAGAGAGAGAGAATATAACAAAAAGAGATAAAAGAGAGGAAGACCATGCTCAAAGACATAATGATCCTCAATAGCAAGTTTAATGCAATCTCAATGCTACATTTTGTAAAATCCAATCATTATTCAAGCTTCAAACAAAAATGGCGTTGAGATACCAAAACTTTTTTTAACTTTTGCATTGATTTAACGATAAGAAATGGTCATCATTGCTTAAATAATATTTTGTTTTGTAGAAATGTCCTTGATTATGAGAGAAGATGATAATACAAGTTTGATAACAAGGTAACTTAATCTCTAGTGAGCATTAGATGTTTTCAGCCAAAAAACTATCTTCTTTGGTGAATAAGGGAAAAAAAATATCGCAAAAACTTAACCGTGCCATTAGAACATCCTAGAGATCGTCTAATAAGGTAAAAAAGGTCGAAAAAATGCCACACATTATAACAAACGAGATTTAACACAATTAGACTAAGATAAATACACGCAAGGTATACATGTCTAATACCAATTAACTAGGATTTCAAATGAGATCATCTCCCTTATAAATAGAAAGATATCCACCCTCGGAGCAGATAAACACAAAATATGGTTTTTCTAGAGTCGATTCTACAACAACCTAGAGATACCAAATTTAATGGAAAAAAAAAAGTTAAAAAAAATACGAATGAATGTAGATCAAATCTTGTCTCAAAATGCACAAATAAACTTTTCAAGTGATGTTTCACATCATAATTGCAGAACATAAGTCAACAATTCAGTCCTTTAGAGATGTAATTGTCACAGAAATTAAAATGATTGTAATCCACCCTTAATATTAAGTACCTCAATGGAAGTTCCTTTCTGAAATACATATCCACAGTGCTACCCATCCCACGCCATATTGAAGCAAATTCCACAGCAATATACCTAACAGAAATGTGGATAATGTGATGAAGGCATGCTCCCAATCTGGCCAGGAAATCAAACGTGCAACAACAGTATCAATATATTACCCTCCCCCAAGTATCACAGCACGCTTAGGCAGTTCTTCCAGACTCAATGCCTCATCAGAGGTGATAGCCAATTCCTAACACAAAACAATAATAGCATAATATCATGCAGTTAGCAAAAATGAAACATAATGAAGACCAGAACAAGTCATGAAGCATAACAAGAACTAGGATGAAACCGCACCCCATAAATAGAAAACAATTAGGCAGAATCTAGTTAAATCTTGAGGTGGGTTTCATCAACAGAGAATATAACAAAGTGGTGCCAAGATGAACTTTAGTTCAAACCAGAAGCAATGTAATCACAACATCATAGGAATGATAGAAAATAGATAATAGGTCCAGAAATGAAGTCATATAACAAAAGGAATAACACATTGGCACATTTGTTCTTAGTTGAGGACAATGCAAGTCTTCCCCAATTTTCACACTAACACACACATCTAATTCCCCTTAAATTGTCCAAATTAAGACATAGCAAACAGCAAGGGTATATCCTCTTCATTTTATTTTCGGTGACGTGATCCGATCTAAAAAAGAAAATGTGTTATTATTATTATTATTAATTTACTATTGTTAGTGTCATTATTATTATTTTTATTACTATTATTAACATTGTTATCATTACTATCACCATTATAATTATAATTACTATCTTTAATTTGGCATTATTTTTTATATTCACCAAGATTTTGCTGTGTAACTGATAAGCGGCTTAGGAGAACACAATGCAAGAGTGAAATTTGGAAAACCTGGTGTTACTAAAATCACAATCCGTCTGGTTTTGTAAAACGATGTGGATAGCAACTAGGATCAGAACTGTAAAAGAATCATAAGCAGAATCACTTAAAATAGGAAGGAATTGGTAGAATCATGATTCTAGGTATGATTTTACCAATTCCAAGTTTCCCTTGTTTAGAAATTAAATAAAATAAATAAAAACTACCAAAAACTAAGTCTAAAGTCGTGCAATACCTTTAGTAGCAGCCCCAGCCCTTCATCGTTTTTCTATCGTCTCGTCTCTCTCTATTGTCCTCATATGCCTTTTGTTTTTCTTCATTTGTCAGTGATGCAATGTACAGCGACACCATTTCCGGTAATGGTGCAGCTAGTAGTGCACCACAAGTCATCCCTCCATTTATAGGTAAGTATTGTTACAATCTTTCAAACAGTTGCTTTTTTTTGGTTAGATTCAAAGTTTGAACTTTGAATTTAGTTTAAAATTTTGTATGCTTCAGATCTAATTTGTCATCGTGTATGTTAAAAGCTAATTGTTTTGAGCTTAAAAGCTCCTTTTAAAAAAGCTTTCCAAAGTAACTTATGATATAAGCTCCAGCCCTTGGCTTTTGTTGGGTTGTACATAGAACATTTCCAAAGGTGATTTTACTCACATATACAAGTCCACTAGACAAAAGTCATCAAACATGTATCATATTATCATGTGAGAGATGCTAGTGCAGCTGACAGGATGTGCATCAGGAACTAACAAAAGCATTATTTCTGCACAATCAGAAACTATTCAAACTACCTGTCCTGGGATATTAGGCCGTTGTGCCCGGCTACCAGTGGCAATCAATATGTGCCTCGCTGAATAGGATAATTTGGTGCCATCTATCTGCGTCACCTGAACTTCATTAGGGCCAACAATCTTTCCTTCTCCTTCAAATAACTTGACCCCAGCATTTGACAATAATCGCTTGTAGATGCCATTTAATCTCATTATTTCATCAGTCTGCATCACATAAATCAGAGAAAAATATGTATATATACAGACACAGAAACCAAAATAGCAACATATTTATCCTTTATCATATGAATGATTTTAGTAAAACACTGGTAAAAACCAAGATAAGATAATATTGATATCAGCAACTAGCACGATTAATTATTTGAACATACAGTGGAAAGTGTCAATTAAGCTTTGCCATCATCAAGTAAATTTATAATGTTTGCTAGATATTAAACGACAAAAGTGCATTTAAAGGCATAAATGTCTTAGATTTGTTTCCATAAAGACAAAAACATTTTTAAGTTTGCCGTAAAACCACAAGCATCTAGACTTATTTTCCATTAAGGCATGATATTTTTAAAACATTAAACTTGAGGTAATACTGGCCCATTTTTATTACGCATTGATGGAAACAAAGTCTAAAAATTTATACCCTAGTGGGAAAAAAGTCTAAACATATATGCCTTAATTTTTTCATTTTTAAAACATTTATGAATTAAGGGAAACAAAATCTAGATGTCTGTGCCTTCATGGAAAACTCAAAAATATTTGTGCCTTTATAGGAACAAACCCATCACGTTTATGTCTTTAAATACATTTTTGTTAATGGTTAACATACCCAGACCAAATTTTGAATGACAAGAGGATGCAAGGCTGGGATGAGATTCATGAGAAGACACAATTAGAGCAAGAGGGCATTAAGGTTAAGGAAAAGAGTAGACTGTGGAGGTGAATCAGAAGAAGAAATAGAAGAATTCAATTTCACTACTCAACTTTTCATTCAGTCATGAACATCTAACCTGGACACAAATTAAACACTCAAATAGGATCCTAATAACTAGAACTTGAAGGACCTAGACAGGATAAAGAATGCTTAAAGTGGGAAATGTATAAATAAAAGATGGAAACTAATAATAAACATGGGAACCACATTTAAGATGAAATGCATATTAAACCTGTGTAACCACATCATTCTCCTATGGTTGGTGAAAACTCAACCCATAGAACCAAAAGATCAAGAAGAATGAGAGAGTACCATATCCTATCAAGATGTTCTGCCATGAAAATGGCCTAAACATAGCAAACTTGAATTTGAAAGCCAAAAAATCTCAAAACCAAGAGTCAAGCCCCTAAAGATGAATCACAAGTCACAATAAAATAGTTCTTTTGATCGGTGGGATCTATTGCTTACACAATTAAATTTGAGGCTCTTCATAACACAAACTATTAGGTCCTGTAGTTTCTTTATGGTCATTCAAGCTAGCATCTTCAATGAGCATATAAAAAGAAGAGGCGTGGATTTCACTATGTTTAACTTTCAACGCATAAACATGTTCAATAACACATTCAGAATCGTCAATCGAAAGCTTGGCTTGTGATTGGAGAATGGATCATGCATATTTCATCTCTTAAAGCTCATCTTGGATCCCTTTAAGCAAATACTTATCTTCAATAAATACTTTGTCAATACCAATGTTACATTGACTAAAAAAAATAAGCACTAGTCCGGGACATTAAAGTGCAGTTGCAGCTATTGTTGTGATAGCTGAATTGTTTCCCCTCCTTGGCTGAGCGGTGAGCCATTTAAGCCAAAAAAAAATGAGCCACTAAGGTGCAACAAGGTAGTTGCTGGATTGAAGTTTAGCATGGCTTTCATGGCTTGGAGTTTAGTTAATCTAATTAGTCCAAGAGGAGGTTTTTATGTCCCTCCAACTTAGAGATATTAAAAACTAAATTAATATCATGAAAATGAATGCTCCTGCAACATCTCGGCATCTTCCTTCTTCAACAAGCGACTGGTTTCTCGCTTACCTCACTCTCTTGGCCACTCTTTCGTCTCCGTCCCTACCAGATTTTTCCTTCTCCATCTTCGGTGCTTCAATCAGTTTTTCTTCTTTTTCTTTATGTTTATTTTAGTGGAATGGTAGAAAAAATCCAGATTTTTCCTTCTCCCTCTCTTGGGAAAGTATTTCATGAGTAGGTTATCAATGATGGTGGTAGGAAGGAGTATCCAGGTATGGGTGGATGTTTGAGAAATGTCATGTAGATGTCTGGTAGTATGTAGCTCTATTTCTATACATAGAACAATGACTAATTTTCTTGAGATTGAGAATAAAGTTATGCTCGTTGCACTTGAAAACTCAATGAGCATGAAGTAGATCATGAATTAAGATATTGGTTTATCTAGATCAAAAGATGAGATAGAATAGGCTGGAAATATGAGTTAGGGTCCTTCAGAGTACAGATTCTTGCTCAATAATATCAATAACGCAGCTAGTGCCTTCAAGAGAGTGTAATTCAGTTGGGATCAGCAGGGAATAACAGTTATGCTTACTGTTTTACTGTGTGTGCTGCAAATAGTCAACATCTTGGCTGAGTTGGATGTAGCCATGCATTTCATTCCATAGGCAAGAGTTATATAGAGTTGATAGAACAAATTCTCAAAGGATTGATTCTTAAGATCAATTTTATCAACACAAATTTCTTTGGGTAGAGAATCCTTAAATGAAGTTAGAATTGGTAGTAAAATGAGCTCCAGGACATTTATTTATAGTCAGAATGCAACTTTCAAGAGTAACATTGATATTATAAATCTGATGAGATTCAGATCTTAAAATAGGTTATCAACCGCATTTGTGTAATGACCCTTCCTAGAGCACCTGTGAAGATCACGTACGCAAGGAGGGACAAGGGCAAGGGGGGAAATACACAGTAATTCGGTTAACAAAAATGATGAGGTGGCAGAGGGAGAGCGGGGAATAGCTTAAGTCTGTTATAGCAGATGCAGATATAAAAAGGGGGGAGGAGGGAAGAGAGAGGAGACGAATGGGAATGATTGTAATGGGAGAGAATTGAGCCTCTCGAATGCTCAATCAGTGTTATTGAAATTTTAACTATTAATACAAACAACTCTTATCATCCTTTCTTTCTCTCTGATTCGAACTGCAGAAGGAGTGGGGGGTAAGTCATTTTGGTCTGGGGGAAAACTCTGGTTCATACCATTTGGTATCAGAGCGTACCGATCCATAGCCCCTTCCGCGACGCAAAGGGTGGAATCACTCGAGGAAAGAATGACCCTCTTAGAGGGATCCATTTCGGAGAAGGTATCGGCAGCAGTTGAGCGAGCGATGGGAGCGATGAGGCAAGCCCTGATGGAGCAGCTTACGGAGGATCTCCAGAAGACGGAGAAAAACCATGGAGAAGCACTTTAGGCGGTAGCTAACAGGCTAGAGGAGAAAATGACCGGAAATCGCGAAACCTATGAGGCCCAGCCGGCATGGATGAATGAGGGGATCAGAGGAGGAATTCCCAGTGAAGGCAGCAATGGGGGTGCGGGGTCAGGGGAGGCCCCGGGGACTAGGGTGTGAGTCGGGGATTTCCAAGTGGAGGAGGAGGATGGAGATATCGGAAGCTGGACATGCCACCATTTGAAGGCAGTGATCCCGATGGATGGATTCTGAGGGGAGAGAAGTATTTCTCCTTCTATCGCTTGAACGAGGAGGAGAAACTGGAGAAAAGAGGGCCAAGGGGCTCTGTTATCGTTGCGACGAGAAGTGGAGCATCAGACATAGGTGCCGAAAGAAAGAGTTGAGCGTACTGTTAGTGGAAGATGAGGATCCGGCGGAAACTGAAGGGGATCCCGCGGACGGGGAGCTGCCGCTGTCGCCGACGGAGGAAATTCCGACCGAGGTTTCATTAAATTCCGTTATTGGCCTGACTAACCCGAAGACAATGAAGCTAAAAGGGAGAATCGGAGAGCGCGAGGTGATAGTGATGATCAACCCCAGCGCAACACACAATTTCATCTCCCTAGCCACGGTTAGGGAATTACAGATACCCATCACACCTTCACAAGGGTTTGGTGTTTCTCTGGGTAATGGAGAAGCAGTAAAAGGCTCTAGAGTCTGCAGGGGAATACTGCTGGAATTGGATGGAGGGGTTCGAGTGATGGAGGACTTTCTGCCTCTGGGTTTGGGAAATTCTGACTTAATCTTAAGTGTGCAGTGGCTGGAAAAACTGGGCTGGGTGGTGACCAATTGGAATACACAGGAAATGAGATTCCAACAGGAAGGGGAGGCCATCAGTCTGAAGGGGGGCCCATCCTTAACTCGAACAAGAATTTCCCTGAAGGCCATGATACGTGCTCTACGCAAGGAAGGGGGGAGGGATATGGTTAGAATTGAACCAGGTGGAAGGAGAACCTGAAACAAGCCCTAAGGTAGAAGCCACTGTGGCTGAGTTCAAGGAGGTCTTTGCCAAGCCCGAAGGGCTGCCTCCTAAGCAAGGGCATGAACATTCAATTGTACTCAAGGAGGGCAGCAACCCGATTGGGGTGAGGCCATATCGATACCCCCAATTCCGGAAGGATGAAATTGAGAGACTCATTAGGGAAATGTTGGAGGCCAACATAATCCAGCCATCTACAAGTGCATTCTCGAGCCCCGTATTGTTGGTCAGAAAGAAAAACGGGTCCTAAAGATTCTATGTTGATTATCGAGCCCTAAACAAGGAGACGATGGTGGACAAATATCCAATTCCAGTCATTGATGAGCTACTCGAAGAGCTACACGGAGCTGCCATATTCACAAAGCTAGACTTGAAGGCTGGCTATCACCAAATTTTAGTCAGACCTGAGGACACTCACAAAACGGCCTTTCGAACCCATGAAGGGCATTACGAGTTCCTGGTCATGCCTTTTGGGCTGACCAATGCCCCAGCCACCTTCCAGTCTCTCATGAACGACGTCTTCAGACCATTTCTGAGACGGTTTGTTTTGGTATTTTTTGACGATATTTTGATCTATAGCGCTACCGCAGCTGAACATGCGGATCATGTGAGAGCGGTGTTGGACACCCTTAAGGGACACACATTATTTGCGAATATCAAGAAATGTGAATTCGGGAAGCAGGAGGTAGCCTACCTGGGACATGTGATCTCGAGTAAAAGGGTAGCCATGGATATGGATAAGGTGAAAGCCATTTTTGAGTGGCGGATTCCAAAGAATCTAAGGGAACTGCGGGGATTCCTTGGGCTCACTGGTTATTACCAGAAATTTGTGGCCCGATATGCTCAAATTGCACAAACACTCACTGATCAACTGAAAAAGGACAATTATGGGTGGACAGACCAGGCTAATCATGCTTTTGAGACCCTGAAGGCAGCAATGGTGACAGCCCTAGTGCTGGCAATGCCTGACTTTCAGAAAACATTTGTAGTTGAATTGGATGTGTCGGGTTATGGGATTGGGGCTGTATTAATGCAAGACAGTAGACCCATCGCATTTTTTAGCAGAATTTTGGGCCCAAGAAATCAACTGAAATATGTGTATGAGAAGGAATCAATGGCTATTTGCTTAGCTATACAGAAATGGAAACATCACTTGTTGGGGAGGCACTTCTTAGTGAGAACGGACTAGCAGAGCCTGCGATACATTTTACAGCAAAGAGAGATCGGGGCAAACTACCAGAAGTGGGTTAGTAAATTGCTCGGGTTTGATTTTGAAATACAGTACAAGCTTGGGGTAGCTAACAGAGTAGCAAATGCTTTATCTTGCAAAACTAAAGGGGAATTGGAGTGTGGGGCTCTTGTTACTACTCAAGGGGTAGTGTGGGAGGCATTAACACAAGAGATAGAAGCTGACCCCATGCTCCAACAAATTAAAAAAGAGTTGGAGACCAGGGAGAAGAAGCACGTGGGATTCCATGTAGTGGAGGGCAGATTGATGTATAAGAGGCGCTATGTTATTCCCAAATCCTCCACTTACATTCCTGTGGTGTTACGAGAATATCATAATTCCCCTGTAGGTGGCCATTCAGGAGATCTGAAAACTTATTTAAGAATGGCCTCGAATTGGTATTGGCTTGGCATAAGAAAAGATGTGGCTGCATATGTCAGGAAATGTGCAGCCTGTCAACAACAAGAGGCTTCAACTCAGAGCCCTTCCGGCTTGCTTCAGCCGTTACCCCTACCTTCAATGGTCTGGGATGATATAAGCATGGACTTTGTGGAGGGGTTACCCTTGTCCAAAGGGGTGGACACTATCCTGGTGGTGGTTGACCGGCTATCGAAGTACGCTCATTTTTTAGGATTGAGACATCCCTTCAGTGCATTTTCAATAGCTGAGTTGTTTATCAAAGAAGTGGTGCGGCTGCATGGGTTTCCCTCATCAATAGTGATAGACAGGGATCGAATTTTCATGAGCAAATTCTGGACAGAATTATTCCGTCTTCAAGGAACAGAGTTGAGAAGAAGCACAGCCTACCATCCCCAAACGAATGGACAGACAGAGGTAGTGAACAAGGGACTGGAGGCCTATTTAAGATGTTTTGTTGCAGGACAACCTAAGGCATGGGCAAAATGGCTTCACTGGGCCGAATTTTCATACAACACTTCCCCTCACCTCTCCACCAAACTGTCGCCTTTCAAGGTGTTAAACGGGAGGGATCCACCCCATGTCTTGAGGTTGGGCAGAGGACATACCCCCGTTGATAGTATCGAGGAGTATTTGCTGGAATGTGAGGCTATACTGGATGATCTTCGCCTGAATATACTGAAGACCCAGCAAAGGATGAAGGTTGTTGCTGATAGAAATAGAAAAGAGGAATCCTTCGAAGTTGGAGAGAAGGTGTATTTGAATAGGCAACAGTCCTTGGCTAAACGACCATGTGAGAAGCTGGCACCAAAGTTTTATGGGCCTTTTCAGGTTATTCAGAAGGTGGGGCAGGTGGCATACAAGCTCAACCTTCCTCTAACCTCTAAACTACATCCCGTCTTTCATGTGTCTCAACTTCGAAGAGCAATTGGTGATACTCCTGTTTCTTCGACTATTCCAGCACAAAAGTCCGCAAACATGGAGCTAGTAGTTCAGCCAGAAGGACTATTAGATATCCGCACTACTACAAGGGGGCAGACAGCTAGAATGGAGGTGTTAATCAAATGGAAGGATCTCCCAGCGTTTGAAGCCACTTGGGAAGACGCACCAGTCATACAGGAGAGGTTCCCTACCTTCCACCTTGAGGACAAGGTGAAACTTTGGGAGGGGGGTAATGTAATGAACCTTCCTAGAGCACCTGTGAAGATCAAGTACGCAAGAAGGAGGGACAAGGGCAAGGAGGGAAATACACAGTAATTCGGTTAACAAAAATGATGAGGTGGTAGAGGGAGAGCGGGGAATAGCTTAAGTCTGTTAGAGAAGATGCAGATATAAAAAAAGGGGAGGAGGGAAGAGAGAGGAGACGAATGGGAATGATTGTAATGGGAGAGAATTGAGCCTCTCGAATGCTCAATTAGTGTTATTGAAATTTTAACTATTAATACAAACAACTCTTATCATCCTTTCTTTCTCTCTTATTCGAACTGCAGAAGGAGTGGGGGGTAAGTCATTTTGGTCTGGGGGAAAACTCTGGTTCATACCAATTTGCTCTCTTTCCTACTGAAAGAAACTATGGATTTGTGGTTATACCTAATGCTGGTACATGAAAGATAGCAAATGTATATATCACTTGCATCCATCCAAAGAGCAGATGCATATGCATGCACGTTATTCACTTAAAAGCATTGATATCAATCTATATATCAAACAAATAAAGGTTCCCCATATGCCTGCACGTTATTCATGTCAAATTAGATCTATCATTTATCTATTTGGATTTATAATCTCTCTTACAAGTGTCAGAATTCCAATTTATCTGATATATGATATCCAGTTTCTTTCAAGCGCCAACATTGATATCAGCTCTCTAGCAAGCAGACACATATGTATAGTGTGGTTATCTACTTTGTTTCTTTCTAGATATATGCTTCTAGTTTCTCTAATGATGACGATGTGGAGAAACAAACTTTAATTATATATCCCACCCATGCCATCAAAGATGCATTTTATGATCGAAGAGCCGTTGAACCTCATGCAAAATTCCCAGGAATATCATTTAGCTTAATATCCAGGAGTAATGATGGGTTGGAAAATTGAATAGCTATGTGAGGTAAATTGCCTCTTCTTTGCATCTACTGACTGGACATGTATGATTGCGTTAAGGCTTGGTATATAGTTATGCTGATGAATTTTGTCTACCTTTGTTGCTGTGGTGTGAGAACCGATCTTGTGGCAGCTTGCTGGTGTTGGCTGTATGCAGAATTGCAGATGGGTAATAGCACACTGATCGAGTTTGATATGAGATTCAAACACTTTCTTCTGAAGCTTTAAGGTGAGGCTGCTTCATGTATTTTTCTTGACCTAGGCTGCTGTTGCATCTAGTTTTTGTCTGATTTTTCACTGTTTTGTTGATCAATATGATGGGTGGTCTCTGCTTTTGGTTTGTTTTGGTCCTGATGGATTTCTTTTGCTATGGCCTCTGATTTTTGGAGGTGGATTAACATGCTAAGAGGAATGTCTTTTGTATTCTCAGATTTATGGATAAACTATATAAAAAACATTCTATCATATATCCATAGTATAGTTTACACCTGTATTGATTACTTATTATTTCTAATTATCTTTTGATATAAATTGGAATGTATGGCATGAGATTACCAGATTTTAAGATTTATGGTGCCAACAATGCGAGTCACATTTTATACATCTACTGCAGGAAAATGCAAAAGCATATGATCTCAGAGGACCGAAGTATACACCTGTGAAGATCCATTATTTACTGAAATTTTGAACATAAATGTTGGGCTTTTTGATGATGATACAAATAAAAATAGAGATGGTGTGGCCCTAGTTGGCATAAGTGTGGCACAACTTCATCTTCGATGATGTATAGAAAATAGACTTTGGACTACTACAACTAGATGTAAATTTATATGATATTATTCATCTTTTATTGTACAAACAATAATGAAATGTGTTATTATAGTTGTAGTTATAATTTAATATTATCATTATTATAATTATAATTCTTTTAATTATTATTCTTATTTTATTATTATCATTGTTGGTGGTGGTGATGTCGTTGTTACTATTGTTGTTGTGGAGATGGTGATGGGGATAGCACTAAGAGTAAGTCAAATGAAATTGGATTTTCAAAAACCAGTTTTAAGAAACAAGGTTACACAAAACTACAACAGCGAAAACAGAGAAATGGCAATTTCCCAAAAGTAAGGAAACCAGAACACCAAAAAACAACAAAAAGAATAAAAATTAATATAATATAATTAATTCATATCTAAATTTTTAAAATAAAATGAGTTTAGTTTGTACTTAAAAAACCAATGAGAAAGATCAGAGCCCTTTGTTTTCCCTCTCTTATCTCCTCCTTCCTCACGCTCATTTTGTTTCCCTATTCTCACACGTTTTTTGCACGTCTTTAAGGAAGCGAGCAGACTTGCAAAGCAACACCCTCACCCACCAGCTCCACTTCCCTTCTCTTCCACCCCTAGTGAGTGGTGAAGCAACTCGGCAATAGAAGAGGAGCGGTAAAGTCGGCAGGTCATCAACTCCATCACCACCCTATCAACCTTTTTTCTCCTCCAGTGACCAAGGCTCTCAGTTCAGAAAACAACACAGCAGAGCAGCATATCCAACACAGGTAAGGTCCCCCCCCCCTTCTTTTTTCTCTCTTTCCTTTCAGTTTTCTGGGACAAAATTTTCATTTTAGGCAAGGATACTGTAGGGAATACCAAATCCAGTTTCCTCCACCATATCCATTTTCAGAATGGCTCGAAAACTCCAAACAACACTTCACCGTTGTTTTGTGCAATAGAGTTAAGAAACAATTGTAATTGTAATTAAAAACGGAAACTAGTGCCTATTTTTGAAAAATTAGAAACTAAAAACCATTCCAAACAAGCTCTTAGTAAATAAGATGAGCTTAATTCTTATTTTTAGGCTTGTTTATTAAACGAGTCGAGTTTGAGTTTTGTGCAAACGATAGAACTCATTTGGTGCTCACCCTTCCTTTGTCGTCTCACCTTCACCATCCTTTGTTACACCTTGTGGTATTCGTCCTTGGTTGTCAATCGCATAAACCTTGCAAGACCACCAACCCTGCTACATTGCCATTTGCCTATGTTATTATTGCCTAGCAAAGCTCTCAACTATTACTAACATTGTCTATCACAACCATCAACCACTACCACATTTTCCCTAGCCCACCCTCATCTAACATTAACCACCATTAGGGCCAAAAATGGGCCAAGTTAAGTTGAACCATCCCTTGTTCAAACATGACTCATTTAATAAACAAGTAATGTTCAAACTCGTGAGTTGACTCAGTAATTAAAACAAAAGCCGAGTTGACTTGATTTGTTTGATTATGAGCACTACTATTAGCTTGACTCATTATACATAAATTTTGTGATTATAATCAAGATTATGATAGGAATCCTTATCTTCTTAGCTCGATTATACTCACTCATTTATATATAACACGGTACTTGGTTGAACTAATGGTTGTAATTGAAACATAAACAATACTCATATATAGCATGATACTTGCAAATGAGGCTTTCGCTGATACCTAAACAAGCTTTTAACAAGATTATGAATAAGATAGCTTGTAAAGAACAAGACGAATAGGCTACCTTTGAGCACCTTATTTCAGTTGAAGGTGGAAGCACTAGAAAACTTTAGGTGAGTGCTAAATAATTTTCCTAGTCCTCCAAAAATGACTAATGAACGTAGCATCTTTGTCGAACACAATGGACGAAGGCAAACCATGCAACCGAACATTTTCCATAAAAAAGATAGCATCAACATTAGATGCATTAGTAGCCTTGCTACAAGGAATGAAATGTGCCATCTGTAAAACACTATCTATGACCAAAATTGAATCATGACCGCTAGTAATGTGAGGAATACTTAGAACAAAATCCATACTAAGGTCTTTCATAGGAAATGTGGGATAGACACGGGATTTTATAATTCAATATTTTGCTTCGAGCTACTAAGTGTGACGATCAAAAATAACCCTAATAACATTTTCTCTTAGCAAGGGCCAAAATAAACATTGAGCCACCAAAACTGCGGTCTTGTCTCAACCCTAGCATCATGTGAGTCCTCCTACATGAAGCTCCCAAATCTAAAATTCACAAAGGAAGTATTAGAAATACACAACTTGGAACCACAAACCAAGTAACCATCGACTATAAAGTAGTCAATATGAACGCGATGATTACCATTAAGGACTTCTTGATAAATACAAGAAAAATGAGAACATGAGATATAAGAATCTCTCATCTTTTCAAACCCCACAACAAAAATAGTTCATATACTAACGTGCCGTCAACAACATTCTCTACACCAGAATGATGCTTGAGAACAAAACAGTACTCTAGCAAAAATTCAACCCGGTACAAACTCCTTTGATAATATCTCCGATGCTCCAAACAACACATTAAGGCATCGAATTATTCATCATGCATCCAATACTTATCTCTCCTAAAATCGTTGAGATTTTCACTAAAGAAGGTCATTGGATGACCATTTTGACTTAAAACACCTCTAATTCCAACTCCTGAAACATCATATGCAACTCCAAACACCTTATTAAACTCAAGGTCACCTAAGACAGGTTCTTTAGTCATTTTCTTCTTAATCTCTTTGAAGGCTTGCTTAGTAGCCTTAGACCATTTAAATTCACCCTTCTTAAAGCAACTAGTGAAATGAGCTATAATAGTACTAAAATTTCTAATAAGACTCCTATAGAACGTAGCAAAACCATTGAGACTTCCACTCAACTATAGTTGTAAACTATTAAGTGTCGCATGTAATTCCCTTATCTAAAAACCAACCAAGGAAAATAACCTCATTTACCAAGAAAGAGCACTTGGCGAGATTAATATATAGCTTTAAATTCCAAGACCAACCTAAGATGTCAAGTGTTCTTTTTGGGAAGGGTTGTAATTAAGATGTCACCAAAACATACCACTAATAAATTTCCAATATATAGGTAAAGAATATGTGTTATGGCTCTAATAAATGAGCTTGGAGCATTAGTTAACCCAAAAGGCATAACTAACCACTAGACAACCCATCTATAGTCTTGAAAACAATCTTCCACTCATGACCGGATCTAATCCTAAGTTCATAGTATCCTACTCTAAGATCCGTTTTCAAGAACCATTTGATCTAACATTTCATCAAGTCTAGGTATGAAAATGCAAATCTTCCATGATCCATCTTTTTTAGGAGTCAAGAGAGCAGAAATAGCAAATGGATCATGATAATGCTATATAAAGCCTTTCTCTAATAATCCCTCAACTTGCCCTTCAACTCCTTGCAATCGGGATTCATCCCATAATTAGGTAAATTAGGTGACGGTGCACCTAGAACAAGGTCTATCGCAAGTTGGATACCTCTCATAGATGGTAACTCTAGGTTAACATCCTTAAACTTACCAAGAAGCTTATTAAGCTCAAGAGGAAGTGGCTTACAAGAACTTGGGTTCTATTTTGGCCACTATGGCTGGCAGCAAGTTTGACTTATGTCCCTCTTTTTCACACTCATATGCTAAAACAAAATGCATATTTTTGGGAGGTTAGGTGGATGAAGAGACCAAACTGCTCTTCTTAGACTTTTGATGGGACGCTAGGTTGCAAGGGTTAACCTAATTGTCTTTCCTTCATGAGAAAATACATAAATATTATCTATATAATAGTTTGTTGCATTCTTATCATAAATCCAAGGATGACCTAAAAAAAATGTGTGCAATATCAATACAAAATATCGAACCATACCATCTCATGATATGCACCCAAGAGTAAAGGATCCTGACATCGCCCAGAAACAATCAAGGAGGTCTTATCAACCCAAGCAACTTTGACAATAGAAACTCACACTTAAGATTATGAAGTTTAACTATAGAATTATAATTAGAGATCTCATTCATAAAATAAATATTATCAATGACCAATCGAAGGATTTCATCAACACATGTAACCTTAGTCAATAAAAGAAAAAGAATATAACTTATAATATTTACATAATTATCTTCTTCACTTTCACCCTTAGAATTAGTATCTCCCTTGATCACTCATCAATGGGTTCCTCTTCTTCCCTAGTTTGTAATCCTATGGCAAGAGCACAATTTGGACGATAGGTTGTGGTATGACCTCCCTCATGACTTTATGACACGCCATAGAGGAATAAGCGGATGAGCTAAAACTTCAAGGGTTAACAAATGACAAGTTGTTTGCCTCTTTCTACTTTCTAAGGGGTCAAAGACACAAGCTGCTAAAATAAATATACGATGCATATAACAATTTTTTATGCAATTTAATATTATTTTTTTATTTGATCACAAGCACTTTATAGTAAATTGTGATTAACGGTTGGGTAGGATAAATATAATGAAATTGATGCCCATTTGAGCATATCCTTGTACTTTCTTAATCATGCAAGACAACAAGAAAATAACAATAATCAAAATCATAACCTATTGATATCCGTTGGTGGTAATCATATGATAAGAGAAAAATAATGGAATGAAAGGAATATAATGAAAACAAACAAGCACTAATTTAGTTTGGACTGTCTTCATCGCATGTTAATAACTAAGCAATACTCAAAAAAATTATATATGGACATCGCTCGTATTAATATTTTGTTCATGATCAAACCTCTAAACCAGCAATTTCTACAAATTAGTTCACGAACACAATACAATGTGATGTATAGTTATCTCTATCAATATGAAAGATGACATGAGAAAGGGCAACATCACTAAAGATATAGGATGAATCATTATTCTGGCAGCACAAACATTATGAATACAGGAACAACTAGTTGTGTACACAGAACCTTTTGACTTAGTTGGGTTCCCTTAATCAATCGGGGGCACATCTCTAGAATGAAAGGTAAAGAAAAAGAAAATGACAACCCTATAAAAGCTAAGGAAGTAATAGACAACTAGGGAACCAATAAAGACTAAACAGAACAGCCAAGATAACCAAGAGTAAAGACATCTCATCGGGAACAAATAAGAAAAAAGGCCTGCGAGGAAACAAGACATCTATCCTTACAGTCTTACTATTCTATTGGTCCAAAAAGGACAACATAAGAGATTTGAGCATAGAGAAGCTTCTATACAAGTTGTCAAGAATTATTGGATCCAAATACTTCACTTGTAAAAGAACGGGAAGCAGGTTTCCTTAATTGCAAACAGGGCTAATATTTTGGATAACTATGGCTTAAATCTGGTCAACTTTTGTAATATTTAGAGGTAAATACTCACCCTGCCCCCACCTAGAGAGCTTGAGCCAAAAGAGCAATCTTAGACCTAGCAAACTAATTGAAATGAAGCAATAACTAGACAAATATTGTTGCAATCCTAGTGTTTAAAAAGGCCTAAGGCATACCTAGGCGATAGGGCCATAGGGGTCCTGGAGCCTAGGCGTTAGGCGCAAGAAGAAGGTGTGCGCCTAGGCGATGTGAGGTGCCAAAATTACTCAAAGCTATAAAAAAAAATGAATAAATGAGTAAGTTTTCAAAAACAAAAAAAAAAAGTATAGCATAACATGAAAATACTTAGAAAAATAACAACCAATGAATTTAATACTGCTAATACTAACAGATAGTGTGGACTGTGGACCACTTCTTCTTCCTGTCTCTGGTTCTTAGCTCTCTACTTTTCTTTTTTTATATGAGTTTAATACTACCTATGTGTTTAAATAATGAATTTTACTCTCTTTTTTATATTTACCTGATGACCCTAACTCTGCTTTTAGGCTTGCAGCCTTGTTGATTGCAGAATGTGCATCTTTTCCAAAACAAATATTGCTCTCCCCAATCAAAATTAAAATAGGCTTACCCTTTTCTAAAAAATATCTACTCCTCTCCCCTAAGCCCCTGGCTCCCTGCATGATTTTTTTTCCTACTAAAAAGCATATGCATGTCTACTCCTCTCTCCTAAGTCCCTAACTCTCTGTATGATTTTTTTTTTTTTTCTGCTGAAAGGCATGTGCATGTCTACTCCTCTCCCCTAAGTCCCTACTTGATATTTCCAAAACAACTATTGCTCTCCCCAATCAAAACTATAAATAGACTTCCCTTTTTCCAAAAAATGTTGACTCCCCTCCCCTAAGTCCTTGGCTCCCTGTGTAATTTTTTCTGCTAAAAGGATATTTTGCTCAAAGGTGCGCGCCTCTATGCCTATGAGCTTCTACGCCTTAGGCACGCCTCAGCCGCCTTACATGCGCCTCACTCACATCGCCTCGCCTAGCACCAAAAAAGCCCCCACCCCCTATCGCCTTGCACCTTACGCCTTAGGCATGCTTTTTCAAACACTATAGTTCATTTTTTTTTTTAACTTTTGATAACATCAGGGCAATATAATCCACAACATTGCATGGGACTGTCATCCTTTCCACTTTCTATATTTTCATCTACAAAATCATCCCATAATACCATTGAGAAAATATTTGGCTTCCACAAGGATCATTACTTACAACCTTTTCTATCAAATCATCCACACTTAAATGTAAGCTCCATCAAAATGGAGCTTGTTGCATATGAAGAGTGAAGACCATGCTTTCCCTATTCCAAAAATTCATCCAATCTGTAACACAAGCAAGACCCGCAACCAAGTAGATCAAGCAGAAACCTCAAGGCATACAAGATGCCTAGTCAATTAGCTCAACCCTCATTGCTTTTCAATGAAAGAAAGTTTCAACTACTAACAATTTGGGTATGTTTGGGAACCTCAAATTGCCTCAATTTATTAACTTGTTTGGCAGGTCCTTAAGTTGATAGACCTAACAGATGTTGCCTCCTCAAAAGTCAAAAGCAAATACTTCAATTTCACTTGACAAAGGAAGTCAAAAGCTTCATTTAGGTACAAAATTTTTGTTTCCATATACAAGGCAAAGGTGGGAGAAAATATGAATCTCATATTTAATGGGGTCTGGGAAATGATGTACGCTGCCTCTACCTCTACTAGATTGTGGGCTAGTAGAGGCTATTTCTAAAATATCCAATACAGAAAATATGTACGAGGGATTTGAAACTTGGGGCCTCAAGTACCCACAATTTTTTTCTTAAAAACTACTATAGCTTAATACAAAAAGGAACCGGCATAAAGTGAGAACATAAGCCACAAACCTTCTTTTGTAAAAGTTTTTTCCAATTGAAGTCTATTCTTTCCTTCAATTCCCAGCCATAATTCCTTGCATCCTACAAAAGCACCATCGGACAAATCAAATCTCACATTATGCTACATTTCAAAAAGATAAATTGGTCACAAATAGGCAGCACGCCATTTTGATAGGCAAATCCTTACATATATATTACTCCAACGCACATAGAGGGAAAATAAAATCAAAAGAACATGGGCTGTTCAGCTTAAATGGGCAGCACACCATTTTTATGAACAAACTTTTGAGTACGTTGAAACACAAAGATGTGCTAGGCTGCTAGCACCATATGAATCCCAACTCTAACTAAGGAAACATGTACAATAGAAAACACATAAAACTTTCACCTCAAATCATGTAGAAGAAAGGGGCGGGAAAAAAAGCTTTTCAGCCCTTGTTGAATATGGCTCATAGTTTAAGAAGGTTGTTAGAAGGGCAGCTTGTAGAGGACAATCGGTAGAGGTGGAGAGTATAAATTTGTAAAGGTAACAGGGTACCTAAGGGAACTTAGGTTTTGGGCAATGAGCCCTAGGTTTTGGAGGTTATGGAATTGCAAGAAAGCATAAAGCAGAAAACTCTAAGGGCCTCTTTGGGAAAGAAGTGGCAATTGTTAGTTATTGTCTCTTTTCAATGCTATTAGAGTGTGGATGTCCGGTTAAATTTGTAGTTGAAATGTAAATTTACCAAAATCAATAGTAAGGCCATAATTTGATTTTTGATTTAAACTTATTTAGTAATACTACGATTATTAATTATTATTATTATATAATATATATTAATGTTTTTAAATATTATTTAAATTATTTCCTCCGTTTCACAATAGAGGCCCATAATTTTTTCATTTTTGTTTTATAATATAAGTCATATTCCGTTTCATAATTTTTTCTTAATTTAACCTCTTCCACACATTAATGTATCCCATAAAAATTAAATTGTTCAAATTGCAATATGGACATCTTAGTCAGTTTGTATAATATTTATCCTAAATTTTAATATTTCTAAATAAGTGTGCTAAAAAACTATAAGCCTTCTAATGGAAAAAGTAATTATTATTATTATTATGATTATTGATTGCTATTAGTATTGTTATTACTTATTTATATTTATTATTATTTAGTATTAATATTATTATTATTATGAAATCAATATTAATATTGATTGTTATCATTGACAATTATTATTATCATTTATATACTATTATAGATATTATTGAATTAATTACTATTATTACAGTTATTAATTATAATTAGTATTAGTATTGCTACTAATTATTAAAAATAATAAATTATTAATATCATTATTATGAAATCAATATTAATATTGATTGTTATTGACAATTATTATTATTTTTATATTATTATATGAATTATTATTATCAATTAAAATATAACTAATTATTATTAATATGAATCATGATAATAGATAGATAAATATATTATTATTATTATTATTAATTTTTTATCATTAATTTTTATATTATCAAATGAATATCTTATATTTTTAATTATTATTATTATTTATTATAGTGATTTGAATTATTTGATCTAATATTATTGGTGTTGATCTAATTTATAGTGATTTGATTTGATTCATAAGTCATGAAAATAATCCGAAGAGAACAGGGCTTAAGTGTTCAAACTACTATAGAAAATTTATTTCTCAGTACTTCTCAAATTTATATTCATGAGTATCTCCATATATCATAATATAATACAATGAATAAAAAAATTTAAAATAAATTAGGATAAATTTCATTTAGGTGCATTAACATTTGGTCTATGATTTTAAAAGCAGCGAATGATGTTAATAATTCCCTCAAATACCTTCACATTTCAAATTAGATTCACCTGGTACGTAAATGGTGAAAACAAATAACCTTTCTTACACCATTTAGATACCCATTTAAGTATTCGGGTGAATAAATTAAAATGCGAAGATACCAAAATAAAATTATTAAAAATACAAGGTATCTATAAACTATTGAGTCAAATGCCATGGAATCTAAATGGAATTTATCCAATAAATTATTTGAATTGGATATATAGAAGAAGAGTAGTGGAAAAATCATATTTTGTTAAATATTTTTCTGGCTTACTTCTTTCTTTTCTACTCACCAAATACTATTACTTTCTTCTTTTTAACTGACTCCATCAATATTCTTTTCCCTCCCTTTTTTGAGAATTATAAATGCTTTTCCTTCTCATAATATATTGTTATCATAAGAAACAAAAATCAGATTCCAATAAAAACTTTAGCTAGAAAATATAAATTTAGGTAATAAATCAATTTCAAAATTCAACCTATAAAAATAAAGTAAATAAAAATACAATTGATGCTAACAAAATGAAAAGGCCCAAATATTATTTTCGTGAGTTCAAACAAACGAGTACATGAGTACAACAAATAAGGAAACTAATACATTTCCTTTGCTATACATCAGCCTTTACCAAAAAGATACAAAATAGTCGCTGGGATTTCAATTTTTTGATAGCAAAAAGCTTCTGAGTCAGCAGTAAGTTTCCTAACCAAACAGTTAAATTAAGGAAAAGCTGAATTTTGACAAAAATTTCAGTACTGAAAACCCACCTTAGTATCTGTTTAAGCTTCTAGCTAACTATTTCATTCAAATCATAGCATGAACAAAGCACGTTAATATTTAAATAGTGAAAGCAATTTGACTGGTCTGATTCATTATTCAAAGACATCTACTTGTCTGAGGGTGAAAGCAGGAAGCATGATATGCCTGATTGGATTAGAAGCATAATCTCACCTCAAGTTCACCACCAAATGATGCTCCATAGACCAGAATCTTTTTCGGAACACAACCTCTGATGACACAGCTAAAAACACAAACATGTATATGTATTCAGAAAATAAATTAAAATGACGAGTATCCACATAGTTTCTTAACACAAACATGACGACAGAAAATGAACAAAGACAAAAGGAGTATTCATTTGCCTTTGGCATATCGAAATGTGTGTGTGCGTGTGTTGGGAGAAGAGCGTTCTCTTAATTTGCTATAAAAAGACTGCAATTGAATACTTACGTTCCACCTACACCTCCAACGACTTCGGAACTGATTGGATGAAATGGAAGCTCGCATACCCCAACCTAGAACCACCATTTCAGAACAATCATGAAATTCCTGGTTAAGTAATATAAACAAAGATATGTGGTAGATGCACAAAATGGGCAAACAAAATAGCACGTGATTTGCAAATAAACAAGCCTACGCAAGGATAGTCGAGTTGTATCTATCTCAAATAACACTGAAATAAGTCAGCACCCAAGAACAAAGAATACCGAAGCACGTAGAAGGATTCTGAGTGACAGATTAAACAATATAGCTTAAAAGAGATAAGAATATGCTGATAAATGCGAAACGAAACAGCGTGTAGATAACAAAACAAACTTCCATGATCATCTCAGTTTTGTTAAAATGTATTCATGTTTCTACTCGTCAGTAAAAGGAGAAAACGGATACAGACGAATTGAAAGGAGAAGAAAAATCGATAGGAAATCTGACAAGCTACGGCGGCTTCACAGAGAACTGAACATGAAATGTGTACCTTAGCCCCATAATTGGCAGAAAAGCGAGCGGCACGAACACCACCACTACCGGCACCAATAACGAATAAATCGAAGTCGCAGCGAACGTTATCATCATTAGACTGATTCGTTTCTTTGTCGATAAGCATCTTCCTCGACTCCATCTTCAACCAAGTCGTCAGCAAGTTGTTGATTTATAATGCCAAGGTGCGATTCGATTGTAACACAAATAGGAAGACTAAATACAAGTATGACTGCCGACTTGCGAAGACTTTCTGGTAGAGAAAAAAGAAAAAAGAAAAAAGAACAAAAAAAAAAAGAGGCGAGCTTAGTGACGGGAGAGTGACAATTTGACGGAGACAGCCAAAGGTGGGCTGAAGGCGAAGATCGTTGGATGCAAGGCAAACAGACACCACGACTCACCAGTCACCACCGACGATCTCCAAATTTAAAACCCAGTCAATTACCCGAGAATCAAGTAGGGCAACGATCGAGGGGAAGAAGGATCATAACATAGGTGGTGCGTTATGCTCCGTTTGGATCGAGGTGAATCGAGATGAGGATAAATATTAAAAATTAATTTAGATAAATTGAGATAAATGTTTTAAAATGTTGTTTGGATGATATTAATTTAATCTGAATGAATGTTTTAAAAATTTTATTTAAATTAAAGTAAATAAAGATTAAAAAAATAAAATAAATGATATTTATATCCTTATATTAAACAAATAAGTCCTATTAAGAGGTATTTTGGTCCTATTAAGTCAAAAATTTATTTATTCTTTCACCCTCACCTCGGTTACCCCCGAAATCGGAGGTCAATAAAAACGAGGTTAATCGAGGTAAATGGTGGTAAAACTTTAACCTCGATTCACCTAGGTAAAATTATTAACCAGATTGATTCACCTCCGTTAACCTCCATTCACCCCAATCCAAAAACTGCATTAAATTGGTTCAAATTAAAATAGGTAGGTCAACTTAACAATCCATCTGGATCAAAATGAACCAATATGCTGCCCACGGAATAAGTGTATTATGATTAGGGCTGTAAATGAGCTGAGCCAGTTCGGTATTCGGCTTAGCCCGGCTCGTTAAAAGCTCGGTTCGGCTCGTTCGTTTAGTTAAACGAGCCTAAAAGTGAGGCTCGAGCTCGGCTCGGTTCATTTTTTGGCTTTGGCTCGTGAGCTCAGCTTGGCTCGGCTCGTTAAAAGCTCGGTTCGGCTCGTTCGTTTAGTTAAACAAGCCGAGCCCAAACATCATTTTAAGCTCGTTTAGTTAAACGAGCCGAACCCAAGCCTAGGAGTATTCGGCTCGGCTCGGCTCGTTTACAGCCCTAATTATGATATAGATAGTTTGACTAATTTAGAAGCGGGTGTGACGTAAGTTCAAGAAATAAATATAAGGTCCAATCATATCTTAAACCTCAGCTCTCCTTACACACTTATTTTACTAAATAGACACTCATATACCCTCTAAATTTTTTATCCTTTTCATTTCTCCATCACTCTTATTTTTCTAATAAATTTTCTCTCATTTCTCTGTTCTCATTCATTTCAACTTCTTATACAATCACTCAATATTTCTCAAATCTTCCATCAATTCAATAAATCAAACTTTAATCAACATTCCAATACATTCTACATCTAAATGTGAGCAAGATTTCGTCCTTTTTTGTTAATTTTTATAATTTTTTAAGTAGGTACAAATGCAAGATTTGATTATTATATTTTTCTCATGTTAGTTGTTATTTGACTAAAATTAGTATTTGTATACATAGATCGAACTTAGATTAGTAAATTTGTTGTAATTTTGGGTTAAAATCTAAGCTTCAAACGATATCAATGGAAGTTAGAGTTGAAATGTTGGTGTCGATCGTGAACCTCCCCCTCCAAACGAGTAACTTACCCATTGAAACAATCTTTACGTGAGTAACTCACCTGTTACAAACTTCATTTGGCAAACAATTCACCTATCGGCTTCCATATCCACGGAATAATTCACCTGTCACACTTTGCCCCAAACGGACGACACACTCATTGATAACCCTAAATCCCTAAAACCCTCTAACCCTTAACCCTAAACCTTAAACCTTAGACCCTAAACCCTAAACCCCCAAACCCTTAACACTTAACTCTAAACCCCCAACCATACAACTTAAAGCCCGAATCCTTAACCTGATACCCCCAAAAGCCAAGCCATACACCTTAAAACCTAACCATAAACCATTTATGAGCTAATATATAATTGACAGATGGGTGGTAGAGGAGGTAAAGGAAAATATTTAAGGCAGGTTACTCCCACTACCACTAAGGTGGCAAAGAGGATAGCCACTATCGATGCCAGAGCACAAGCTATGATGGAGCGTGGCAAATGTCCTCGTACTACAGACACACATCACGCATCATTTGAGGAGGAGTATGATGATTCCAGCAATGGAGCTTTCATTGGAACTAGCACATTTGCCCATGTCGTAGGATATGTTTCCTCGTCGCCATCAAATGACGATTGAATATTGGCTAGACCTACTAGTAGGGGTCCACTCATTTTGCATCTTCTCACTAGTTTCAAGGGCCATGTGGCATATGTCATATGAAATGATGTTGGGGTAATTTATATTATTATACATATTGGTTTCTATATTTTTACCCTATAATTCATTATTCTAATATTATTTTTGTTGTAGGAACCACGTCTTGTGTCAAGGGTTCAATCAAGGACGAAAAAATTAAGGAGACTACTGGTTGTTAATGCTGGTATGGACATTGCCTACAGCTACATCGAGACCACAAGCCTGAAGCATCTATGTTAGACATACTTCCATCATCACAATGTTCCACTTATCTCTGCTTTGTTGAGAGGTGGCACCCATAGACCAATGGTTTCCACTTTCCATTCAGTGAGATGACTATTACTCTACATGATGGGATTTATGGTACGGATCTTTATTGGCATGGGTATTAGTGCATTAACAAGCATTTTCTTACTAATAGCGATGTGGTGGAGCTTCTGACTGACATATTGGGTGAACCCAAGTTCTTGGTCAAGTCAACTTTTGTGAAGAGAAGCACGGTCGCATTAGACGATATTATTTTATAAGATTGCGGCTGAATGTATTGAGGATGATGAGTCTTAGGCCCGGTTATATATGTGGTATCTGCTATTGTGCAAACATTTTGTAAACAAGTCCAACAACTGTGTTCTATTATCAATGCTTAGATTAGTAGTTGATTTTAGAAAGTTAGGCGACTAGGGCTTGGAGTTGGGACTTTAGTGTATTTATATAGGCAGTTTGAGATAATATCAAGAGTTGGGTGCAAGTAGATAGGTGGTTACATGACACTATTAGAGGAAAATATTTATTGCTAATTAATAGTTAAAAAAGTTGTTTGATTGTTAGTTTAATTATGTTATATACATATTATAATTGTTTATAGGCTCAAATTTATGAGTATTTCCTGCAATTTTGGTGGAATTATTCTCGTACGTATAATCCATCTTGCGATGCCACAACGATGAGGTGGGATACGTCTCATTTGACGCTTCCCCCTTGAGAACATGGATGGCGTAGTTTAGTACATATGGCAATTGAATTTTCTAAGGGCCTAATAGGTGGATGATATATTTTATATGAACAATTTTCAATTGTAGTTATTTGTTGTTGTTGTTGTTGTTGTTGTTATTTTACATGCGTTTGTAGGTTAAATTTGTATTGTTTGACCAATATATGAGTAAGAAACATCCCGAATCAATGTAATAAGGCGACCTACACATTATGGATGTTGTGGAGCCTTACATGCAATATCAAGTTGCCTGATAGTTTAGCTACCCCCAACTCATGTCTATTACTCCTTTGGTTCCAAAACATAGGTTATGTCAGAGTGCAATAATTAAGAAGTATAAAGTAGATTATTCTAGTTGTACATCATTTTGGAACGCTTGGCCACACCAATGACTAGACTTTAGCTTTCAGTTTCATCACTCAACATATAAGTATGATGCTTCAATTGAATACCTTCCTTGTTATCATCCTCGAACTCATTCAATAGTCCATCCTATATTAGTAGATGAAGGGCAAAGTGATGCCCCATACATTAAGATAGAAGTGGAGATAAAACAGTGAATTGATGGATGGGTTCTACTACTACTTTAAATAAGAGAAGATGAGTATATTTGATAAGGAATAAGGTTTTGATAGGCTAAATAAGGCGTACCTTGCCATTAGTTGGATCAAACTCTCCTTTAGTGATGAAAAGTAGGCCAGCCAACCCCCCGTTGATGATAAGTATATGTTTTTCTTATAAACAAATATTAATTTGTATAAAGACTATTATGACTTTGTTATCGGATCAATTCTCATCACACCAATGCATAAAGTTCTGCAACAAAATACTTAAGATAATGCGATAAATTAAATTACATAAATTTCTTCACTAAACTTGTTACATTCCACATAAATCATCAACCTAAGTCTCCTCCTTAGTTGGCACCCATACCTAAGTATTCCAATAAAGTTGAATGCAATCACAATATGGCTCGTCTCATCCATATATGCTTGAAGCCTCATGTTTGTACAGTTAATTAGATACATGTGGTAATATTATGTTTTCCATCAAGGTTACCTACGAGCATATAAATTATCATAACACGAGAGTCAGGCATACATAGTGTAATGAAAAGTATATACAAAACTAGTATAAGTAAAAGACATACCAACATGTAGTGCAACAAAATTTTGACACTTAAGATGGTAATAATCTAATTAGGCTGTGAGTCGTTAGGTGGAGCTCTATGTAGTAAACATGTAATTGACCCACGAACACTTGAGCAAATGAATATGACACTGTACATTATCGTAAAGAGGAATCTAAAGTTAGGTTGATACCATCATTTCTCCATCGAAGCTAATCCCCTCCAATGTATTAAGCATTACATGTTTTCATCAATTGGATCTACAAAGGCATGCTCACATAATGCTTGATGAATCACCACTTCCTTGTACATTACAGATCTAACATTTGTCTATTTTGATTCCTTGCCTATGAGTTGTAGTGCAACTGCTTTACACCCATAATTTTTATCACTCAAAACATCACATCATAATTCCACCCACGAGAACATAGCTGTCTCAATATCAAATGACCACGGCAAATCAGCGATGAGTCAATGAGTCCACCTAGTTTTATGTCTCCCACTACTAATTATTACTCAATTTGATTGGAAAGGGGAAGAACAACCTCTACTAAGAGATGCACGACTATGTCCCTGACCCGATCGGCCTTGCCCTATAGGTGATTCTAAATAAGCACACTCTGTGTGTTCCCACTCTAATGGTTCCCTCCATGTGTTACTTCTAGGGTTCCCTTTGCTTTATTGAACATTCGGTTCTACCGTAATTGTCTGTGTGGGTTCGAGAATGTCATTGATATGATTAGAATAGTATCATAGGCGTGATGGTGAATGGTAAAGCATAATTTGAACCTTAGACATAATGTTAGAAGTAAATGAATTTACGGATAGATCATAGGTTAAATATTCAAAAGAAAACCTTTCTTCTTGTGGTTTGACGAAAGTGAAAGTGAAAGTGAAAGTCTTCCAAAATTTATGCACTTCTGATACGTGAATAGATTGATGATATCGTTTGTAATGAAAATCCCATGAGCAAATAGTATATCGTGTGTCAACCCCAAGTAACACCCACATCCCAAAGATTTAGAACCAACCGTAATAGACCTCTTAATTTCCTATTCAATCAAATCCAATGGTCTACGACATACAACATACATGAGCTCCTAGAATAATATGTTATTTGTAGAATAATGTGGAATAATAAACCATGGATCCAAATGTTTTTCACCTCATTAATTTAGAGTCTTATCGGTATGTTGATATTCAGAAATAATGTGTCAAGACTCATCTGTGATGATGATATATATTTTTTCAGGTTGCCATGTTTACTTCCGCCCTACAATTAAGTTTTCAAAATATATATAATGGTTAATTATTACTTAGTAATAAAGTAAATGACATTAAATATTTATAACAAAAAAAATATACATGTTCGTCGTATGAGTGCCAAAGTGAAGAATTTTTTTCAAACTACACTAAAACAAACCTTTATTTATATGGATTCAACCAGATCTCGTACACATATTGTAAAAGATGTGGAAATCTACCCCATTTGTTACCCATAAGTATAATTTCATTCTCATATGTCTCAATTGTAGTAGCTTGTACATTCTTCATCTAACCTCCTAAAAAACATTCTCCCACTACTATAATTCCTAATTTGTTTATAGTATGAGAGAACAATCTTACTAATTTGTCATCTACGTAAGAAGGTTGTTACATTAGGAAAGACTTTTGTCACTCGCTGTGTCATTCTTAATTCCCTATTAGTTATCACCACATTTGGTTCATTGGGATCCATTAATCTCTTTACCTTATCAAGCACCAATTTTTATTTATCTTCTTTTTCCTTCTTAATAAATGCTAATGCAATGGTAAAATTATTACCATTAGACATACAACCAACGAAATCTAAGAAAGGAAGGTTGTACTTATTAGTTTTATATGTGCAATCTAAACAAATGACATATGGAAACGAATGCAACAAAGCAATATAATTTGGGTGCATAAATATAATGTCACTAACCATATCAGAGTCGAGAAACCGATAATGCCATCAACAGTATTGGTTGGTTTCCATGAAGTACAATAACTATTGTATAACTATACATCCCATCAAGCTCTGTACCTTGAAATTACGTCTAGCATTGTAGATTATCTAAGTGTTTTAGTATTATTTCCATCACCCCGTTTTAACTTGTTAATAATATCCATTGGTTTGAAATTTATTTGGGTTAGCACGAGCATCAACATGTGTTCTTCTAGAGATGATCAACAAGCAAACAAATGCCCCTACAAATACTTACTTAATCTATGACTATGCATTCCACATTTTACCACTAGTCTCCAATCAATTCAAGCATCTTCCCTTCCATGAATCCTAAATTCAAAACAACATATTTTGGTCCCAGTAGATCGACCACTTTTGGGATTCATTGAATGTTGTCTTATATAAGTGCCGCCTCTCTCACAATGTATCCAAACTCTACAAATTTTCAACCTCTTGATGCCTAAAACCATATTATGTGGCCTTCTAATTTCTTTAACTCACCTAATTAATGATCTTAGTCATTAAAACTCTCATCCATATAAAATAATCCACTCCAATCATTATTACCAGGACCTTGATTCTATGAGTAATATTCAAAATAGGAAATTATAAGGAATACATAAATATAAAAATGAATAATAAAAAATTATGGAGGGAGGGTTTTCGGGTAATTCACTTACTAGATTTTTAAATCAATGGATGATTCCCTGAAAGATATTACACTCTATCAGGTGAATCACCAGTTGATATTGGGGAATGACGGGCGAGTTGCCTACTAGAGTTAGATTTTGATGAGTAATTTTCCTATAGAACATTCCTTTTGACTGGTGAATTGCCCATTAGCTCTACTTTATGATGAATGATTTGCCATTAGATAAGATTTTTTATAGGCCAGTTACCTATCAAACAAAAAAAATTGAAAAAAAAAAATTAGCTTACCATTATTTTGTTGAGTTCATATTCGTTAAAAAAATCATTAGATTCATTATATTATTCCATAATTACTATATTTAAGGTTGAAAAAATAAAAATGCTATGTGATTAATTGATGAGAATAGAAATAAAAGACTACTAAGAAGAGGTCGTGAACAAATGAAAGGGTTAAATTTGGGAGTCTTAATTTAAATTGAGGATTCCTTTCGGTTGGTTTCTTCTTCCTTCCCTAGTTCCTTTTGGAAAAATTCACTGCAGTTTTATGGCTAGGAATAAGAGATCGTCGGCTGGGTCTGACAAATATAGGCAACAACGACTTTTGAGAAGTTAAAAAATTGGGAACAGTTTGTTAGATGCAGTGAAGGTTCGAACCAATGATGATTTTATTGTAGGGGATGACAAACCTTTAGCATTGCCCTTAACTGATTTAATAGTTGATTTAGAAGGATGTAATTTGGATGGACTTATCAACACTAATGTGAATTTTAATGGTGCTTCTTTAGTTAGGACCGAATTCAATGATCAATATCCAAACCCTAATTCTAATGATCATAATTCGAATGGCCAATTAACTCATAATGTTCCTGAGGCATCTTTACGTAATGAATCAGGAGATTATTTAATTGATTTAGCAGAAGCATCAATATGTTCCTCTGTGTCTTTGGGCCAAAATCATGCATTGGCTGTAAGGGCTGGCGGTGAGGTAGTTAAGGATTATTCTGAATAAAAGCTGAATCAGCAATAGTTTGGGACTTCCATTGGATTTTCTTGAAGGAACAAAGTTGCTTATAGTCATAGCCCTAACCAATGTATGCCCCGCAATTATGTTCCTCCACAGATTGAAGAGGGACAAATTTTAGCTAATTTGGACAATGATGAAGTTGATAAGGAATTGGAGGAATGGTAGCACACATTGATAGGATATGTATATGGACATGATCTTTCTTTCAATCAAATGTTGGGTTTGTTAAAGCTCAATGGAATCGTGTGGCTACTCCTAAAGTTATCTGCCATGATGATGGTTTCTTTTTATTTAAATTTGCATCAGCGGCATATTATGAATGGATTTTGACACAATACTGGACTTATTACAATAGACAAGTAATTCTGAAAAGATGGCAAAGGAAATTAAATCTTTCAAAGACTGAATTGTAATTTGTTCCTTTGTGGGTTAAGTTACCTCAACTGCCATTAGAGTATTGGTCTTCTAAATCTCTAAGTATGATTGTTAGTTCAATTAGGTCCCCCGTCTGCATTGATGCTATCACCTTCAGGAAATATAGGGTTGTTTATCCTAGGATGTTAGTTGAAGTTGACATTAAAAAAACCTTTGTGTGAGTCCATTCTAATCAGAGACCCTGATGGGTCACTTATCAATCAAGTAGTCCTGTTTGAATGGAAACCTTCTTTTTGTCATAACTATCTTGATCCTTCTCATAATGATCAGACATGCTAGAAACTACAGAAGAAGTCTATTACTATAGAGCCTCGAATTCATCAAGAATGGAAGGTGGTGAGGGACAGAAGGCAAGCTACAACTCATAAGGAAGGTTTTGAAGATGAAGGAGTACCAAAGTCTGAGAATAGGGTGTATGCACTCCCTATATTAATTAAATAGCACAAGAATAATTTATCTGTTCCCTCAAATGCCTATGACTCAAGTTCTCGTGATGATCTTATCAGGGGCAGTAGTGAAAATCGATTTCATGCTCTTAGAGATTCTAGTATACCTCTTATCCTGGGTTAGATTCAAGAACTTACAGGGCATCATCATGATCCGGGTGCCCATGTTTGCTAGTTGGAATGTGAGGGGCATTAATGATCCATCCAAATAAAGGGAGGTTTGTGGATGGATCAAACAAAGTAAGTGCTCCCTTATTGTTTTACTAGAGACTAGAGTTAAGGCAAATAAGGCCGATAATATTAAAACAACCTTAGAAAGGAATTGGATGTGATTAAATAATTATCAAAGTCATGACAATGGTAGAGTGTGGGTGCTCTAGGATCCTTTGACTTGGACTATGAATCATATTTCTTTCAGTGCTCAGGGCATTCTATGTGATGTCAAGACTTTAGATGGTAAGTTTTAGTTTGTTGTAGGTTTTATCTATGCTTTCAATACTAGTTCAGCTAGGAAAATCCCGTGGAACATATTAGAACTAAATAAAAGGAACTCTCACCCTATGATTTTAATGGGAAACTTTAACATCATCCTTCAGCACTATGAAAAGAAGGGAGGGGACATGCCTCCTACACAGGACATGCTTGATTTATCTCACTACCTTAATCTTTTGGGTCTAAGAGATCTTAAGGGCTATGGTTGCTTCTTCACCTGGATGAATAAAAGGAGTGGGGATTATGCAATAGCTTGTAAGATAGATAGGGCTATGCTGAATGTGCCCTGGCTTAAAATGTTCACAAATTCTTTTGCTAACTTTAAGCCTCCCATGTTATCAGATCATTGACTTGTCCAAGTTCATACAGGGTTACATACTACCAGGAAGAAGCCTTTTAGATTTAATAATTTTTGGACTGAAGATGCTCAATTCTTGGACATCATAAGGGATCATTGTGAAGGGCCTTCAAGTAGCAATCCTCTTCTGCATACATACAAGACGCTTCAAAAACTGAAGCCTGTGTTTAAGGACTTTAACAGGGTTAAATAAGGTTCATTAGAGCACAAAATGGAGGAGGTAAGGAAGGCCCTATCTGAGTCTCAAAAGAAGCTTCTGCAGGATATTAGTAATAAATATCTTAGAGCTACAGTGCATGATTGTGAAGACCCCTTAACAAAATATCAAGATGCTATGAAAGTTTTCTCAAAAAAAAAAAAAATTCACTGGTTGAATGTGGGGGATGCAAACCATAAATACTTCTTTGCTAGATTGAGGGGTAATCAAAATCTAAACTCCATTAAGCATATTGAGCTGGATCCAGGGGTTATCACCTCTGATCTTGCCTACATCTTAGATTATTTTCTCAATTTTTACAAAGAGCTGCTAGGATCCAAAGGGAGTGGCTCAGGATTGGTTAATTATGCAGTTATATCATAGGGTCCAATTCTTCAAGATGCTCATAAGTATCATCTCCTTTCCCCAAGTTCATCCTAAGATGTTAAGGAGGTTGTCTTTGTTATTAGAGATTATAAATCCCCTAATGTTGATGGATTTACTGCTGCTTTCTTTAAGAAATCATAGGAGGTTATAGGGGTTGATATCACATTTGTAGTGCATAATTTCTTCACTAATGGATATACTCTTCCTCAACTCAACATCACTTTCAGAATGGGTAAGAGAACGCGCCTCACGCGCTAGGTTTTCGCTTGGCTGCGCGACCACCGTGGTTCTGGTTGCTCGTTCACCGGTAACCATGGCTAAGAGGAAATCACAACGTAAAGCTTCTCCTGCTCCGATGTCCCCAGTCGTTTTGGAGAATAAAGAATGTGAGACAACAGCGACTCCCTTGGAAAGCCCTATTACGGAACATGTTATAGGGGATATCGGCTCGCCTGAATTCACAAACAATTCTACTGTTTATGATACGATAATAGTCGACAATAAATTGGAACCTGAGGAATCCAAAAAGGAAAAACCGACTCTAAATTGGAAGGACATTCTTCTTGCCAATCGTCACCCAAAGAAAGGCATGAATTTGAAATACGTGCCTCCGACTGTTGTTGATGGTATTTTGAAAGCGGAGATACAGGAATCAGAATTAGAAAGGGAGGCTAGGATTTGGAGTAATGCAATCGTAGGTTTTGTTCCTAGCCCTCGGCCCCTCCATTCCCAAATGAAAAAATTTGTGGCTGAACATTGGAAGTTTCTTACCAGTCTCCCAGAGGTCCTGTCCCATGATCATGGTTTTTTCATTTTCCAATTTGAATCCTCTGATGACATGAACATAATACTTGACCGCCCCTTCTGGAATTTTGGAATTCGGCCTCTACTTATTCGAAGATGGTCACCTGATATGAACTTATCAAAAACTGAGTGGAGAGTTATGCCTCTCTGGGTTGTTTTTCCTGGTTTACCTTTGCAATTCTGATATGATGATAGCCTCAGTAGAATTGGTAGTATCCTAGGGAAACCAATTTGTGCTGATCAAATAACAGCCATGTGTGGGAGAATCTCTTTTCCCCGTCTGCTTATTGAAATTGATGTGAGTTCTCCATTTGTAGACCATGTGCAAATTATGTTACCAAATGGGGAAATAGTGAACCAGAAAGTGGACTACGAGTGGAGACCAAAATTCTGTACACATTGTGATCTAGTTGGCCATGAGATTGGACAATGCAGAAAGCTTTCTGGGAGGATGTATAAGTCTGAACATAGAGTTTGGGTTCCTAAGCCAAATCAGGTCAATGTACCTGTCCAGGATGATCCTAAGGTTGGTCCAAATGTTCTGAATCAATAGCCTACTTCTCCAGGCCCTGAAACAATTGATGCTGAAAACTCTGAACATAGAGTTTGTATTGTTGAGAAGATTGTGCTACCTTCCTATGACAAATGTATAGAATCAATCCTTGTGAAACATTATGCCATTAGAAAGAACATCCCTTTATCTTCTGATAATACTATAAGATTACCTTCTTCTAGGATGAACAAAGATAAAGGGAAAAGAGCTGGGGATTTTGATAGAGGTGGGGGTTCTATACCCTTACATTCTTTATGAAGCTTGTTGTTTGGAACATTAGAGGGCTAAATAAAGCCCTCAAGCATGGTGTTGTGAGACAATTTGTCAAGCAACACAAAATTGGTATTTTTGGTTTAGTAGAAACTCGTGTGAAAGAAAATAAGGCTAGATCTATCCTAGACAGACTGAAATTGGGCTGAAGAAGAACACTTCTTTCAACAAAAGGCACACATTTCAATATGTGAAATTGGGTGATGGGAATAACGGGTATTTTCATGCTATTGCCCAAGGAAGAAGAACTCATAATAGGCTTAACAAGCTTTATGATGATAATAATCATTGTATTATGGGAGATGATAATATTACTGGTGAGGTCCACCATTTCTATGCTAATCTTTTGGGGAAATCTGTCCCAACTCTGCATACTGACCCTAATGTGTGCAAAAAAGGAGGTTTTGTGTCATAGAATTCCAGATCATAGCTCATTTCTGAACCTACAACCCTTGAGGTAAAGAATGTTGTTTTTTCAATGGGTGACACAACTGCTCCTGGACCTGATGGTTTAATCCTCATTTCTTCAAGAGAGCCTGGGCTACAATTGAAGTAGATATGGTTGATGCTGTTAGGCAGTTTTGGAGATCAGAGAAAATTCTTAATCAAATTAACAACACTGCTGTGACCCTGATCCCAAAGACAGCAGGTGCTTGCAGAGTTAAGGATTTTCGACCAATAGCCTGCTGCAATGTGATCTACAAGATCCTCTCCAAAGTTATTTCCACCAGGCTGCAGAATATCTTGCATGAAGTTATTGACAGCTCACAAGCAGCTTTTGTTAAGGGGAGACATTTGGCAAATAATATTTTGCTTACTACAGAGCTACTTAAACACTACAACAGGAAAAATATTTCACCCCGCATGGTTTTAAAGGTTGATATTCAGAAGGCTTAAGATTCCATTGAGTGGACCTTTATCATCCAAATCTTAAAACAGTTTGGTTTTCCCTAAAAAATTATCAATCTCATTTCACAATGTATTTCTTCTGTTAGAATTTCATTTAACATTAATGGATCTCTAACTAAACCTCTTCCCTGTAAGAGGGGTTTAAGACAAGGAGATCCCTTATCTCCTTATCTCTTTGTTCTTGGCATGGAATACCTTCACAGAAGCTTAAAGGGTCTTTGGTTGGAGGAAGGGTTTCAGTTTCACCCTGGTTGTCAGAAGTTACATTTGATTGATCTATGATTTGCTGATGATCTCTTGCTGTTTTCCAAAGCTACCCCTAAGTCTGCTTACCTCATCAAATATTATTTGGATGATTTTAGTCGAAGATCTGGTTTAACTATCAACCCTTCTAAGAGTTCTGTGTATATGGGTGGGGGTCCCTGATGATAAAAAGGATTTTAATCCTCCAGGAGCTAGGATGTGTGGAAGGTGCTTTCCCTTTCAAATATTTGGGTATTCCATTGGAATCTTCTAGCCTTAGGACTCATCATTATTCTCCATTAATTGAGAAAATTCTAGCTAAGGTCAAGCACTGGTCTACCAGATTTCTCAGCTATGCAGGAAGAGTCCAACTCATTAATTCTGTCCTCTTTGGCATTTAGAACTTTTGGGCCCAATTATTCTTACTCCCACAATCTGTTATACACAAAATGGAATCTATTTGCAGAACTTACCTTTGGACAGGTTCTGCTGATCAAGGTAGAAAGTCTTTGGTGGCTTGGAAGCAGGTTTGTCTGCCAAAGAAGGAAGGTGGCTTGGGAATAAAGGATCTTCATAGCTGGAACAAGGCAGCAATTGCAAAATTCCTTTGGCAACTGATTCACAACAAAGACAATCTCTGGATCAAATGGGTGCATGAATATTACATCAAAGATCAGGACATATGGTCCTATGAATGTAAGACTCGCCACTCCTGGATATTTAAGAAAGTTATGAAACTGAGATCAGATATTGGTCCTCTCCTCAAAACAGATGCATGGTCACCAGCAGAGAGATTTTCCACCAGGGATATATATGAAAAAATAAGACATCGAGGACAGGATGTGGATTGGTTCTACCTTGTGTGGAAACAGGAGGGAGCCCCAAGACACAAGTTTATCAGCTGACTCACTTGCAGAAATGCCCTACTTACAAAAGAAAAACTTCATGGATGGAAGGTTATTAATAATGCGAGCTGTGAGACATGTGGCAATACTACTGAAACTATGGACCATGTTATGGTTCAATACCAAATTGCAAATGAATGCTGGAGGAAAATTTTGAACTGGCTAGGATGGTGTCACTGGAGCACTAATTGGATGCAGCTGTTAACATGGCTCACCAAACATGCCAAGAGAAGACAATGGAGAGCTGGGTTATTGAGATTGACAGCATCTGTAGTGATCCATGAACTCTGGGCTTACAGAAATCAAGTTATATTTCAAGATAGAAAACTGCAGTCCCATGAAATTGTTAGAAAAATTATGACTCATGTGTATATTAGAGTTTATCATTGCAGTAGTTTCAATAAGTATAGGATTATTTTAGAGGAGCTCGATAGATAATTCTATCCCTTTTCTTTTATCTCCTGCCTGGTTGTACTATAATTTCCCATTTTGGTTATTAATGAAATTTCCTTAATTACCAAAAAAAAAGAGGCAATGCTACCAGGGTAAGTGATTACAGGCCTATTTCTTGCTGTGGAGTTTTATACAAAATCATTTCTAAAATTCTAACTACCAGGCTGCAGACCTTAATGCCTCACCTTATTGATCAAGCTCAATCTTGTTTTGTTAAATGTAGGCATATTGGTGAAATTTTTTTGCTAGCTGCTGAATTGGTTAGGAAATATTCTCAAAAGCATATTTCTCCTAGATACATGATAAAAGTTGACATTAAGAAAGCTTATGACTCAGTTCATTGGAGTTTTTTGCAATAAATCCTTCATACTTATGGTTTTCCCCTCCAAGTTGTTAGATGGATAATGGCCTATGTAATCACTGTCTCCTACTCTCTTTATTTAAATGGTGAGATGACTAAACCTTTCAAAGTTCAGCAAGGGTTGAGGCAAGGGGATTCCCTCTCCCCTTATTTGTTTGTGTTGGTGGCTGAATACCTTACTAGATCCCTCAAGTTTTTGTGGAATGATAAGGATTTTCAAGGACATCCTAAATGTAAAGGTTTGAAGATTATTAACTTAGCTTTTGCAGATGATATGCTTTTATTTTGTAGGGGTGATTTTAAGTCAGTAATAGGCTTATCAATGTGATTAAAGACTTCTCTAATAGATTTGGTCTTATCATTCATCCTCAAATTATCCTTCGTAAGATTAACAACCTCCCAATTCCATGGTTTGGTGCAGAAAATTGCAAAGAAGTTTACAAGATGGCACTCCCATCTTCTGTCCTATGCTGATCGAACACAACTTCTGAAGTCTATTGTTTTTATCTTCCAACTCTACTGGTCTCAAGTCTTCATTCTCCCAAGGAATTTGATTCATCAAATAGAATGTATGTGCAGGCAGTTTCTTTGGACTAGGAAGATAAATTCTTTAAAGAAAGCCCTTGTAGCTTAGAAGCAAGTTTGCTTACTAAAGAGGGAGGGTGATCTGGGCTTAATTGATGTGCATCAATGGAATAAAGTGGCAGCGGGAAAATGCTTTGGAACTTATGCTGCAAAAAGGAATCTCTTTGGGTTAAATGGGTTCATTATATTTATCTAAGTGCTCAATCTTTGTGGTCCTTCACTTCAGTCCATAAGTGCTCTTGGCAGCTGCAACAAATCTTCAATCTCTGACAACAGTTTCAAGGCTTCTTCTCCGATTCTCATTATTTGACAAAAATATTAAAGAATGATGGATTTTATAGTATCAAGGAAATGTATGTTCTAACTAGACACAAAGGTGAAAAATTGTGGTGGTGGTCTATTCCATAGTGTGGTTTGGCTACTATCAAACACCAATTTATTACATGGCTTCCCATTCAAAACAAATTGACGACCAAGGTAAGACTAAAGCATCTGAACCTTCTTGAGGATATTGAGTGCAACTTGTGCACTACAGGACAAGAGGAGGACATCGAGCACCATTTTTTTGACTGCCCTTATAGTCAGGAGATTTGGATGAAGATTAGGAAATCTTTTAACAGAGGGATCATATCCACTCATGGGAGACAGAATTGAAGATCTTGGCTAAAAATACAAAGTAATACAAGAGGAAGAAGGACATACTCAGAGCCCTATTTGTCACATTCAGAGAGTTCATTTGGCAGGAAAGGAATTCTAGGATTTTTAGTCATAAATCTCGACACTCTTATCTTCTTATTAAAGATACATGCTTTGTAGTGTCAAGTAGGATTTTTGCCCCTCATTGAATCAATAAATATGACCAATGGAAAGATTGTATAGATGATTTGGTGGTCTAATTTAGTTTGTACATATCTTCATTTTTGGTAGTAATAAAATCTACTTACTTACCAAAAAACAAATTATCAAAAAAAAAAACATTTTGAGGGGTGTAAACTCATAAAAAAGGGTGTATATGTACCAACACCCCATGTTAAATGAATTGAAAAGTATTAGATGATATAAGAATGGTAATTTTACTATACCCTTTGAACATTTTTTTATAGATCATATTCATCATTGAGTTGTTCTCTATGTTTTATGTGTTTCGTAACCATTGAAAGCGATAAGGACAAATTCTTATAAATTAATCAACAATTCCTCCTAATTCACGACAACTTTATGGCGTTAGATGCAAGTGGGTCTTTTATGTGAAGCAACACCCAAACAAAATCATTGATCGTAAGAAATTCCGCCTTGTCACAATCCTATCGAGTTATTGTGCTTGAACGAGGTTAGGCGTTGACTCATTGAGAGTAGATAAAAACTAAGAAGACTTGAGGAAATTTGTTAATAAGAGTCTAACATTAGAAAAATACTAACCTTGGCTTTATTATTTAGGGTCATCACATATCATATACTAAAAAATTAACATTAAGAAAAAACATCTCAAAATATAATATGAAACATATAGATCTTTAAAGTTACATTGTATGTTGATAATAGACATAACAGAATAAATTGCATTCTTTTGTTCAAACATAAAATTGAAGTCATGGTGACATTATCAATTTATTTATCTTAAGTCTCCTATTTATGTTAGTAAAGTCGTATCCTTTCATATTAGAGTTGCCTTTATTTTTTAAAAAAAAAAACTTATAGTACCTCAAAATTTACTATTAATTTTTTATAGATGAAACATAATATCAAGATAATTGGGTGGTAATGTTGTACTCGACATAAATCTGACTTATCATACCATTCTTATATCAAATACAAGGCAAAAACATTAAGAAATTAAAATAAGATAAATAAAGGACAAGAACATTTTCCATAAACTTAAATAAGAGTTGGAGTTTAACTCCAACTACCGAATGATAAAATATAATAAAAAATGATCATATGAAACTAAGAGTCCAATAAGGTATGCGGATAAAAACTAACAACTAGATAACATTAATTGTATATACAAACCCTAAGAAATGAAAATCACTCCTTTATAGGCAAAGCATCATAAGCAGTGAAGTCATATAAACAATCGTCAGTGACATGCCTAATGAAATATGGATCGCTTGCTCATGGGAATAAATAACACCCATAAGAAAGATGATTAGTACATTACGTATTGAGTAAGGTTATAATATAGTTATAGAAAAAGGGCATGCATAATACACAAAGTCATGTTCAAGGACTAATCATGCACATGAATAAAAACATGAGAGGGTTCTCAATGTGAATCAAAGATGCCCAAGATAAATGGTCATATGTTTTCATTTATTTAATCCCTAAGTTCAGAGACCCCACTATTCATAATATGTGGAGTGGTATCAAAAAAGCACAACCCTAGGACACAATGTGCTTAGCCATTATTCTTGTCCAGTAGAACAAACTAGTACAATCACAAGGTAACATGCTTTTAGCCACTGTTCTAGTTCCATGGAACAGACTGGTACAACCCTAGGGTACAATGCTTCTAACCACTATTTTCTTCCAATAAAGCATATTGGTACAATCCTATGGCATAACGATGTTGGTCACTATTCTTGTATAGTGGAATGGATAGTACAACTGATATTGACTCATGTAATATTTCACTTTAAATATAAATATCTTATTAGATTGTTGATTGTTTTGATATTTTTATACAAATTTATCATAAATATGCAAGACACATAAAGAACAATCAAAATATGTTGGGCCACAACGCTCTATGACAGCCCTGACTTCACTAAATATAGTACACCTTCTTAAAAATCATTATTAACAACATATCCACAAATCAAGTTTTAACTATAATACTCCAAAAGGTTTGTATTATATTAAGCCCAATCAAATATATTTTAGTCTAATCTAAATTCTAATTTAGGGTCAATTATATTCTTTTATCTTAACCCTAAGCTCGGATAATTAATAAATTAAATTTTGACCACTTCCCTAAATTCTAGCTTAAACCTAATCCTAATCCTAACCATACAATTTTCTTTCCCTCTTTTCCCTTTTTCCTTCTTCATTCGTCCTATTTCTTTTCCCTTTTCCTTTTTTTTCTTTTATTCCTTCTCCTTTATAATATGCACACAACCCCTTCCTATCTCATTTCCCCTTCTCCTTTCCCCATTATAGCCAAACACATCCCTCCTCCCTATGCACACACCTCCCTTTCTCTTCTCCTTCCCAACCATGTAACCTGCAGCTACACCCCTACTCCCCTACACTAGCTCCTTACCTGCCGGCACCTTCACCCCCTCACCTATTCTCATCCTATAAATACCATATTATCTACCTTCTCCCTTAGCATCTTTCATTTCCTTCACCCATCGAGAAGCCAACCAGCCAAGCATTCAGGTGAGCACCTCTTCTTATTTTCTTCTCCCTTTCCCTGCTTTGTTTCATTAACACAAACACCACATCGCTCACTACCACCTTCTCGCCCAACCATCACCACTTTATCTCCATCAACCTCCCTCATCATCGCTCAGCCATAGCTGCCCCCAAGCCATGCCCTTTTTCTTCTCCTCATTGACTAATTTATTTTTGTTGAGGCATGCTCAGCCCCGTGTGCACTTAACATGATCATGCCTCCTTCGCACGCCCAGCTTATGCTCTGCTTCTAGTCGTGCTCTAACCCATGTGTTATTTTTTCCCTTGACCCACACAAGCCTCAATTGTGCCCTCCTTTGCACATCACACTCTCAGTCGTGCACCATATTTTCTTGACCCATGTACACTCTTCCCCGACCATGCCACCTTAAGCACTATCGTTCCCTCCACTGTGCCCCACCTCTTTATTGAGGTTTCCATGTTCCCGTTACTTCTATATTTTCCTCGCTCTCCTTTGTATTATTTACTTATTTAATTTTCCTAAGTCTAATTTTATTGTATTTTCGCTTCTAAGTAATATTCTGGTGGTGTTGGAAGAGGAGTCATAAGTCTTACGGAGACACTTTAGTAAGGAAACATGTCATATATAGGGATTTTATGTACAATGTGCGTACTTGTATGGTCCATTATCTAAATATATGTATGTATGAGGATATTAAGATATACCATAATGAATAAAATACTAATTACTTAAAGAGAAAGATCACGTGAGTCGAAGTCGAGGTGTTGTGTGTTCGTTCCACCAAACCATAATAGTGGCTCATGTGTAGTTTTTCTTGATATATGCTCCAAAACATTCCACAATTTTAAGAATATGGGGTTCTCGGGCTCAATATAAATCAAAATATGACCTTGAGGTAAGAAAAAATGAATAAGACATTAATCACTTAAAGTGAATGATTACGTGAGTCAGGATTGAAATGTTGTGTCCATTCCATCGGACGATAATAATGGCTTAGGAATGTTTTTTTTCCTAAGAGGTGCTTCATACTATTCCACCGGTATAAGAGTAGTGGTCAGGAGCGTGTTGCCATATTAGGTGTTGGGTATATTCCACCAGACAATAATAGTGACTCAAGTGTATTTTTTCCTAAGAAGTGCTTCAGTCTATTCCATCAAATTAATATTAGTGGGGGTCCTTAAACTTAATGTAATAATAATATGGATTATGATTGTAACCAATTATGGGCTTTTAAAATCAAAATTATCTTACATTATGTTATTATATTCGCTTATGCTTCCATATGATTTATGCTTTTTGTGTAAACTGGCTATGATTGTATCATTACCTTAGTACGTAGTGTATTGATTATCCTTTTCATGAGTGTTACTCATTCCTACGAGTAGAGACCCTCGATGAGTTTGTGTAGGCCTTTGATGACCACTTGGGGTGTCTATGCTTCATAAGACGTGTTTATAGGGAAAGAGTAATATTTTTATATTTGAAAATTGGTTCGTAGAGTCGGGTTATTTGGTTGACACTTTTTGTCCGAAGACTTCTTGGGATTCTTAGTTCCCAAGGTATCTCTTTATATACTTTGTCATTTTATACTTACACTAATCCTCCAAAAAATAATTTAAGGTTATAAAATCTATCTCTTTCTATGTTTTATTATGTTTGAATATTTAACTATTTTGCGTTGTATTCGGTGTAAAGATGGCATAGTAGGTCAGATTTATGTTGAGTATGAATGTATGATGGTAACACCCACCTATTTTGATATTACTCTTCCGCTAAAATAAAAAATTTTAAGTTGTAAATTTTGGGGTATTACACTAAGTTTAGTTTCTTACACATGCGGTAATGAGCCTGTCTCTTGGGTTACTAATCTTAATTTAAGCTATTTTCTCATTTTAATAGACTGATGTTATTCATAATTATCCCTAGTATTTTATGTAACATATTTAGCATATTTTAAATCCATCATCGCTTTAGAACTACCAAAATCTCATATTTACCCCAAATTAACTTAAATACCCCTATCTTACATAAGTGTCTTAAAGTCTTATTTTTAATAACTTGTGCCCTACTCAACCTACCCTTAATCATATTACATATGAAATTAATTATAAACTCCTCAACAATTACCTTACTGTATTTATTTTCCACAAAATCATGAAATATCCCAAATACCTTAAAATAACTACACCACCCAAACTTTTTCAAAAACCCTACAAGTCCCAAAATTATTAACTTTCAACCTCCAATATATATCATCAATGATAAAACTTATCCTCATTTGCAAACCATTATTGTAACATAAACTAAGATAATGGACCATGCCGACATAGTATGGTTTTGAGACAAAGCTTCACCTAGCTACAACACATAAACACATGCTTTTACAAAAATGCTCACTTTTACATACTATAACACATCAATATCATCAAATGGAATCAATAACATGATTTATGAAATATAATAACACTACGCGAAGGTTACATAAAAATATACACACAACACCAAAACCCTAAACTACGACATATATCCTTACTTAAAATGACATCGGTCTTTGAGCAAGTATAACCCTATGTCTCTTCCTCTAAGGCTATCAAAAAATCACCTAAAAACCAAGAATAACACAAAGTTAGAACTTACGGAAAATGCCCAAGCTAAAGTTAAAGCAAAGGAGGTCAGAAAAGAGCAAGAATTGAAGTAAAAAGAGAAGAAGAAGGAGGAGGAGCTCAAGCTACATGAGGGTGTGGTAGTGATAGACTCTTGTTGCGTGATAGATGGGTGCAAGTAGGGGATGTAGTATGTGAGGTGATCACACAAATGTGGTTAGTTTGCATGAGATATGGACACATATAGGGGGAGCAACATGAGGTTCTCATATTAGGTTTAGTTTGTTGCGTGAGGGTTGGATAGTTTCAAAGGTGTTGCTGCATGAAGAAGACTGAATATGGGGATTTAAAAAGGTATATGCATAAGATTGTCACATTTTCAAGGAGGATAAATTTAAGGTTCTAAAGCAACAAAGGTGGTGTAGCATGAGGTTTTTCGAATTGCACAAAGCTAGCTACACAAAAATGAGAGAGAATCGACATGGATGATGTAGAAGAAAGCTGGAGACGGAGAAAGGGGTGAAGTGTGATACTCCAAATTAAGTAGAGTGTTATAAGGATTGATCTGGCTACTTATATCAATATGGTATACCATCCTTTTGGTGACTCCATCCTAAGAACTCCACAATTAAGCGTGCTAGTCGGGTAAACCTCTAGGAAAGTTTTAGAAATTTTCTAAAAATTTCTCGGGAAGTATGTGAGTGAGGACAAAGACCGCTGAAAGGACTCGTATTGATTTGTGAAGCCAGCCAATCAATCCGAAAGAGCTCCAAGGTAGCCCTCATGTGGTCATATCGACTCGGGGTGTTCCATAAAGGACGAGTTGGGTGAGTGATTAAATAAAGTAAGGAATGAGATATGGAGGGTTTCTATGGTTGGGGTGAAGGCTGCAAATGGTGTGAGCAGGTAGAGGATGGAGGCACATATTGATTATGGTATGAAGCCAGGAATTAGGGAGTTGGAAGAAATTTTTGTGTGACAAATCCTTAGGGTTGAGGGATGTGATAATGGTGATGATGAAATTAGGCTTAGATAGGCTTGAGGTTGGAGGATAAACATAAGGGATTCGATTAGAGGAAGGTAGAAATCACACAGGGAAGAAGAAGATCGGAGAAGGAGAAGAAGAAAAGAGAAAAAAAAAAGAAAAGGTGAAAAAAAGGAAAAGGGGAAATAAATTTAGGATTAGGGTTAGACTTAGGTTCAGATTTAGGATTAAAGAATCAGGATGAGATTAAAATATTAATCATTCAGAATTAGAATTAAGCTAAATTTAGGATATTAAAAAATATACTTTAATATATTTTGCAAATACAATTTCAATAAAGAAGTAGTGAGCATAAATGGACAAATAAAATATTAATCATGAAGTAAAACATGTTAGCTACTCCATCAACTTATGCCATTTTGAGCTTATGGTTGATTCAAGGATTCATTATTTCATTTTACACTAGTGTGATGCATGTATATATATATATATAGGAATATATTTACCTAAAATATGGCAAAAATATTATCCTTATAATCTAAGTATGTTTAAAAAAATACAAAGTTGATGAGAAAAGTAATATACATACATACATACATATCTATAACTAAAATGTAATAATCCAATTAAAAAAACCTATATTAATTTTAGAATATTTTCTCATATACAGATTATTATTACGTCATAAAAAATTTGTTTAATAATATTTTACGCCACAAATGAAGGAAATATAGTGTATGATACCATCTGTTGTTCCTTATTATTGGATTAATTAAAGTTAAGTTGTTGAATAATATATACATTTAGAACTTCAAACCAATATGAGTTGATTGTTGTAGCAACCACTTGTATTTCATATGAAAATGCTAATGTCTACCATTCTTCTTATACATAGATCACATTGCTAATAATATATATATACATATATATAGATAGATAGATAGATATTGAATAGATGTAAAATTAAAATAAGTATGGAATAATGATGCATAAAATCTTGTAACAAATAATATACTATTGGACACATAAATATATACACATATACACGCACATGATTATCATCCCTTAGATAAAAATGGATGGCCTAGATCGGGTATAACAAATAAACCTATAAGACTCCTACTACTATGTTTTTTTCTTATATCTTCTGTCATTTCGTCTTCACTCCTCCACCTTGCCTTCTCTCTCCTCCATACTTTCTATTTGAAGTTCTCCACGACCGCCACTCAAACCATCATCACCATTAGTAAATGAATCTTCATCTACAAGCACCAACAACAATGATGTGCCTCAAATTACGAGTGAAGTCCATATTTCATATTGATTTTGCTAGATTAAGTAATCAAATTTAGAATATTAAATAGTTGAAATCAAATAATGGGTGAATTGAACACTTCAAAGCATGTTATTTAATATTCTTATCTATGAATTGTATCTAATTTCTTCTTTTTATTGTTGATACAGTAAGCATAACATCTTCATATAAATTCACAATTTATGCTTATTTAATTTAATTGTGTGTGCATATATAGTTTTAACTTATATTGGTTACATGAAAATTACGAATACAGAATGAATTTTGCATAGTTTTGTTAATAAGGTAATTGATAGGTGATATCAAGAGCAAATATGATGATTGTTGCCTCATACATCCAAATTAAAATTTTGCTAGATATTAAACTATGTTGGCATGGTGAATTGGTTGACAAGGAATCCAAGTTTTCTACTTCAATTAAGAAACATGCACATGATTAGTGACATAAATATTTATTTAATTATATATTCTCTAAAGCTTATGTGTTTTTTTATTCTTATTTTCATATACACATTATTAATCAATAATTATATAAGATAAAGTGATACTAACGTTCATATCTCCATGCCCATTGTGATTAGGATAGGTATGAGTTTACTATAGATTTAGATATGAAATTCTCAAGAACAATAAAGAAACAATTAAGAGAGTGTGGTTAGTATGTTTACCTTCAAAATTGCAGAAATTTAATTAAAATGTGTTTAAGTTGCTACAAGGTTAAAATGTGTTTAAGCTACTACAAGTACACTTCTTAGAGAGTGTGTATACCAGCAATTATCTACTAGGAAAAAATATATATTTAAAAAAAAAGATGATATTTTATAGTAAGGATCAAATGTTACAAATGAAATTGTAGAAGTTATCTACCCTTCCAAGCAAACTACCAAACTTTTCCATCCTACTAGATTGGAGACAAAAATATGACATTGTCAAAGCAATCCTATGAGCTACCCCTTTCAAATCCCAAGCTTTATTCAAAAAGATACAACTATTTATAGCTTTCCAAATCTCTTAGAAATCAACAACATAAAAACTAGAATAGAAATGAGTGATGACAGCCTTCCTGCTTTTACTTCTTGAAAAAGAGGCAAAAACCCCTGCAATGGAGTTGTGCCTTACTCTGAAACCACTACCTTGACCAATAGTAGACCATATTTTCTTCAGTTCAGCACAATGACATAAAAAATGAAGAAGAGTTTCATCCTGAGTGTAAAAAGAGCACTATAGATTGATGGTAGGCAGAATGGTGCTAATATTATCTTTAGTGGGAAGCTTGGAATGTGCAGCTAACCAAAGTATAAATTTATACTTAGGAGCTGCAAAACTTGACCACACAGTTCTCCACCAAGCTACACGAGGAGCACAATATCTAATTTCTTCATATACATCAGCTATAGAGTAGCTTTTATCTCTCTGCCATTGTTGGAACACAGGTAAGAGGATAGACCTTAAGGAAAAAAGTTTATGCAATAACCCTAAAGCAGTGTAGGGTAGGCTGCAGGAGGCCACATCTTGCATTTTGATATAATAAGTATGCAACCATAGATAACTGATAAGGACACTGGCGGTTAGTTTCTAGATGGGGATGATATTTAGATGAATTTTATCTTCTGTATTAATATTTACATTTTAAATACACCTATTATTTTGTAATATTTTCAACTAAACACCAGTCGTTGATATTACACAATCCCCTAAGTAAATAGTAAAATTACAAACCTATAATTTTTTTTGGTTTTCCTATTCTCGACATGGGATATTATTTTTAACTATTTAAACATCAATCAATTGTTGTAATTCAATCAAATGGCAATGCCATAGTTTTCCAATACATAAATGACCTTTAATCTAGGATTGGTGTTTAATGTAGTATTTGTGTTGCATTGGCATGATTAAATGCATTTATATAGTTATTTAATTATGAACATTGGATGAAGAAGTGATGTTTAGTGTATTAAATGTCTACCTTTTCATCTTTTGAGACTAATGCCATTGTTTCTTACTTAGACAATGCTATTTATTTCCCTACTACTATCTTAATTACTCTAGTGATAGATTACTATATATTGAAGTTACACTCTAAAGGCAAGTTTAATTTGGGAAGGGAGCCCTTAAAAGGATGATCCAAACTACTTAGAAGCTAGCAATGGGTTTGGAGGTTCTAGAGACAGGAAGGAACCTAGATTTGTTTATTGTTAAGATTGAAATTGATTTGATAAAGGTGGAAAGATGAAACCATGGATGCTTTATGAATGCTTGGTTATTACTTGATGGACGAATTATAATGAGTAACCATCACACACAATATTGGGGCCTACAACTATATGTATATAGATCTATGATTTGCCCATTGTTAAATAGATGTTGAGACAGGAAGAATTACTGATAACACATTTAGTAGGTACACCACCACATATTTGGATAACCCCGATAACTTTCTCTTGATTCAATCAAAGGCTAAAGCAGTTGATGCATGTTAAGTTATTGATGATGAGTATTATAAGGGTTTTGCAGCAAAATGGAAAGTTGCCAATTTACTATTACATTTGTGGGTTAATAAGATGTTGATAAAGGGATAACAATTTTTTTATTATTGAAAATCATACTTGATTGGAGCAATAACACCCAAATGGGTCATGGTTGTAAGAAAAGTATTGTGAGGGTTAACTCAAGTCATGATACATGTAACAACGAGGCATAATTCTCAAGAATATAAAATTAAGATGAGTGGGATATGAATTAATATCTATGAACGAGAGTAGAGGATATAATATATCACATCTTTAAGGATGAATAATAGATCAAACCCTAATTGAAACACAAAGCCTAGAGTAAAAAAAGAGTAGATAATAAAGGATATGCAAGTGGTATATAGAGAATAGACCATAAGGAGATGGAATTGATAGGAAAAAGGAAATAAAGGAAGTGGAAGGGTAGATAGAAGAGGTTAACATGAAAAATAAAAAAAAAGGGATAATGACAAAAGGAAGGTGGAGGCTATAGAGAATGACGATGAAGATCAATGAGTAAATAAAAAAAAATGTGAAACAACAATTTGGCATCAATGATTGAAGATGGAGGCAATAAGAGAAATTAATAGAAGCACATAGTTTACCATGCAATGACATCTCAGAGATGAAGAAGAGGAAGAATAAATATACAGGGGCAAGCTAGCAAGGTAATTGGCTCACCGCAAAAACTAAGATGGTAGATTATTACATATCAATTTTTCTTAACTTAAAATTTTACATTTTGAAAGAATAATGCATAAGCTAAAACAATAAATGATGGATGCTACTGCCAAATCTATAATGAGAAAATGTGTGCGTTGTTACCTAACTTATGGAAAATGCAAAGTTGGGCATGAAATTCAAACTCTTTATAGATTACAAAAGCTCAATAGAGGTTCCATAACATGAAGCAAAATAACAAGAATCAAAAACGAAAAAGTCTAATACAGGACAAAACACCAGAATCCCTATTCTTCAATTCCAACCTAAATTTATAGAAGTAATACAAACCCTTGCAGAAAAATCACTGAAAAATAATATGTTTAGTACAAAATACTAAGTAAACACACCAAACTTAGATAAAATAACATGCTCACATAACATAGATCATACAAATCACATGATAATTTCAAAGCATGAATAACTTATGCATTACACAGAACAATATCAATCCATCTTAACCATTAACAAAGAGGTAAGCATTCCTAAAACACAAGATAGGATCAACACAAACTAATCTCAACTATTGAAGGCAATTATTGCTAAGGAAACCATAACCTAATACAAGTCTCAAATTATCTAGAGAAATAATGACCAAATATGAACTAACAATGAATTCAATAGGGTTTTTAATGTTTACACCAAACAATTCAATATGATATTTATTGCTTAAAACAAATAATTCATCATAAATCAAATTAACCACTAACATAAGGTGACAAATGGTATGGTGTGTGCTTGGTTCAACAATGTTTAGTAGGGTAAGTGTAATAATGAAGCATAGCACAATCATGCAAGTACATGGCCGATTCAAGTAATAAAGTAATGAAATGATGTTGATCCCATAGGGACAAAGATGAATGAAATATCCTAGCTAAATTCAAGTATCTTATGAATCTACTTATGTGACTAAATGTTGGTAGGGTGATCCTGAAAATGTAAAGAAATAATTGAATGCTCATGAAGTTAATAAATTTAATGTAGGATAGATGGGAATCGAATTAGAAGATAGACTCGTGATAAGAGAGTTGTTGACACTAAGTGTGTGTACCCTATGACAATTCATAGCATGTTGGGCTCGATCGAATATCATTTAACTCTTAGACCATCTCTATCACGGTGTATGGGCTTTGATAATAACACATAGTGAGGGTTTGAGGATTAATGACAAGGTCTCTTCATATTTTAGTGCCAAACCTATCACCATTTGTCATCGTAAGTTCTACACACTATCCCATTTGATGAAGAATTCGGATGAGTGCCTAATGTTTCCAGCATTCAACACCTCGAAAAATGTAGCTTAACAAATTAACATATCATTTAACTCAACATGATGAGAAATGTCAACAATTAGAGCAACAAGGTTTCCAGAATTTTCCTTTCACCCAGAAGCTAGCCAATGCTAAACTTCTTCTAGCCAATATAAAATAAAGAAGAGAAAAGAGGGAAGGGACTGGGTAGATTAGAGTAATCTAACCTTATCTAGCCTAATCACTCCTTCATTTTCTTTTCTCAATTGAGCTTTGTTGGGGCTCTTCTCCTTTTTTTCTTCCTCTAATACTCTTCCATTGTCATTATTATCTCTCTCTATTTTTGGATTCCCCGATCTTCCTTCTTCAATGTTGATTCCTGATGCCCTTTGCTTGATACCTTCCTAGGGTATTTATAATGTGCAACTATGTAGATAGGACAAATGTCCCTTGGTGCTGCGATGGTTAGCTATACTTAGGCGTCAGATGGTTGTACCCTGTTGTTAGGTGATAGTGCCCTGTAGTGGTCCCCAAGCCAATTATGCCAACTTTAGGAAAATCATGAGTTCTTCTTTTGTTGGCTTGTAAACCTATGATATGCGACTTGGGCGGTAGCTCCTCCACTCTTGACAGGGTGCAGGGATACTTTGAGACGTTGGGATGCTGCCGTTCCTACACATGTCTTAAAAGTAACTGAGTAAAATTGATTAGCCTATGAGGTGTCATAAGAGTGAAGAGTGTTATCAACTCATAGGATAAAAGAACTATTTATAGGTTAAATTCAAGCGAGTCATGTGAGGTCTCAAAAGGTGGAAAAATGGTTAAGAAAAATACCCTATGACTCTCTTCTGTGGAAAAAATCATAGATATAATGATACTCGTAGGATTTTTTAATTAGCTCAAATCCACTCATATCAACAAACCAAAGCAAGCAAGAAATCAACACACACAATCTCAACCCAAGCTCAATCATGAATCTTTTATTAAAGGGACCAACCAATGAATTTAACTCAACCTTGTGATGAATATAATCTCATAATCCAAGTTAATGATTACTGAGGATTAATCAACAATCAAATTTCTAACTTTTGTGGTAACAAATCAAGGAAGTCACTACAATACCCCAAAAATTTATTTTAGGATTTAAGAATAAAAGAAGGAATTAATGGATAATATTTAATTATATGTACCATTTCTAATACAATAATAATAATTATTATGGCAATAAAAGAAGAAAAATTATGTAGGGACATAATTGGTAGATAATAAATTTATTTACTAACCTAAGATAAATATAAATGAATCATAATAATTTCTAGATTAATAAAAATTATTTTATTATTATTATCACTAATTTTTATTATTTTTAAAACTCTAAAAAATTCCAAACCATCCTACCATCCCATTTCCCCCTTTTCTTCCCTCATTTTTCTTTCTTTTCTTTCTTCATTTCTTCCTCTCTTTTTTCCTTCCTTCCCCCTCCTTTGGCCGGTTGGGATGCGCTCAGTGCTAGCCTAGCTCCCCCTCTCCCTCCCCTTTTTTTCTTTCCTCACTTCCCCTGGCCAAGTTTTTTTTCTTTCCCTCGAATGGCCCAAGCCCACGCATACCCCCCTTTTCCTTTTCTCTCCCTCTCTTTTTCTCTTCTTTCCCCTTCTACCCTTGCCTCCTCCTCCTTCCCTTATCAGCACAACAACATATGGCTGCTTTATAGCTCTCTCTCCCCTCTCTCCCTTATCCTTTCCCCATTTAGCCCTACAGGGCATGTAGTAGGTATGACTCTACATGGTCCCTCTCCCTCCTACAAACACCACAACCCCTCACCTACTCCCCTCAGCCCTACGGACCTGCCCTCTATCGCTCCGGCCTACACGTCGGCTGGTAGCCACCAACCCACTCCCCCTATCTTCTTCCCTCTCTTGTCCACTTTCCGCAACCCCAACACCTATAAATATCCCTCCCTAATTCCTCCTTTCTTCTCTTTCTCCCTATCGATCCACTTTCCTCAGCCTTACTCGCATCACCCTATGCTGCCACCACTGCAGCTACCACCACCCTCCCTACCTCCCTTCCTACCAAGAAAACCCTACCCTATCTTACCACATCACCACTTCCCTCTTTCCCCCTCATTCATCCTCTTTTCTATTCTTTCCCTCTCGGTCGCCGCCGTTGCCACCATTATGCCGCCACCAAGAGGCCATCGCCGCCACCACAAACCCCCTGACCCAGGTAACCCTACCACTTAGGAAACCCTAACTCCCATCCTCTTTTTCCAACCCCAAAATCCTCTTTTTGCACCATCCTTCGCCACCACCGTGTGCCTCCACCCCCTCACCTGCTATCCCTTCTGGTTATGCCCTTCTTCCTCCTACTTAGTATATTTTATTTTAATAAATTATTATTATTAACATTATTATTATTATTATTATTATCATTATTATTATTATTATTATTTGACTAAGGAAATAAAGACAAAGAAAAAAGAAGCAGGAAAAAGGTGAAATGACTAGTGATGCTCTCTTATAGGTTTTGAGAAAACCCTTTCCCGTGAGGAGGCGTATGATTGTGCTTCAAGCCCGTAGTCCAACTAGTTAAGGATATGGTTAAGGCTTGGGTTATGTTATAAATCTTGTATGTATGGGTGTATTAGTATGTTTTGTGTGAATATATGTGAATGTTGAACAATTTGTGAATGTTGAACAATTTATGTTTATAATCATCTTTTGTTATAGATCCTTGTATCTTTTAGCATTGTGGTTAGTATAAGACTAGCTAGGGGTCAGCTTTGTACTGATCATGGTGCTAGTATCCCCTATTTTAGTGTATGATTTTCCTTAACAAACAAAAAAATTTCAAATATAAATTTTGGGGGTGTTACAAGTTGGTATCAGATCGATGGTTCTGATAACCACGCTTTATTTTTCAAATTTTTTTTGATTAATGAGTTTTTCCCTAGTTTTGAAAATGTTTTATACTGTGAAAAGGTTTTTCTATTTTAAAACCCTAAGTTTGGGTCCACTTGTGAGAAAAAAAAAGGGGTAGTATAGGAATTTCCCATAGGGGAAATAATGTGTTGTAAATGTGTCGAACCAAGAGGTTCCCTTCTAACATGTATTTTCTTTTGCAACATATTTACATGATGAACAGAAGGGTTGGGCACCTGGAGGAGGCATTCAAGGCCTTCATGGAGTTCGTCTAGCATCAGCCTTTGGCACAACCACCACCCCTACCCCCACAACATCATTATGTGGGTGCCGGGGATGACTAACTCTAGAGGGTTGCTGGGCATCATCCTCCGCAGCACACGAGTAAGGAGGACCCCGTGATATTGGAAGGGTGGATATGAGATATGGATTGCACCTTTGACGTCATGGAATTCCCTCTAGCTAGACAGTCTAGCATCGTGACTTTCTTCCTTAGGGGCGTAGCAAATTTCTGGTGGATCAAGCATCGCACCAGGGATGGTCCCTAGATGACCTGGGGAGCTTTCAAGGCTGCCCGGTGAAACATATTCTATCTAGAGAGCTTGAAGAGTGATAAGATCAAGGCGTTCATACAACTCACTTAGGGTAGCATGACAGTCTAGTAGTACTACACTCGCTTCATTGAGCTACTCAAGTTTGCCTTGGGGATAGCTGCCAGTGAGTCCACTGTGGTGTACCAGTTCGAGTAGGGACTTTATTTTAATATACGCTACATGATGGGAGTATTGGCCTTCTTAGAATTGGCTACCCTATACGAGTGGCCTACATCGCCACCACTCTAGTCTAGGAGCAGGCATCCATCCTAGGGAAGAGGAGACTAGAGGGCCAGAGCTCCAAGAGTATGACCCATCATCGAGTAGGAGGACCCTCAAGATATCAGCAGAGGGTTAGTTCAGAGATTAGGGACCATCAAAGGGATCCTCATGCAGAAGTTGTGGTAGGAACCACTTGGGCTGAGACTATGAGGGCAGACTTATTAGTTGTAGGAACTGTGGCAAGCCAGGCCACCATGCTTTTGAGTGTTAGAGGCAATAGAGGTTTCTATAGCCCTAAGGTCAGCAATTCCAGCAGAAGAGACCCCTGATGCCCTAGAAGTAGGCTTACTAGTAGAATGCTCAAACCTTGTCCCAACAGATCCAATAGAGAGCACTTGCCCCAGTTCGTGCACTAGTTCGAGCCTTCAAGGGAAGGCCTTAGGTACCGCAACCTTTCCATCAGAGAGGAGGTCATACTCAAGGCTCCGTAGGATACCAAAGAGGCTACCAGGGAGGCCAGTTAGGTGGGTACTTGAATATTATCAGCCAGTTAGAGGCTGACATGCAGGTGGACATCGTCATTGGTATGCTCACCATACTATCTTTACCGGTGCATGTTCTATTTGATTCGGGTTCCTCTTTATTGTTCGTTTCCACTTCTTTTATTTCTAAGGTTGAGCTATCACCATCTACTAGTGTAGAGGCATTTGTGATGTTGCCTTCGGGAGATAAGATGAACTGTACTAAACTTTACTTAGATGTGGCTTTAGTGATAGATGAGGTAGACTTCATAGTGGACCTAGTCGGTATGGAATTGCGGGACTTCGTTGTTATTTTGGGGATGGATATGCTTGGGAGGTAACAAATAGTGATTGACTGCACTTGAAAGTGCATGGTATTACAAGGCCTGAAGGTGGTAAGGTTTCATGTAGAAAGACCAAGCCCAAGCCCACCATCAAGGTGTTGTATGCAGTCACACTACACTCTCTAGTCTAGAAGGTATATCCGTTATATTTGTGCAGTGTGCAAGAGATGAATAAGGACTTGACAACTTTAGATGACATCCCAGTAGTTAGGCATTTTCCAGATGTATTCCTAAAGGAAATACTAGGTATGCCTCTAGTGCACGAGATTAACTTCACAATTAAGCTAGTACCAGGGGTTGAACTCGTGTTAAGAGCACCCTATAAGATGGAACCCGTTGATTTGAAGGAACTCAAGACTCAACTAGAGGAGTTGTTGGAACACAAACCAAGTATGTCACCATGGGGAGCATCGGTCTTGTTCATAAAGAAGAAAGACGAGAGTCTTAGTCTCTACATTGACTACTAGGGGCTGAACTAGTTAATATTGAAGAAGCGCTATCCGCTCTAGAGGATTGTTGATCTCTTCGATCACTTGCAGGGTGCCATAATTTTATCTAAGGTCGATCTGAGGTCTGGATACCACTAGTTGCACATAGCAAATTTGGATATCATGAAGACCACCTTCTGGACTCGGTACGGACATTATGAGTTCACGATGATGCCTTTTGGGCTCACCAACACTCCTATAGTTTTCATGGATCTGATGATAAGGATCTTTAGGACCTTCCTCGATCAGTTCATGGTGGTATTTATCGAGACATTCTGGTGTACTCTTAGGTAAATGAAGAGCACAAGCAACATCTCCACACCATACTATCCCTTCTACGGAGCACCATCTGTATGCAAAGTTGTCCAAGTGTGGGTTTGAGCTTTAGGAAGCAGCTTTCCTTAGGCATATAGTGTTAGCTAGGGGAGTAGTTGTTGACCCGGAAAAGATAGTAGCATTCGCAGAATGGAAGGCTCCCATGAACATGTCAAAGGGGAGTAGCTTTTTGGGTTTGGCCAGATATTACTGCTGATTTGGACAAAACTTCTCAAGGTTTCTCATCCCCTAACCAACTTCTTGAAGAAGACCACCAAGTTCTAGTGGGACGAGTCCTATGATGGGGATTTTCAGGAACTAAAGAGATGGTTAACCACAACACCTGTCATGACTCTACTAGAGGGTTCTGAGGGTTTTGAGGTCTATAGTGATGCATCCAAGCATGAACTCAGGTGTGTACTAATGCATAATGGTAGAGTGGTCGCATATGCCTCCTGTCAGTTGAAGCGGCATAAGAAAAACTATCTGAATCATGATCTGGAGTTAGCTGCAGTAGTTTTCACATTGAAGATCTAGAGGCACTACCTGTATGGGACCAAGTGTAAGTTTTTCATGGATCACAAGAGGCTCAAGTACATATTCACGCAGAATGATTTGAATATGAGGTAGAGACGGTGGTTGGAACTAGTCAAGGATTATGAAATTAAGTTGACCTGCCATGAGGGTAAGGCCATCGTGGTTGCAAATGTACTGAGTAGGAAGACCACATACTCTGTGAACTCCTGTGTGGTTGTTAACTGAATGCTAGAGGAGTTGTGTGACCTGGAGATTGGGTTGATCTAGTTGGGAGACCTTAAGCTTCGCATGAGTTCCTTGACTATCACCCCTTTAGTATTCGAAGAGATTCGTGCCACCAGCCCAGAGATGCCAAGCTTGAGAGGATCATCAGAAGATACAAGAAGTTTGGGTTTAAGGGTTTCAGATACATGAGGATGGTAGCCTTTGCTCAAAGTTGAAGCATTGGGTCTTGGAAGAGGGACACCAGACCCCATACTCTGCCCACCTAGGAGGGGAAAAGATTTACAAGGATCTTAAGAAGGTGTACTAGTGGCCCCACATGAAGTAGAAGGTAGCTAAATTTGTGTCCAGATGCTTAATCTGTTAGAAGATCAAAATTGAGCACCACTGACCTTTAGGGGTTCTTTAACCTCTATAAGTGCCAAGATGGAAATGAGATTCAATCTCCATGGATTTTGTCATTGGTTTGCCAAGGACGCGGAGTGGATGTGACACTATCTGGGTCATTGTGGATAGATTAACCAAGTTGACCGTGTTCATTCCCATGAAGTCATCCTGCAGCATAGATCAGTTGGTCAGTGCCTATATGAAGTTCATGGTTAGTCGGTATGAGGTGCCAAAGGATATTGTCTCAAACAGGGACGTGAGGTTCTTCTCTCACTTTTGGGGAAAGCTGCAATATGTCTTAGGAAAAAAGTTGAAGATGATTACAACTTTCCATCCCACCACAGATGGGAACACTGAGAGAACAATAGAAACCCTAGAGGACATGTTGAGGGCATGTGTTTTGGACTTCTAGGGTTTTTGGGAAGATTGTCTACACCTGATAGAGTTCTTTTACAATAATAGCTACCATGCCAGCATAGGGATGACTCCCTTCGAAGCATTGTATGGATGGAAGTGTAGGACCCCCTTATGCTAGAGTGACATCAATGAGATAGTTGTGTTGGAACCCAAGATGATCAGGGAGATGACAAGGCATATCCATTCGATTCAAGATAGAATGAGAGCTACTCAGAGTCGGCAAAATAGTTATGCTGATAAGAAGTGCTGGAGTGGCAGCTTTGAGCCTGGGGAGAAGGTATTGTTGAGGGTCTCCCCCACCAAGGGTGTGTAGAGGTTCGGTAGGAAGGGAAAGTTGAGCCCGAGATACATCGGACCCTACGAGATTCTATAGTGGGTCAAAGAGGTTGCTTATCAGTTGTCACTCCCACCAGAGTTAGCAAATGTCCACAACATGTTCCATGTCTCCTCGCTTCAAAAGTATGTTGTTGATCTTTCCTATGTGATCTAGCCTGATGAGGTTGAGTTTGATGATTCCCTGACATACAAAGAGAGACTTGTTCGGATCCTCGACACCAAGCTTTGGAAGAGCCGTACGAGTGTGGTTCCACCGGTGAAGATTCTTTGGAGTTACCATGGGATTGAGGAAGCTACTTGGGAAGCCAAGAAATACATGCGCGAGGTGTATCCACAACTCTTTGCCTTAGGTATGGCAATTCCTAGGAACCCCCTTTTTCCTTAAAGGGGTAGTAGTTTATCGTGTTTTATGATTCCATTTATTGAATTGCCTTGGGACCGCTTTGCCCTTATTCCTTCCTCCCTACTCCTAGAATTAAGTTAGTGACTTTGGGGACAAAATCTTTCTTTAAAGGGGTAGTGATGTAATACTATGAAACTTTATTTTAGGATTTAAGAATAAAATAAGGAATTATTGGATAAGATTTAATTATATATACCATTTCTAATAAAATAATACTATAATAATAATTATTATGGCAATAAAAGAATAAAAATGATGTAGGGACATAATTAGTAGAGACTACGTTTATTTACTAACCTAAGATAAATTATAAATGAATCATAATAATTTATAAATTAATAAAAATTATTTTATTATTATTATCACTAATTTTTAGTATTCCTAAAACTCTAAAAAATTCCAAACCACCCTACCACCCCGGTTTCCCTTTTTCTTCCCTTCTTTTTTCTTTCATTTCTTTCTTCTTTTCTTCCTTTTATTCTTTTTTTTCCTTCCTTCCCCCTCCATTGGGCGGCTAGGTTATGCCCAACGGTGGCCCAGATCCCCCTCCCCCTTTTTTCTTTCTTTTCATCACTTCCCCTACCCAGTTTTCTTTTTCTTTTCTTCCCCCCCCCCAAATGGCCCAAGCCCACACATAACCCCCCTCTTTTCCTTTTACCTCCTTGGATTTTTCTCTTCTTTTCCCTTATACCCCTCCCTCATTCTTCTTCCTCTATCAACGCGGGTGTGCATGGTTGCTTTGTAACTTTCCTTCCCCTCTTTCCCTCCTCCTTTCCCCATTTGGCCCTACAAGGCATGCAGTAGGCATGGCCTTGCATGGTCCCCCTCCCTTATGCAAACCCCACTACCCCTCACCTACTACCCCCACCTTGCAAACCTGTCCCCTGTCTCCCCTGTTGCATTGCTGCTCTGGCTTACATGTTAGTTGGCAGCCACCAACCCTCCCCTTGTCTTCTTCCCTCTCTTGTCTACTTCCCCCAACCCTTACACCTATAAATACCCCTCCCCACTCCCTCTTTTCCTCTCTTTCTCTCTACTAATCTACTCTCCCCAGCCTTACTAGTGTTGCCTTCTATCGCCACCATTGCAGCTACCACCACCCTTCACAACCTCGTTCCCCCTCCTTCCTCGTCTTTTCTCTTCTTTCCCTCTCGGTCGCCTCCACTTCCACCACCGCGCTGTCATCGTGAGGCCACCACCACCACCACAAACCCCTTGACCTAGGAAACCCTACCACTTAGGAAACTCTAACTCCCCTACTCTTTTTCCAACCCCAAAATCCTTCTTTTTGCACTATCCTCCACCACCAACACCGTGCGCCACCGCCACCACTACTGCCGCTACTACGCTACCACCCCTTCACTTGCTGTCTCATCTAGTTGTGCAATTATCCCTCCTACTTACTTAGTGTATTTTATTTTAATTAATTGTTACTAGTAAAATTATCATCATCATCATCATTATTAGTTGACTAAGGAAATAAAGAAAAAGAAAAAAAGTAGGAAGAAGATGAATTGACTAGTGATGCTCTCTTATAGGTTTTGAGCAAACCCTTTCCCGTAAGGAGGTGTAGGATTGTGCTTCATGCCCGGAGTCCAACTAGGTAAGGATATGGTTAAGGATTGGATTATGTTATAAATCTTGTATATATGGTTGTATTAGTATGTTTTGTGTGAATATATGTGAATGTTGAACTGTTTATGTTTTTAGTCATCTTTTGTTATTGATCCAAGTCTTTTAGCATTGTGGTTAGTATGAGACTGGCCGGAGGTCAGTCTTGTATTGATCACGATGGTATCACCCCCTATTTTGGTGTATGATTTTTCTTAATAAACAGAAATTCTTAACTATAAATTTTGGGGGTGTTATAGTCACTCAATATAAAGTAGTGTATACATAAAATTTTAACACCCAAGTTTTGAAGTACATGTACCCTCTATAGGGCTAAGAATCCCTAAGAGTATAAATTAACCCTTTGACTAAAAGATCTAACTATGCACTCATTGGCCTAAGTTTGAGGCCCAAGATTTTTTTTCCAACTCAAATTGTCTTTCACTTTAAATAAGTAGTATTTATATAATGCTAAATTATTATTGAACAAGGGATGCTATATCCACACAACACAACCAATCAAGTCCCCAACCATCTGTACCACTCAAGATAACAAATAACTAATCATGGAAATCTTTGACCAATTAGGGTCAAATCAAAAAACAATATCTACCCATAAAAGGTTGAGGTTAGCCGATAAGCCATTACCCCACAACAAACAACAATTAGCCATGAGAGGATAAGGTTAAGTAATAAGCCATAGCCTCTAAACACATAACCAAATCCTTCCAGCTAGTTAAATGTTAACAAAAAGTCATCTACCAACGATAAGATCAATGGTAAAATCTAAGTCAACCAATTCTCATTAATTCAACACTTAGACAAATTAACAATCCAAGATCATACAACAATCCAATGACATGCTAATCAAACAACCCAGAGTCAATATAGTTAAGCCAAAAAAAAGATCAATCACACTTAACCAAAAAATATATATTCTTGAACAATCTCAAAATTCCTTAAAAGAAAATAAATTAGAACACTAAAACAACTAAAATAGGAGTTTCTCTAGAAAAATACTATTCATAGAGAAAAATTCAAAGTCAAACTTTGGTCAATATTTCTCAAAGTAACCACTTTTAATCCCAAAATACCATACGCGAGATAAACGAGGCAAAATATCAAATATATTTGAGTTAGAAATTACAAAATAAGGTAATATGTCATTTTAAAAAAATATTATTCATGATCAATGACCAAATTCAATGGTCAAAGTCAATAATCAAGGTTATAGTTAGTATGTAATACCCTAAATTTTAGCTAACTTTAATCCTAATTAATTAATTACTTAACCTAATTTTAATATCCAAAAATTGATATTTTTGTCTTACCTTAGCTTCATAACCCAAATATCCTAACCTACTCCTAATATTTATTCTGGGTAAATTATATTTTTTAACCTAACTTGAATACTAGAAGATTTATATTCTAATCTTACCAAACTTAGCTAATTACCAAAATTTTAATCTAATATTAACCATTAACACACTGATCCTTTTTCCTTTTTCTTTTATTTTCATTTTTCTTCCCCACCTTCTCGATATATTTTTCCTTCCTTATCTGTAATCCCCCAAAATTTTAAAAAACCAATAATTTAATAAATAGCTTTTATTTGAAATAAATTAGCTTTTAAAGTTATTTAGTTTAATTATTTTATGGACTTTTGAGTATACAAATTTGGATAGGAGTATTTAATAAATTAAAAATAAACATTTTGTTATTTTATCATATTATTTTTATTTAAATAAATTTTCAAACTAGTATTTTATTATAATTATCCCTTTTAAGCCCATATATTTAATTAATTTAAATTAAATCATTAAATAAACTTATTATCAAAAATATTACATCCTATTATTTTATAAATTTAATTATTTTAAAATTTTCCATTTTTCCCACTTTCCTTTTTCCTACCTTTTCTTTTCTTTCTCCTTTCTCCTTTCCCCTATTTCTTTTTCTTCCCCTTTCTCCTGGCTTTGGGCCACCAGGCTGCCCGGTCTGCTTCCCCTCCCCTGCGCACTAGGCCACTGGCCCATCTCCCATCTTTTTTCCTCCCTCTCCTCACACGCCCGTCCAGCACTGCCCAAACGCCCTTTATTTTTCTTTTCCCAGACCGGACTGGCCGATCTTCCTCCTTTACGCCAACCGGTCTGATCCGCCCTCCTTCCTTTTTCTTTCTTCTTCTCCTTGCTCGTGACCGACCAGCCTCGACGACTCCATGCCTGCCACCATCGAGTCGCCCTGCAACTGCCGCCACCTGCCACCGCACCTGCTCTCTCTTCCTCTCTCTCCCCCGTAATTTTCTTTCTTAATTCAAACCAAACTAATCCATACATCTCTATCCTGCATGCCCTATTTCTTTCCTTCTTCTTCCCTCCTTTTCCCTTGCCAACCGACCACCCCTACCACCCTACTACAGCCCCGACCGACCACCTACTCCCCCTGCCTCTCCCTCTTCTTTTTCTTACCCTCACCAATCCTTCATTCCCCATAATTTCGAGCCCTCATCTCCTTCCCCTGAGCCTCTTCTCTCCTTTCTTCTCCCTCCCATTTCTTCCTTGGTTTTTGCTTGCCGCTGCCAACCGCCGTTCCAACCACCGTTCCAACTGCGCCACCTCCTGCCACCACCTCCTACTGCTCTGCACCATCACACCACCCCTCGAGCCCCTGCACTTCCTCCCTTCTCCCCCTCTTCTTTTTTTCTCCCCACTTTCCTCCCTTATCGCCAAGCCTCCTGCAACTACCCCTTCCGCCGCCATCCGGCCGCCTATGCCGCCACCAAACCCACCATTTGACACCCTGTAACCCCCTCTACCACCACCATGCCTTAGTTAGTCGAAAACAGCCCTTGCACCCCTTCATTTTCCCTCCTCTTTTCCTTCCTTCTCAGCCTCTCCACCTCGACCCACCTCAGCAACCATCTTCGCTGCCCCGCCGCCGCCGTCTTCGCCACCTTTGGCCGCCAACAACCCATCCTTAGCCTCCACCTACACCCCCTCTTCACTCCTACACCCTTGCCTTGCCTCCAATCCTCCCTCATCTACCTCCTTTTCTAGCTTAAAGTCCCTAAACCGAGCCATCTCTCCTCCCTTCTATCTCACCCATTTCGAACCATTTCTCCCTTTTAATCTGCATGTGACTCACGCTGTTCATGCAGCGTGAGCTCCCCCTTTATTTTAAAATTTAATTATCTAAATTTTGAGGTATATTAATAATTAATTAAAGTGTTTTATTATTAAATAAATTTTTATAAAGTTTTATCCTTTTAATTTCTTACTTCTAACATAATAATTATTGATATTATTTTTAGGTGTTGAATTGCTAATTAAGCTTGAATCTTTAACCGGGATACCGATAAGGTTCGATTTTTGCGGGATTAAGGTAATGGTTAAACCTCCCTTAAATGTATGGAAAAACGTATGCTAGCACATTAGGGATTTTGGTATGATTCTATGCATGTTTTGTGTTGCCTAGTATGATATACATATGGTTGCTTATATTGGTTGATAAAAAGAAAAGAAAAGAAAAGAAAAGAAAATTATGATAGCTTTTGTGCCATGTGTAGAGATGATACTTAAGGAATGAGTTTGATATTTGATGGAAATGTTAAATGCTTGTCTATGATGTATTATGTTGCTAATTCATGAATAATATTATTGTCTAAGATAATTTTAGTAATATGCTTATGTAAGTATGTGATCCAATATATGTAGTTGCTAATGAGTATTATGTTGAATAATGACAAGTTGGTGGAGTTAAATGATAAGCATGAAGTGCTAATATTAGTATTTTATGTAGTGGTGGTAAATTCATAAAAAGGGTGTAATAAAGAGGTTAAGTGGAAATTTTATAAGTGAAAAGGGTATTTTGGAAATTTTGTAGTAAAGGGGTATTTTGGTAATTTTGAAAGAAAGGGGTAAAATGGTGATTTTATAAGCAAAAGGGTATTTTGGTAATTTCAAAAGAAAGGGGTGAAATGATAATTTTATAAGTAAAAGGATAAAATTGTAAGTTGTGAGAAAGAAGGGTATTATGGTAAATTTTGAGGCAAAAGAACAATATGGTAATTTTATGATTAAATGGCAAAATGATAATTTTATAAGTAAAGGGGTATTACGGTAATTTTTGGAGAAAAGGGTAAAGTGGTAATTTTGGAGTCAAAGGGCAATATAGTAATTTTATAAGTAAGTGGTAAGAATGGTAATTTTGGAAGTAGGGGTAAAATAGTAATTTTGGATGAATGAGGGCATTATGGTAATTTTTCAAGTAAAGGGACAGTATGGTAATTTTGGAGGTAGAGGGGCAAAATAGCAATTTTATAAGTAAATGGTAATAAGGTAATTTTATAAGTGAATGGCGAAATGATAATTTTATAAGTAAGGGGCATTATGGTAATTTTTGGAGTAAAGGGGTAATCTGGTAATTTTGGAAAAGAAGGGAAAAATGGTAATTTTGTAAGGAAAGATAAAAATAGTAATTTGGATGTAAAGGGTAAAATAGTAATTTGTAAAGTAAAAGGAGTGTTATGGTAATTTTATAAGTAAAGGGGCATTGTGGTAATTTTTACAAATAAACGGATATTATGGCAATTTGGAAGTAAGGGGTAGAAGGGTATATTTGTAAATAAAAGGATGTTTATGGCAAACTTGAGAGTAAGGGGTAACTTGGTAATTATAAAAACGATGAAGGGTAATTTGGTAATTAAATTATGATTATAGAAGGGCAACATAGTGTTTATAAAAATGGAGAAGGGTAAATTGATAATTATAATTATGGAGAAGGGTAAATTAATAATTATAAATATGGAGAAGGGTAAATTGGTAATTATAGTTATGAAGAAGGGTAAATTAATAATTGTAATTATGAAGAAGGGTAATTTGGGATTTATAATAAATCAAAAGGGGTAAAATGACAATTACAATAATTGAGAGGGGTAAAATGGTAATTATCATAATTGGGAAGGGTAGAATGGTAATTATGACAATGGAAAAGGGTAATTTGGTAATTTAACCAACTAAGGGGCAATTCGGTAATTATGATGATGGAGAAGGGCAATTTGGTAATTAATCGACTAAAGGGTGAGTTGGTAATTATTTAACCTACTAAAGGGGAAAATTGGTAATCATAATAGCGAAGAGGGGCAATTTAGTAATTTATCCAATTAAAGGGCAAGTTATTAATTGTAATAAAAGAAAAGGGCAAAATAGTAATCTAACCAACCAAATGGGACATATGTTAAGTGTAGCAATTATGAGGGGTGAATGGTGATCTAAGAAGTGTAGGAGATAACTTGGTAACCTAAATTGGATAAGGGGTAATTTGGTAATTATGCAACCTAAAGGGTAATATGGTAATTTGTCAAGTAAGGAAGGGATACTTAGCAATTATATAAGTAAGGGGTAAATAAGTAATTTGTACCTAACATGCCGTTGTGATGGTGGAATTTCATAATATGATTTAAATAATGCCGATTAGCCAGGTAAGAGTATTTGATAATTAGTAAGTATCACGGGAACAAATCCTAATTTGGAATTAGATGAGATTATGATGGCCTTAATGGTTTCTTTATGATATCTTGGATAACTGTCTGAATAAGAAATGACTAATGATATCAAAACTATCAAAAGTAAATAAGTATCTGATTATTGTGCCTTTTGTGATCACCTTAATTAAGACACTAATACTTAAAGTGAAAGACCTCGAGATCGAGAATGGTGACTCTTTAGGGGTCGCTACCCTAAAGACATGGTTTAGTCCACGGTTATTCTGGTATTTGCTGGTGTGCCTTTGTACCCCAGCCAGGCCCTATATCTTACTCTATCTAGCTCTACGGACCTAGTTAGGGGGTATGCATACTTATAGATTAGGTGTCCTTGTCGGTAGGATACTGAGTAGCTTTATGCACGAGTACGACTAGGGTATCTTTGCGTCCTTGGGTTCGTGGTTGAAGGGTACTGAGTAGCTTGTATGCACCGGTACGACCGGTGTACCTTTGTGTCCCAGGTTTTTGATCTCCCGTCTGAGGCAAATAAATAGACTTGTTGTGCTGATTAAGGAAAGGAAAGATACTAATAATGAAAGTGAAGTATTAATGAGCCGGACCCAGATGACTTATGATATTGAGTACCGATCCACCGGTTATAATAGTGGCCCAGGAGCGTGTTGCCCTAGTAAGTGATTATGAGTACCGATCCACCAGATATAATAGTGGCCCAGGAGCGTTTTGCCCTGGATGATGATTATATGTATTCTGGTCCACCGGCTTAAATAGTGGGGGTCCCGAGCTCAATAAAACCAGTTATGTATGTGAATAAAGTTATGGAAAAATACTAATCACTTATAGTGGAACACCATGTGAGTCGGGGCCAGACCGGTTCACCGACGAATAATAGTGGCCAGGAGCGTTTTGCCCTGGAGACCGATCCACCGGCGTATAATATTGGTTACTGGTTAGGTGCGTTCTGCCCTATAAGTGACCGATCCACCGGCTATAATAGTGGGGTTCTCGCACTCACATGGATATAAAATATGAGATTGACTGAATAATGATCGACTATTGGCTTAAGGCCTGAATGTATTGATCTTGCACTATAACATGGCCTAAGGCCCAAAAGTATCGATTGTTCATAATGACCTATTGATATCCGATGTGAATGTTAATTATGTGAATGTTATATATACACATCTTGTTATATATGTATGTAACATATATCATGTGTTACATTGCGGGCCCATTTTTAAGTGTGGTATTAAAGGGTTACTCAGTACCATAGTACTGAAGGGATTCCCTTCGTGGGGCCCCTGCCTATTCAATGGGCAGTGCCCTTGCAGGTCTTTTCAAGTGCTACTCAAGTGGGCTACGGGACAGAGAGTAAGGAATTATCCAGAACCGCTTAGGGTTGTTCTCCTTCTCTTTTAAATTCTTGGTTTTAATATTAAGGTTGTTAATATAACCACCACTGGTGGATTCTATTCTTGTAAATGATTTGATACGCTACTCTGATTTAAAAATGGATTGTAAATTGTGTTTAATGCTTTTAGCCTTAGCACTTAGTACTGGAACGGTAGGAGTGAACCGGTCTGGTACTAAGTGTGACGGTAATATCCCCAAGATTCACGATGTTATAATTTGCTTCCACTAACTCTTTCAAATAAAACGAAATTTTTCAGTAGTAAATTTTGGGGTGTTACATTATCCCCTTATTTTTGAGACCATACCCTCTTCCCTTTTCCATACCATCACCTACTTTTTACCTCCCATAAACACATGAATTCCCACATGTCGCTATCATTTTGAAATACCTCGAAAATCCTAATTTTTATAATTATAGTTAAATAAGGTTTCATTAGGAAAATGAATTAAATTAATTATTTTTATTAAAATGAAAGGGAATTAATTAGGACAAATTAAGAAAAAAAATTAATTAATAAATATTTAAATTAGGAGAAATTTAGGTATTTTAACTAATTGGGGATTTATTTTTGAAATTAATTAAATAAATTATTTTATTTAAAATAAGAAGGAGAGAATAGGGCCAAATTAATTGGAATTTCACAAATAATTTAATTGGAGAAAATTAGAGTGATTTTCTAATTTAAAAGGAATTTAGGAAAAATCTTTCAAAAATCCTAAATTAGCCTAAAAACGGAATTAAATATTATTTTATTTAAATATTATTATTTTTAAATATCCTAATTATTTTAATTAACCCAACTCACTATTTTTCTTTTTCCCTTTTTTCCTTTTATTTCTTCCTTTTTCTTTCTCCTTCTCGATTTGGGCTCGTCTGCGGCCCAATTCTTCTTTTCTTTCTTTTATTTTTCTTCTTCGACGAATTGGGCTTCTCGTGGCCGCTTCCCTTCTTTCCCTTTTTCTCCTGCCGTGGTCTAAATGCTCCTTTTCTTTCTTCCTTTGATGCAGCCTGTCTCCTAAACGTCGCGTTTTGTTAAGTTTCCCCCATCGCCCGGCTGGTCTCTTTTTCTTTTCTTTTCGTCCCTAGACCACCGGTCCAACCCCCTTCTTCTTCTTCCTCTTCTTCCTCAGTCGTTCGCGCCTGCAACTCCTTCCCCGATCGGCCAAAAATTTTACCGCTAATCTCACTGTTTGACCGGCCTTTTTCTCACTCTCTTCCCTATGAATTTGCTGACCATTTTGCCCAACCACTTATCCCCCCGTCGCATGTTTTTCTTTTCTCTCATCCTTGCTCAATCGTAGGCCATAAAATATGGTCGATTGATCGTACACTGGCTACCAGCACCAGCCGGTGCACCTCACCCACGTACCCTATTCTTCTGTCTCCCCTCTGACTTCATCCACTTCATTTGCTCTATAAGTAACCCCCCATAATCAACAAGGGTTGAGTTTTTGATTTTCTACCCAAAAACCCCCTTGTGCCCCACCTCTACTTCAGACGCCATTGCCGCTGCCATCGGCCAACACTGCCGCCCGATCTGCCCACCCAAGTACTCCCTGCATCGCCCTCTAACTAACTAAACCACCCTTATCCCTCGATTTGTCCTGCACAAGCTACCCTAGCTGTGTAAAGTCACCTCCCCGATCAGCCTTCCTTTCACCTCTGACACCCTTTGCACCACCCTTAGCCACCACTTTCGTCTCTGCCGCTGCTCCTTTCACCTTCCAAAAGCCTCTACAGACTTCCCTCTACCTTCCCCTACCTTTCTTTTCCTCTCTCTCCCTCTCCTCCTCTCTTTCTCTTCTTCTTCCACTTTCAGCCACCACTACCGCTGCCGTGCGCCACCATCTTTGGTTGCGCCGCCACCTTCATTCTATGCCTCTCCACCTAGGTAACCCTAAACACCCCAACTCCCACATTCATTCTACCTCTCCTTTTCCCAACATCCAAATTTTCCTCTTTTCTTCTCTTTTTCCGGCCACCGCCGGTGCCGCCTGTCACCACCAACCTAAGGTGGAACCCTAAACCCTCTCAACCCTTTTTTACTATTTATACAAGCTTTAAATATTTAATTTTATTATTTTTCCAATTATTCGAATATATTATTATTATTATTATTATTATTATTATTATTGCTACTACTACTACTACTACTACCACCACCACTACTACTACTACTACTACTACTACTACTACTAATGTTTTTATTATTATTGCTATTAAGGGCCGAAGCCCTATTCTATTTTTTTTCCGATTATAGTATTATTAATATTATTGCTATTATTATTATTATGTGATTATTACTACTACTACTACTACTACTACTACTACTACTACTACTACTACTACTACTACTACTACTACTACTACTACTACTACTACTACTATTATTATTATTATTATTATTATTATCTTCAATGTTAGTATTATTATTTTATATAGGGCTGAGACCCTATTATGTCTATTTCGAATTTTAGTAGTAGTATTATTAATATCATGCCTTATTATTATTATTATTATTATTATTATTACCATTACCATTAGTATTTATTATTATTATTATTACTACTATTAGTTTTATTATTTATTCAATGTAGGGTCAAAACCCTACTTCATTTTATCTTCGATTATTATCATTACTATTATTACTGTTATGACTATTATTATTTTGCAAAATTATTATGGTTTTTATCATTATTATTATTATTTCTATTTCTATTATTATTATTATTTGTATTATTGTTATTATTATTATTATTATTTTGGTGAAGGGTCAAAGCCCTTATTCCACCATTTATTTCAAACCATATTATTATTATTATTATTATTATTATTATTAGTATTTTTATTATCGTTATTATTATTATTATTATTATTATTATTTTTTACTATTATTAGTATTATCATTATTTTTGTTTTTAGTATCATTATCATTATTATTAGGGTAAAGTCTTCAAACCTTATATTATCAACTTTTACAATATTACTACTATTTCTTATATCTTTAGCAAGATTAGTAATTAGTTAATGTCATTTTTATTAATATGTTATTATTTTATCAAAAAACCTAGTCTTAGAATAAATTATTAAATAATAGTATTTTAGTAGGAGGAAATCTAATCTTTAGCTTTTCCCTCATATAGGTGAGACCAATCAAAACCCTAAAGAGGCGTAGGAGTGTGCTCCACGATCGGTGTCGTTTTAGGCAAGGGTGTAACTAAGGCCTTATATGTGTTGATGTGCATTATATGCTTTGTATGTTATGTATTTTATGTTAATTGTTATAATTATTTCGTGTGTAGTATGTCATGAAGTTGAGGTATGCTTATGTGTTTTCATATGGCGTGTGTATTATGTATATATGATGAAATATTGTGGAATATGATGAAATGTGTTGTGACCCCTTTATACATGCATATGAGGATGTTAAATGTGGTATTGTATGGGGGAAAGGATGAAAAAAGAAAAATGGGGAAGTAAGTTGATCAACGGGAAGTAAGTTGACCAAAGGGAAATAAGTTGACCAAGGGGTGTGAGTTGACCTGAATATTTTAATGGTCCATGAGTGGATGAATAAAAAGGGGATTTTTAAATAAAATAAAAGTGTGGGAGAGTCTATGGTTGTGCATGGGAGAGTTTATGGCTTTGTATGGGTGAATCTAGGGCTTCGTGTGGGAGAATATATGGTTTCGCATAGGATAATCTAATCTATAGTGTTGCATGGGAGAAATGAATCTAGGGTTTTATATGGGAGAATCTATGGTTGTGCATGGGAGAGTATATGGCTTTGTATGGGAGTCTAGGGTTTGCATGTGAGAGTTTGAAGGTTTGCATGGGAAGGTAGCGTCTGCATGGGAGTAAAGTTTACGTATGAAAAGTTGACATGTGATGTAAGGAAGGTAATGGAAGAGTTGTTTGGATGTTTGGAGGCTTTGGGTGAAAAATAGTACGTAGGATGGTATAAGGGTACATAGGAGAGTGAGCTAGGGTTTGAGGGAAAACCCCTAATTTGAGGAGGTGGTAAAAAAAAAGAGAAATAAATGAGGGTGAGTAGAGTACGAGAGGATGATAAAAATGATCAGGTAAGGATGAGCATGATTAGCATGGAAAAATAAGAAGTGGAATGTGAGAAATGGAAGGGTGACAAGTGGACACGAGGAAGCTAGGGTTTTGTATGGATGGAGCTAGGGTCTTGTATGGATGGAGCTAGGATTTTGTATGGATGGATCTAGGATTTTACATGAATGGATCTAGGGTTTTACATGAAGGAATATAGGGTTTTGCATGGGGGAAGCTATGGTTTTGTATGGATGGAGCTAGGGTTTTGTATAGATGGATCTAGGGTTTTGCATGGGGGAATCTAGGGTTTTGTATGGAGGAATCTAGGATTTTGCATGGATGGATCTAGGGTTTGCATGGGTGAATTTAGGGTTTCACGTGGGAGTTTTAGGATTTTACATATAAAGTTCGAAAGGTTGCATGGGGTGTGAAAAGTCTGCATGGGGGTGAATTTTACGTATGGGAAGTTTATTTGAGGTGTGAAGAAGGTGATGGAAGTGTTTTTTGGGCGTTTGAATGTTTTGAATGAAAAACTGTACGTGGGACAGTATAAGGGTATATAAGAGACTGATCTAGGGTTTTGTGTGACCAATTAGGGTTTGTTGTGGCTATTTAGGGTTTCGTAGTCACACGTGTACTTGGTTATTAAAGTGTGATGATGATGGTGGAGTCTATAGGTTGTGATGTGTGGAGTATTAAAAATGAATTGGGTTGTGTGAGATAGAGTAGGATGGGCCACATAGGCCTAAATTAGGGTTTCGTGATAAAACCCTAGAGTGAGATGTGGAGTGGACTTGGAAGTGTAAGGTAGTGGGCTTTGACCCATATACTTAAGAGTTAGACTTCTAATGGGAGATAGGATATGGAGGAAAGGATGTTGGGGCAAGTTGGGAGGTGCATGGGTCTGGTGATATGGAAAGAGTCCATTGGAGGATAGGAGTGGGGGGAGTGAGTCATGCATGTCTAGGGTGAAATTTTTGAATAAGACATTTAAGACATTAATCATGTAAAGTATAAGATTATTGACCCGAGTCTCACTGATCCACCGGTTAGAAATAGTGGTTAGGGTGTTTCGTCCTATGCGTATCTGATCCACCAGCTATAATAGTGGTTAGGGTATGTTACCCTATGTGTGTATGATCCACCAACCATAATAGTGGCGGATTTCGAGCTCAATAAACTAAACTCTAAAGTTTGCTAAGACACATAAAAGACATTAAGTACTTACAGTGGAACACCATGCGAGCCGGGGCCAACCAATCCACAGGTAAGAAATAGTGGTTAGGGCATCCCGCCCTATGTGTGACTAATCCACCGGCTAATAATAGTGGTCAGGTGCATTGTGCTTGTGCATATCCGCTCCACTGGCTATAATAATGGGGGTTCCCATACTTGCATGGACTTGATAAAGAGTATGGTGTGGAATGAGTATCCATAAGATATTAATTAAGTAATTAATTTGGACTATAAATGGCCTTCGATTATTATTTCTCCAAAGTAATCGTGTGTTGTTTTATTATTATCTGGTTTGAATTATGTACTTATATGTGTTGGCCTTAGTGCACCGTTACCTTACTCAGTATGTAGCGTACTGACTATCCTTTTCATAGGTGCTACTCATTCCCACGAGTAGAAGACCCTTCTAACTTTGTGCAGGTGGGGCGATGCATATTTTGATGCCTTCAATGTTCATGAGGCATCAAGCGGAGCTGAGTGATGAGCATGTTCTTGGCTTGATGATCGGAAGTGACGTGGCCAGATTCTTCTCTCTTATGTTATTCTATTTCTTTATGATATTTCTTTTCTGTATTGGATTTTCCTGAATTAAATATTAATGTTTGTAGACATTATTCCCTCCGAGAAATTTTGATTTAGCACTCTGATTTCTATCTTATGATTGATTATAAAACTTTATGCGCACTTTGATTTCTATGTTATGATCTTTCTAGATCTTTTTATGAACTCTCGGTTTAAGTTTGAAAATAATCCTTTTTAGCCTTAACACTTGGTATTGGAATGGTCAGAGTGAACCAGTCTGGTACTAAGTGTGGCGGTAACATCCCTAGAATTCACAGGTTTTAATTTAAGTGCTTCCGTATTTAAGAAAAAATAGTGAATTTTTGGGTGTTACACATTCCATTTCCCCGATCGTCCACTGTAATAACCCAATTTTATAAAATGTGTTTATTATTATAATTATGAGAATTTATTTGTTAACAAGTATTTTTACATCCCTTTGACTATTGTAATATTTTTCAAACATTTCATTTCAATCATTTAATCTTTCTTACACTTTGGAATCCCGTTAGACTTCTATGTCACTTTTGGCTATTGAAATTCTTCCAGACCTTTATAATTTTATCATATTTGAAATATTTGATTTTTCATGAGTCTCCTAGGCCTTTTTAAAAATTCAAATGGATATTCAAAAGAACAAAAAACTATTTACCACCCATTCCTAACCTATACGCGCACTTTAAGTCTTGAAATGAGTATTTTAGTCCGCAAAAATTTATAAAACTTTGAGGATATTTATATTTGGGAATATTTAAAATAAATTTAAATTAAAAATGGGTTTTAAATATTTTTAGAATTCTTAAAAAAATTACCAATTTTAGACATAATTAGCCCTCAAAACTCAACTTTCTCTAAATAAAACCTGTACTAAATATCTAAACTAATTCCTATCTTACTAAAATATCTAAAATGAAGGTTTAAATTTTTTTTATAACCACGGGGATTTATTTCCATACTTTTTATGATTTCTCTATATATATTTTTTACATTATTATAATCATAAAGTTCTTTTAAATTGTTAGACATATAACTTGAACAAAAACTTCTTCCAACCTCTTTTATTATTAATAAGTTTGTGCCTTTAGCTCCCAATAATATAATCATTCAACCTCAATCCATTCTTCCATTGGTTGGCATTTGTTTTTGATTTTTTACTTCTTCATTCTTCATTTTTAGCTCTTTATTGTTTTTCATAAACAATTAAGTGTCAAGAATTAAAGAGATTGAAGGAAAATATTGTGAATATTTTAATTAATTTTAAAATTAAAATAATGGTATGCTATTATAGCCTTAATTCTTTCTTTTATTAGTTATGTTTTATATTTTGAAGTGTTTTGATAGATTTTGTCAATTTTTGGTGCAAGGTTTTCAAGTGTTTGGAAGGTGTTGATCTTGGACTAATTTTTGCTAAATATTGGATCTAAGAACTTTGTAAACTAAATTATACTAAGATTAGATATGTTTTGATGTGTTAAAATGCTTAAATATGTTGTTGTTGTAAATGACATTTTTGCCATAATTTAGGCAATTCAAACTCTAGGTAGATTTGGTTGTTATTTAAGTTTTTTAGATGCAATTTCATATATTTAAAGTCTTGATTTGGTTTAGTATAATTTTAGTTACAATTAAATTGAGTTTTCAATATGAATAAAGGGTATTTTGGTCATTTCATATCTAGGCTGTGAGTTTGGTTGTTCTTGATGTTCTAATATGTTTATAATGTGTTAAATGACTAGTGAATTAAGTTTTAGGAGCTAGATCCTTACATGATAAAATTTATGTCATTTTTGGTGTCTTTAGGGTTTAAGGGTATTTTGATCTTCTTACTTGAATTTTTTTTCATTTAAAATTTTATTTTTCTATTGATTAAATGTCCTTAATATTTAATTTCATAATTTTATGAGTAAGTTTACTATTTTATTCATAATTATTATATTAAGGGCATTTTAGTCATTTTTTACCTAAAGGACTTGTTTAGGTATTTTAGAATCAATGATTGACCTTGACCATTTATGTGACTCTCAAAATAGTAAATTGATAAAAATAGTGATTTGACATGAATAGTAAATCCCTATAATAGTAACATTTCTAGGTTTTTAAACTTAAGTTTCTTAGCATATTTCTACAAAATATCCAATACATGAATAGTATTTGATAAATAGTATTTTTTTTGGAAATTGGTGTGTGGAATTATTTTAGTGTGTTAATTATTAATCTATCTAAAATTTAATTAATAATTCAAGTGTAAGACTAAGTTTGAAATTTATGAGAGTATCCTTGGATGGCCTTTGAGGAAGGGTTTGTAGTGGATGCATTCCTTATTTATATATGCGATTGGGCCACACCGCTAGTGTGTAGTGATGTCTCTTTCTACTCTATAGGTAGCCTATGGGTCCTATAGGGGTATCGATACTTAATGATAGAGTATTCCTCAGTGATTATGGTATACTTACTTAGTTGTAGTGCTTTGAATTGATGTCTTAGCCTTTTGTACTTTGACTTTAGTATTATTCTCTCTTAGATAAAATGTGACTAAGTGGATTGTGTGATAACCTAGTATAGATCAGAATAATTAGTGGACCTCACATGTGTGTGGATTCAATCATTTAGTGTTTTAAATTTATGTTCTAAGTGTTTAAGTGATTTTAGAGTGTTGGGATGAACGGTAATGAACAATAATGAAGAGTAATGAACATTGATGAAAAGTAATGAACAATGATAAATAGTAGATTTTCATTAAGTATTCCATATTTTCTGTATTAGCATGTTTCCTATATTCTTTTGCTTTAGTGTGTTTTGTATGTCTTACATGATTGAATGCTATCCGCTTTTAGTATATTTAGTTTACTCAATACACTTGTTGTATTGATTCTATTATTGCTGCTATTTTTTTTAAATGTTTCAATGGAGGTTGACTTCAATGAGGACGTTGTTGATTTAGATTTTATATGAAGGGTTAGAGTTAGAATAGGGGTATCTGGTACATCTTGTTAGTGTTATTTTTATTATCAAGATATGGATATTCTTCTCCCTTATTTTTATATATCTCTGTATGTATCTCTTTTGTTAGGGGTTCTACTCTTTTCGGATCTCTGTAAGATTTCTATATATTTTTCTCCTTTATATATATATATGTGTGTGTGTGTGTGTGTGTATCTTTCCCTTTTTGTGTTATAATTTTTTTTGTTGGTTTTGTGTTTGAATGTTTTGGCATTGTGTTTCATATAAGAAAGGCGAGGGAGTCGGAATTTTATAAAACGTGGTAGTAATACCCATGCATTTGAGCTAGCTTTCACATTAAAAAAAAAAATTTCTAAAAATCGAGGTGTTACATGCACCCCCTTCCCCTACCATTTGTCCCCCATGCATGCCTACTCCTCTTTTGCCTATTCATCCCAACCATGCATGTGTGAGCATATATATATATATATATATATATATATATATACTGAAATGCCCCAAAAATATTTATGTTAAGAAATGTAATTAAATAAGGGTTTATTAGAGAATTAATTTAATTATTTATTTTTATTGAAATAGGAAGAAATTATTTAGGGCAAATTAAGAGGAAATTTACAAATATTTTTATAAGGGAAAATTTGGGCATTTTTCTAATTAAAAAGGAATTTAGGAAAAATCTTTAAAAAACCCTAATTTAGCCTAAAAAGGAAATTTAATATTATTTTATTTAAATATTTTTATTTTAAATACCTAAAATATTCTAATTAATTTAATTGACCCCAACCTACTTAAAATTTTCTTTTCCTTTTTCCCTTTTTCTTTTTTCTTCTTCCTTTTCCTTTCTTTCTTTTTTCTTCTTCCTTCCGATTGGGCCTGTCGCGGCCCAATCTCTCCCTTTTCTTTCCTTTCTTCTGCAACCCATCCTTCGTTCTTTTCTTTTCTTTTCTTCCTTCGGCAGCCGAAGCACTACGTATTGCACCTTTTCCCCATGGAACGTCGCGTTCCATTTAAACTTTTATAACCGTTGCCGACCGGTCCGAATCTCCTTCCCCTTTTCTTTTCTTTCTGTTTCCCCAACCGTCCTGTTCACCTTCTTCTTCCTCCTTCCTCCTCCGTCGTCAACCTGCAGCTTCTAAGCTCCGTAAATGGTGCCGCCGGCCACACTTGATTTGACCGGTTGTTTTTCCTCTCATTCTCTTCTCCTTGAATCACAGATCAACCTAACCTAGCCCACTTTCCTTTTTCTTCGTGCAAAATCCTCCTTTTCCTACGCAAAAATTCGACCCTACCTAAATTTGTGCAGGCTAATTGACGCCGCCGGCTACCCCAAACCCTACTTACATTATCTTCCTACCGACCCTCAGAACCCTACCTTCCCCTCCAAACTCTATAAATACCCATTGTTTGGTTGATTTCAAAACCTTTTCCCCACAACCCTAAGAGCTTACCCTACGCACCACCGCGACTTCAGACGACCTTTCCTCTGCCGTCAGCCAACTACGCCATCCTCTCTACATACCTAAGTCTTCCTTGCACCACCCTCTAATTAATTGAGCTACCCATCTCCCTCGATTCTTCTTGCGGGAGCCACCATAGCTGTGCAAAGTTCCCTGCTCGACCATCTAAAATTTTATACCTATAACCCTTCGCGCCACCGTCCACCACCACATCCGCTGCTATAACTGCCTTTTGCACTACCCAAAAGCTACTACCAATCTTCATCCACCTAGCCATACCCTTCTTTTCTCCTTTCTCCTTCTTCTCCTCTCCTTTTCTCTTTCTCTTCATTTTGGCTGCCACCTCTGCTGCCGTGTGCCGCCGCCACTTGCTGTGCCACCACCCTCACTTTACTCCTCTCAGCCTAGGCTACCACCAACACCTCAACCTCCACCTCTTCTTCTCAAACCTCAACTTTTTCCTTTTCTAACCTCTTTTCCGACCACCACCGCCGCAACCGTACACCACCGCCAGTGCCACTTATCTTCGCCGACTCAAGGTGAAACCCTAGACTCTCTCAGCCTTTCTCCCCTATTTACTTAAGCTTATTCTATTTTATTTCAATTTTTAACCCTTATTCGATTATTATTATTATTATTATTATTATTGGGCTTAATATTAATGATATCATTTCTTGGCAGGGTCAAGAGTAGGTTTAAATTATTTAAGTTATCAGTTTTGAATTATTATTATTATTAGTATTATTATAAGTTTTATTATCATTATTAATAATATTATTAATATTATTATTTTATTATTACTATTATCTATCTAAAGTGGGTCGAAGCCCTATTTTATTTAAATGGTGCGCATACTCCTATTTTTATTATTAATATTACTATTTCTACTATTAATAATAATAATATTATTATCTTTATTGTTATTAATATTATTATAAGTAATATGTGTTATTGACAATAATAATAATATTATTAAATGGTATCTTCACTATTTTGAGGTAGGGTCGAAAACCCTACCTTATATTATTTAGGCTTAAGTTATTATTATTATTATTATTATTATTATTATTATTATTATTATTATTATTATTATTATTATCATTATTAGCATTATTTTGGTGGAGGGTAGAAGCCCTTATATCACCATCTGTTTTGAATTATATTAATATTATTGTTAGTATTTTCAGTAGTATTTCATATAGTTATTATTAGTATAATATTATTTTATAAAAAAACCTAGTCTTAGAATAAGTTAGTAAATAATAGTAATTTTTAGTAGGAGGGAACCTAATTATAGTTTTTCCCTCATAAAGGTGGGACCAGTCAAAGCCCTAGAGAGGCATAGGAGCGTGCTCCAAGACCGGTGACATTTTTAGGTAAGGGAGTACTAAGGCCGTTTATGTATTATGTGTTTTATATGCCAAGCATGCAATGTGATGTGAACTATAATGTATTTTATGTGTATTTGTATAACTGTCATATATGCAGCATGATATGGAGTTGAGGTAAGTTCATGAATGAAATTGTGGCATGTGTATTATGTGTATGGGTGTGTTGTTATTGTGGTATGGTGTGGCCTATAATACATGCATGATAGGTGTTTTAATATGATGATAAAGAGTGTAATAATGTGGGGACGGTTTATGTGTTAAATGACCATGCATGGAAGTTAGGGTTTAATGGGAGTAGGGTTTGCATGGAAGTTAGGGTTTGCATGGGAGTAGGGTTTGCATGGAAGTTAGGGTTTGTATGGAAAATTAGGGTTTCATGTGTGAGCGTAAGATGTGCATGAAAAAGTTTGCACGTTTGCATGGGGGACATAAAATGTGCATGAGGGAAATATTTACGTGTAGAAAGTTTATATGGGGTGTAAGGAAGATATTAGAAGAGTCGTATGGGGTTTTGAAAACACTGGGGGAAAAATAATACGTGAGATATTATAAATGTATGGAGGAGATTGAGTTAGGGTTTGATATGGTTACCATGGTTTGGTGTGGTTAACTAGGGTCGGAGGATAAGAATAGTAGAAGTCAGTCATGCATGTCTGGTTGAAAGCTTTTGAATAAGATACCTAAGACATTAATCATTTAAAGTGGAAGCTTATTGAGACGGGACCAACCGATCCACCAGTTAGGAATAGTGGTTAAGGTTTTTACCCTATGCGTGACCGATCCACCGGTTAAAATAGTGGTTAGGGCTGGATGCCCTATACGTAACCAATTCACCGGTTATAATAGTGGGGGATCCCGAGCTCAATAAATACAAACCAGAGTTTTGCTAAGGCACTTAAAAGATACTAATTACTTACAGTGGAACACTATGCAAGGAGGAACTAAACCGATCCACCGGCAAGAAATAGTGGTTAGGGTTTTTACCCTATGCGTGACCGATCCACCTGTTATAATAGTGGTTAGGGCATGATGCCCTATATGTGACTGAGCCACCCGTTAAAATAATGGGAGGTTCCTGTACTTGCATGGATTTGATAAAAAGCATGGTGTGAATTGACTTCTGATAAAAGATTATTTAAATAATTAATTTGGACTTTTTGGGCCTTTTTGTGTGGGTTTGATCATTTGTAAGTTGTATAATATTCTGCATGACTTTATATATTATATATGTGGGTTTGAATATGCGTAAGTTGAATATTATCCTACATGATTTGATGTGCTTATGTGTTGGCCTTAGTGCTAATTAACCTTGCTCAGTACGTAGTGTACTGATCACCCTTTTCATGGGTGCTGCTCATTCCCACGAGTAGAAGGCTCATCTGACGTGTTGCAAGTAGGAGATGCCTACTTTGATGCCATTGATGTCTATGGGACATCAGGTGGAGTTGAGTGATGTTTTGGGCTGGATCAAGTCCTTGGAGTGGCGTGGTCGGTTTTCCATTTGAGATTATTATTCCTTTTCTTTTTAACTATGTTTGAAACTCCAGAAACAATTTTAAGATTGTAACTATTTTTATTTTCTGAAGAACTATCTCTCGTATTTCAGATTATGTAAAACTCATGCGTACTCTGATTATTGATTTGTGAACTTTAATTTATGTATTAATGTGTGACGTTGGCAATATTTTTCTTAGCCTTAGCACTTGGTACTGGAATGGTAGGAGTGAACCGGTCTGGTACTAAGTGTGGTGGTAGCATCCCCAGAATTTATGGGTTTTAAATTTAAAGGTTTAAAACAATAATAAATTTTGGAGTGTTACATATACTCCCAACTCACACTTTCTTTACCTCATTCATTGCTCACTTAACTCACTCCCTCTCCCTCCATTTCTATTGAACGAGTAAGCTCAATCACCCCTTCTTATTCTTCCTTTTCCTTCTCAGTTCAACACCACCAACAACCATCACCACACCTCACACACCACCAACCACTAGGCACCGCTTTTACCTCAAAAAATTGACCACCATTACAACACCATCACCCCTCCTCATTGTTGCCGACCATCGCACCCCACTCCATGCCACTTCTTTTTCCTTTTTCCTCATTGCGTTATGTTCATTTTTGTTGAGGTACATGACAATGCACTTCTCTCACACCTCACCCGTGCACGTTCCTAGCTCTCAATTTGTGCATGGGTTGCATGCTACATTCCCGTGCCACTCCTTTTCCTTAGTTGTGCCACTCACCTAGCACACCCATGCTTTGCTTTAGCACCACCATAACTTCCACCATACTTCCATGCAACCTAAGCTTTCCACTTATTTTGGTTATTCCCATTTCCACCCTCCTTTACCTTATCTTATTGCTTGATTCTTATTCTTAAGTTATAATTATGAAATACTCTTACTTTTATAGGTAATCTTCCGGTGATCTCGAAGAAATCAATTTAGGATTTCGTGTTTGGAGTCCAGTGTCATTGTTGGTATGTATACATTTCATAGTTAGGTTTGTATGCATACCATGTTTTCATATGTATATCTTGTTTATAATGTTATATGGATAATATTGATAGTTCATGCCATGATATGATATCTTGAAAGGGTGAAAAATATGAAAGTATGTATTTGATGTATAATATTGATATGTGGTAATTAGGTATATACTATGGAGGTATAATATTGATATGTGATAATAGGATTCATGAATCATGAGGCCTTTGGGAAATGTGAGTATCGCGAAGGTATTATAGTCATTTGGTGGTAATATGGAAAATAATCTTAGCCTGACAAGTTTTGAGGGTTTTATCTAATACTACGTAAGTAATGGGATTAAGTGACAAATTGAGTAAAATACAAGTTACCTAATATGATGTTTTGAGGTTTTGATAAACAAAGGGTATTTTGGTCCATCAAGGCTAAAAATGAAATTTTGGTATTTTGGAGGAGAAATGGAATAATAGTGTGCTAATACTTATAATTAGAATATTCTAGTAACTGTGGGCCTATTACTTGATGCTGGCTTGATAATTATGTGGTTATGTTTACTTGTCTATCAACTTTATGACATGTTTATTTATATGAGTCTTGTAAGATGACCTTGCATTATCAACATTGAATAAGATATTGATTTTCTAAAGTAAAAGATCACATGAGTATCCCCAAGGTGTTATATGGATTTGTTCCACCAAATGATAATAGTGGTTCATGTGCGTTTTTCTCTGAGTGGTGCATTAGCCAATTCCACCAAATTAAGAATAGTGGACACTTATAGTCAAAGCGAATGAGAATACAATATGAGATAAGTAACTAATGTATAAGACAATAATTATTAAAAGTAGAAGATTATGTGAGTCAAGATCAAGGTCTTGGGTCTATTCCACTGGACGATAATAGTGGCTTAGGTGTGTTGTCCCTAAAAGGTACTTCAGACCATTCCACTGGTTTAATAATAATGACTCATGTGTGTTTTTCCCTTAGAGGTGTCAGGTTTGTTCCATCAGATGATAATAACACCTCAGGTGTGTCGTTTTTTAGAGGTGATTCAGAACGTTCCACCGGTTTAAGAATAGTGGGGTCCTTGAACTCAACATAAATAAAATAATAGATTATGTCATATCTAATAATAAACTATGAAATTAGTAATTACCTTGTGTTATTTTATGTATATAATCTATAGGCTTATTTTCTTTGTGCTTCTCTTATTCGATTGTATTGTTACCTTACTTAGTACATAGCATATTAATAATCCTTTTCATGGATGTTCCTTATTCCCACAAGTAGATGATCCCGATGTTTGTGTGTAGGTTGATGAGGACCCACTAGATGATTTTGCTACCTATGATATTTTGTATGGGGTGGAGTGATTTTCTGTATTATGATTGTTGGGTGTAGATTCATGTTATCCAGATGATAATTTATCCAGATACCTTTTTATATTCTTACATATATGGTATCACTTTATCTGTATTTTGGATATTGTAATTAAATTTAATCTCTAACTTGTATTCATACTTATGAAGTTTTTCTCATTTGCTATTTATTATGTTTTTACATTCTAACCATTTTACTTTGTGATTGACATAAGGATGGCTTGGTAAGTCAAGCTTGTGTGAATTATAGTGGTAACACCTAGCTATTTTGATGATATACTTTCACAGTAAACTGAAAATTTTTAGTAATAAAATTTGGGGTGTTACATAGTAATCCAACTTTGACTTCTACTATTCATATAATCAACATTTTATCATGTTAAGGTTAATATGATCATGTTACGTTTAATCATGATTAATACTTGATTAACCCCAAATAAATATGATTAATAATTTACCAACCTTACTTATGATGATTAGAGGGTAATTAGTGAAGAAAACTTTGAATATTTATAAAGAACATTGAAACTAAAATTTTAAAACTTAACTAAACTTTCATCAATCATAACTTAGGTTATATCAATCTAAAGGACAACACATTATATATAAATTTTAACCTAAAAACACCCACAAACATTATGTAATTATCAAAATTAAAACACACACACACACACACACAACCACAAAATAATTATTTACATAGGCTCAAAACCCAAGCCTAACATAAAACTCCAATATTTGATAGATTTGCCCGCTTGTGGTTTTGACCATAAGTTTTTACATACTTTTTAAAATCATAAATTATAAAATGTGTTGTAAATTATACATCTTAATATTTAACTCGAAATGATAACCAAGCATTAACTTGAACCAAACACATTCAAATTTTTTATGAAACATGGGGTAAAATCATGAATTGCACAATATCATGTTAATCCATTTCTAATGAGCTTACGAGGCTTACCAACATGAAACAAAGATTAAGAACTAATAATCTGTTCATTAATGAAATTCTTGAATCCTATGAAATCAAGAGAAAATATTAGAAAAAAGCAATACATCAAAACCAAATCAAAGGAGAATATTGAAAAGGAGAAGATCATAATCCTTATTTTAATATTGTGGAGAGTTTTCATGCTCCAACCATGGTTCTATGGATATGGAAGCCACTAAATGGGGGGGGGGCATGAAGAAGAAAACAATATTATGGTGGTGTGGGTTTTTCTTGGAGGAAAGTTATGAAAACTCAAATAAGATAACTTAGCAACTAAGGGAAAGAATAAGGGGGTGAACTTGGTTAGGCGATGATTGTTTTCATTTATGAGATGAGACCTGTAACACCCCCAAAATTTATAGTTGAAAATTTTTGTTTGTAAACAAAAAAACCATACACTAAAACTAGGGGGCGCTACTGCCGCGATTAGTATAAGATTGACCCCCAACCAATCTCATACTAACCACAAGGCTAAAAGAACTAAAAAGCATTAACACGTGTAATCAATAAAAACCATAATAGTTAAATACTTCATAAATAAAATCAGAGTGCGCAAGTGCATGAGTTGATATAGAAATGGAAATTAATACAAACAACGCCCACTATGGGGAAAATAAAACTATAAATAAAATGATAAGAAAATCAGGTAATGATAAGTCCAAAGAACACCCTCTCGGACCCCACAACAAGTACAGTAGATCATCACTCAGTCCCGCCCAAGACATCATAGGAATCAAAGTCATCAATATCATCATCTCCTCCTTGCACAAAATTAGTAGGGGCCATTGCTCATGGAAATGAGCAATACCAATAAAGCAAGTAATCAGTACGCTACGTATTGAGTAAGGTAACCATATGGTTAAGACCATGCATAAAATAAAAAGGCAGATATTGCATGTAGTAAATCATTTAGGTTAATCACCATCATTAGAATTTAGCCCATTATTTATATCTTTGCACATCTCTTGAATTATATCCACGTGAGTACGGAAACCCCACTATTATGGCTGGTAGAACGAAGACAACTACTCTAAGGTAAAATACACCTGGCCACTATTATAGGAGATGGAACATATGCAACTACTTAAGGGTAAAACACACCTGACCACTATTATAGCCGGTGGAATGGAACAAATACTCTAGGGCATAATGCACTTGACCACTATTATAATCAGTGGAACGAAAATCATTCTAACCTGGCCCAGACCCACGTGGTATTTCATTGTAAGTACTTAGTGTCTTTCCCCTATTTTATTACCATGCAAGGTTTGGTTTATCGAGCTTGGAACCCCCACTATTATAACCGGTGGAACGGTCTGTAGGAAAAAATGCTCCTGGCCACTACTATAGCCGGTGGAACAGAAATCACTCTAACCTAGGCCCAGCTCGATAATATTTCACTTTAAGTAATTTGTGTTTTACTCATGTCTTATTCCATAAGTAACCCCAACTAGACATGCATGCCCTCCATGGACTCCTGACTCATTACCCCAGACTTCCTGAGTGACCCGGTCCCATACCTTGGGACCTCTACACTCCCTAAGACTCCACCCTACTCATCATGAATTCAAAAGCCCCCATGCATGTGTGTCAAGGATCACTTTTCTATTTCTCCACCTATACTCACCATCGCCTACTAGGGTTTCCCCTTAGAAATCCTAAATTGGCCTATGTGGCCCTACCTTCATCTTTCCTCACCTATCCCATACCCTCCTTTGACTCCAACACCATCACTCCACACAATCCATTCCCAGCATCACAACCCTATTCTCTAATTTCCACATGGTCCAAGAAACCCTAGTTGGCCACCCCAAAACCCTAGCACTCCTATTTTCTTTTACACCACCCCTTTGCACGCACACTCCACCCTCTTTACTACTAGACTTACCCCCTTCATAAGACACCCTCCTAATCTCAACCCTAGCTCAAACCAATCCCCATCAACCCTTTCACACACCCCTACTTAGGGTTTTTCCCCATAAACCCTAGTTAAGCCCCCATGCACACTTCCACCAACCCACGTACTATCTTTCACCCATGGACTCAATCACCCAAATTAATCTTTCCTCACCATGCTTAAACTTTAAACCCCCTTTTCCCATGTAAACTTTACCTCCATACAAAGGCTAACTATCCCATGCAAGCCTTACTCTTTCCATGTAAGATTTACTCCAACCCTTCATTTTATTATTATTCTCCCTTTATTATATCACCCATAGGTCATAAAGTACTTAGGCTTTTCCCACTTTTTCCTATTCACTCCACCCTCTTTATTTTTTTTAGATCCCCACAACCTCATCATACCACCTAAGGCCTCCTAGAATGCATACTATACATAAGAGCATGTCATAAAATATAAGTCATATCACCCATGTCATTGACAGATAGAATTTATAGGCTATTTTCCTGTGTAAAAATGTCATTTATTCCTCATTAATTTTATAAGATTTAATCTTTCTCGATTTTTTCTCTTTTAAATAGATTTTGTAGGAAAAGATAAAAATGAAGAAATTCAAAGGAGAAATTGATGGAAAGAGGAAATCAAGAAAAGAACACATCAAGAAACATTGAAGTAAGGGAAGAAAAGTTGAAAATGAAGAAAAGACACCAAGGGAAGTTTATACTGAAATTTTAATGGAAGAAGGAGGAAGGAGAAAAGAACACGGTACCCCTGTGTTTCCTCCAAAAAATAAAATCTCAATTTTTTAGAATCCAGAAATTGGCAGAGAACTCAAAGAAAAACACGGAGGTCTCGTGTTTCCCAAAACACGGACCGTGTTTTTCTTAAATTTTGTAACCGCTCACACAACCTTTTTTTTGATATATTTTCTAACAATTCTGGGTTCGGGGATAAGCTTTTAGACTCAAAAAAGAAGTCGAATGTTCTCTCATTCTCTATTCCCTCTAGAAGACACATGTACTTCAAAATTCCAACTTTCTTTATCTTTCTTGTATTCTATTGAACAATTGACGGTCTGCAATTCAAGTGATAAGTGCTTCTCCATTCCTTTCTCAATTGCAAGTTATATATTTTGATTGAATGCAAGTAAAGTTTCTACAATTGCGTTTTCATTTCTCTTGCTTTTAATGTATTATTACTTATTTATTAGAGATCATTTATATTAATTATAAATTATTACATTTAATGGTGTGATCTTACAATTATGCAGATAGTAGAGTAAATAATATAGGATAGGATGATTTGGGGATGGAATTAGGCTTCAAATATAACAGCATAATCTGAAATTATGATTCTCTATGAAATTTAATTGAATTAATGGATGGAAATAAATGATCTTGTATCATAGATTAAGAATTTAAACTAATTAGATTGATCACCTATTTAGTTTAGATTTTAATCTCTACTAGGACAACACAATTAATATGTAATTGTTAATTAACTTGTCTAGAGTAGTAAAAAGGTTAATTGTTAATCTTGTCCATTAATTCGTACAGTTGCATAATCCGAGCTTATGTGGTTATGGTTGTAGTTGATTGCTTTCCAATCGTAATGCTGCCATTAATTGAATCTAGTGTTCATAACCTAGGTTGTTAATTGGTTAGATGATAAATTGAGAGCTTATTCAATTTATTAGGATGAAGAGAAAGCAACGAGATGAATTATTATGAGTCTCTAGAGGTCAACATTAAATCATTTAGAATCACACTTTTTTCATGAGTATTTGATACCTTAATTCCACAATCAATTAATTCCTATCCTCATTCATCAATTAGTGAGAAAAGTATCCCATAATATAGAATTAGTGATACAAGTAATGAGATTGTATAACCAGGGTTCTAACATCAATTACAAAATTATTGATTAAATACCATTCCTTGTGGGTTCGATTCCTTCTTACCATTTACTACGTATTTGGGAATTAGGATTTATTTATTAATTTTTTTGTGCATACAACAGTACATCAGTCACACATATCATAACTCATACACAACTTACCTTAGCTCTATGCAAAGCAAGCTGTACTACACACATTTTAGTCTATACTTACATATAATACATAACACATATCAAACACCTATGAGTACATAAATCATACAAACTAAGCCCTAACCATATCCTTTCCTAATAGGACACGGGGCTTAGAACACGAATCCTATGCCCCCTTATGGGAAATGTTTGGTTCACCTATAAAAATGGAACACTAATATTAACTTTCTTCCTACTCCTTTTCCTTTTTATTTTATTTTTTTCTAACTAAATATTAGTAAAGAGATTAATAATAATAATAATAATAATAATAATAATAATAATAAGGTTAATAATAGTAAAATAATTAAAATAAATTATACTAAACAAATATAAGGGTTATGGCACAACCAAAGAGGGTGTGACAAGCAAGGGTGGTGGCAGCGGCACAAGGGTGGTGGTGATAGGAAAGATAGGATTTTGGGGTTGGAAAAAGGGATAAAATTGGTGTTTTCTTGGGTGATAGGGTTCCTAGGTCAGAGAGGGTTGTGGTGGTGGTGGTGGCGTCCCACGATGGCAATGCAGACGGTGGTGGCCGAAAGTGGAGGAGAGGAAAGGAGGAGGAAGGAGGGAGAGAAAAAGGAAATGGAGGGTATGGGAAGGTGGCATAGAGGGAGGTAGTGGGGGTGGTGATTATAGCGATGGTGGCGGCACAGGGCAGCTCAAGGGGCGGTAAAGGTTGCAAGGGCAGCTGAAGTTGCCCACTTTGCACAGGTGGGGAGAGAAAAGGAGGGAGAGTTAAAGGCGGGGGAAGGTCATGCTTGATAGAGGGTGGTGCAAGAAAGAGAATGGGTGGAATTTTGGATGATGGCGTCGTGCGACAGTGGTGGTGGCTGCGTCTGAAGGGGCGACGGGAGAAGGAGGCAGGGAAAATCTTGGTAGAAAGAAAGTGGGAAGAAGAAGGGTGGGAGAAAGCTTTTATAGGCGTAGGGGAGGGGAAGAAGATAAGGGACAATGAGGACAAGGGAGTGAGGGGAGTAGGTGGTTGCTAGCTAGTGGTGGCAGGCCAGTGCAGGCCTGCGATGGTGCAGGTTCGTAGGGGGCAGGGCTAGATTTTTGGGGTAGGTTTGTAGGGGTTAGGTGAGGGTGTTGGCGCTGTAGAGGGGGTTGGACCAGTGTAGGGTAGTGCCAGCTGCACACCCTGTAGGTTAGGACGAGGGAAAGGTGAGGGGAGAGGGAGAACCATGGTTGCAAAGCGACCATGTTCTATCACAGGTCAGGGGGAGGTAGAGGACGAGAGCAAAAGGGGAAGAAGGGAAAAAAAGAAAGGGATAAAAAAAGAAGAAAGATGGGGGCGAGACGGCTTAGGTCACGTGAGGAAAAAAAGGGGCTTCGGTCGTGCGAGGAAGGAAGGAGAGGAGGGGTGAGATGAAGTGGGCTGCGCTAGGCGAGCCTAGTCCGGCAAGAAAAAGAAAAGGAAAGAAAAAGAAAAGGAAGAAAAAGAGAGAAAAAAGGAAAAGGAAGAAAAAAAGAGAAAAATGAGATGGTTGGGGTGTTTGAGATTTTTTTTAAAAAAAATTAGGAATAATAAAATTAATAAAAATAAATAATAGTTTTTTTGTTAATTTAGAAATTATGGTTATAATTTTCTTAAAATCTATTTTAGTTTAGTATATTATTCTAACCTCCACTAATTTGATTCCTACATTATTTTCCTTCTTTTTGGCTTTAATTATTTTATTAAAATGGTATATTTAATTAAAGCTCACCTATTAATCTCTATTTTATTATTAATTCTTAAATTAAGGTTTTGGGGTATTACAAGACCACTTGAGGGGTAATGTAGCATTGAAAGCTAATAGGAAAAAGGAAGCACATAATATGCAAATGAGATATATGGTGAGGGGGGATGAATCATGGGGGTAAAAAAAGGATAAGAGGGAGTAAGGTGGGATGAATCTCATGATTAGGAGAATATTAATGATGATGGTGCACATGTAGGGATGGCAATGAGTCTCGGACCCGACCCAGACCCGCTAGACCCGCCTTATTTTTAGCGGGTCTGGGTCCATGATTTTTGGACTCGACGGGTCTGGGCCCGGTCTAGGTCCATATATACCTTAACGGGTCTGGGTCTGGGTCCAATAGTTCTAGACCCAGACCCGACCCAGACCCTACCCGCTAGACCCGTTTAGTATATATATGTGTGTGTGTTTATGTATATACATATATAAATACATACTAATATTATGTTTGTCATTATTGTTATAATCTTATTTGAGCTCCTTATTCATTTTTTTAATTTTATTTTTATATATTTACTTTATAAGAAATATGTACAATATTGTATTCTAAAAGCATTAAAAAACTATTTAAAAAGTCAACGCAACTATTTTAATATATTTATTTTTTCACATGGAGAATTTTTTTAACAAAAAATACATATTAAGTTATATAAAACATAAATATATTTGTATTTACATAGATTATTAATTTTTTTTATAAATTAGCCGGACCCATTTAGGACCCGTTTACCCGCTAGACCCGATGGATCTGGGTCTGGGTCTAAACTTTTGAGACCCGACGGGTCTGGGTCGGGTCTGGGTCTAGGTAATATAAACGGGTCCGGGTCTGGATATGGCTGGACCCGGTCCAGACCCGACCCATTGCCATCCCTATGCACATGGCCTAGCCACATTGGGTGCACGTGAGTGGTGGCGGCTTTTCTAGCTTAGATTGGAGGGTTAGGATTAGATCTTAAGGGATATGGATCGACATGATTGAATCTTAGTAGATAAGTATACGATTTAGGAACTAAATCTATAATTTGGCTTTAACTTTAATGGTTTCTTTGCTTTAAGCTTGATAATTTAGTGATAGTGTTTCTTAAATTTTAGGTCTACTATTTCCTTTTAGGTTCAGGTTTAATTTAGAAACTTGTTAGCTTAGTTATTAATGGTATACTTAAGGGTCCCGTTTTAGGATGAGTGAGTTAGAGGAGGAAATTTTTTATGTTTTGGGTCAGAGATTACAATTTATGATTTATAGTTTATGACATATTCTTTTGAATTTAGGTTACTAATTAGGTTTTAGAGTTTAGAGTTTAAGATATAGAATTATGGTTTAGAGTTAGGTATTTGTGTTTATGGATTAGAGTTTAGGATTATGGTAGACTTCAAGGTTTATGGTATAAATTTAAGGTTTTAGTGATTGGGTTGGGGCTTAGATTGAGATTATGGTTTAATGTTTAAGATATTTAGGGATTTAAAGTGGAGGGTTTAGTGTTTAATTTTATAAAGTTTTCGTTTAAAAGGTTTAGTGATTTTTTTTTGGTTTATGGTTTAGTTTTCATGAGGTATCGGGTTTATAGTTTATATTTTATGATTCATGGTTTATATTTTAGGGTTTATGGTTTAAGTTTTATATCCTTTGGGTTTAGGATTTATGTTTTGGGGTTTATATTTGTAAGGTATACATAGTTTGAGGTTTAGGGTTAAATTTTTAGTGCTTATGATTTTAATTTTTAGTGATTAGGATTTAGGCTTTGAGTTTAGATATTTACTTTTTATAATTTATATAATAGGATATATGTTGTTGTGTTCAAGATTCTAGGTTCATGGTTTAGATTTTTGACTTTTGGGGTTTAGGATTTAGATTTTTACAATTTAGGGTTGATTCTTAAGGTTTGTGGGTTTAGTTAGAGTATAGGGTTTAAGGTATATGTTATATACTATATGGTTTAGGGTTTCACTTAGGGTTAGGGTTAGGGTTAGGATTAAGGTTATGGTTTAGAGTTTCGGCTTAAGCTTTACCGTTTAGGGTTTAGGATATGAGTCATGGTTTGGGTTTAGGGTTTAGTATTAAGGATTAGGTATTAGAATTTATGATTTTTGATTCATGCATTGTGGTTTAAGGTTTAGAATTTAGGTTTTTAGCTTTATGGTTTAGTGTTGGTGGTGGAGGAGGTAGCGAAGGTGGTGGGTAGGGGTTGTGGTGCTTATGAAGTTTTTGTTGTGGTTGTGATTGTGGTGGTAGGTGTGGTAGTAGTGATGGATGTGGATTTGATGGTCGAGATAGATGTGGTGGTGTGGGGGTAGCATTTACCAAAGGGGTAGCAACAACAATGGAGGTTGTCATATTGCTGGAGTTAGGGTTGTGGTAGTATAATGGTGGTTGTGTGGGTTAGAATTTGAAGCTTTGATTCTATTCTTAATTACATTTTTAATATTAGTAAAGTGATTTTTCGCTTAATGGTTGGCTCAATTAGGTTGGTTTCTCGCTCATAATCTTAGCACTTGATTTTTGAATTGATTATATATGTTGGGTTAGTATTTTACAATGTGGGCTAATATAGGCCAACTCATAATGAGTTATTAATTAAAGTGATTTAGTATGAATTAACATAGGGATTATTGTGGGTTGTCATATGTTGGTAACTACCACCATCACTATACCACAATCACCATGACATCACTATGACTGCCATAACATCCATAACTAGGCCCAAACTAATGGTGGTGACGACAATGTGGAGGTGAAGGTGGTGGTAGTTGTGGGTTATTGGTTTGTGTGTATATTAATTCGTAATAAGTGAAGGCTAATTTGTATAACCTATGGATTATGATGGGTTTGGATCGATGAAATTTACTAATCATTGATTCCAACTCGTTGTTGATTGACATGCATTTCATTAATTATATGGGTTGAGGTAAGTATTGGTTGTGTTATCCATGAAACACATTTGAATATGATAGGCATCATATGAGGAAAAAAAATATTCAAACAAGTCATGTTTTGGAATATCATGCGCGTTCGTCTCTCTCTCTCTCTCTCTGTATCTATCTATATATATATATATAACCTTTTATAAGGAAGATAATTTATATGTCTCGTATATAATGAACTAACATCATTATACGTGAAACAGTATAGTACCAAGCATAAAACTTTTACATCTATGTCAGAATAAATAAATAAATAAAACTATATTTGAACACCTCCGCCAGAGACATTAACGCTACCTTGTGGAGGGCTGAGTGTAATCCATAATAAGGAAATTGTGATGGAAACTAGCGCCGCCCAGACGTACACGATGGTGGGCACTCTTCCCCTCTTTCCCGTTAAGCCTTTAGCAAACGGGTACATATGAGCCAAGACCCAAAAGCTAAAGAAGCAACCTCCTAACAACTTATTCCACTCGGGGATGACACTGTAAACAGTTCTTGAGAAGCCAATAACTATAGCTACTATATTGACCACAATAATAGTTAGTGGCATAACAAAAAGACTTGTCCATTTAACCACATAAAGGTCGGCAAACAAGTCTTCTTCATCCTCAGAGGATGATTTGGAAGTTAAGGTGAAGGAGATCTCAATACCAGCTACGACTTTTAGGAGACCTTGGATGACAGCAGCCAGGTGCGCACTAGTGCCACCAATTACCCAAAATTGCTCGTTGCGCCACCATTCTTCGAGGCCAACCCCGGACCATTTGACTTCAAGAAGGGAAAGAAGCATGAGCGTGATGGTGATTATTAACAAATAGGTGAGGAAGGGGATGCTTAAGCCTTGGACAATGAATTGTCCCGAGAAGAGGGACAAGGCTGGGAGAAAGCAATAGACCACAAGGAAGATGGACGTGAACGGGTAAATGCCAACATTAAAGTATGCCACTCTTTGAAGGAACTTGAGACGTCGGCTCGCTAGCATGGGATTGTTTCGAGAGTAAAAAATCTCCACTGAACCCGTGGCCCAACGTAAAACTTGGTGCAATCGGTCAGTGAGATTGATAGGTGCGGTTCCATGAAAGGCGTCGCGTTTTGTGATGCAGTAGACGGACCTCCACCCACGGTTATGCATCCGGTACCCTGTCACCACATCCTCCGTGACTGATCCATATATCCATCCGATCCTTTCCCCCCATTCAGTTTTGTCTTCATACCTACGAGTTAAAAATACAACTATGGATTGTGAACCCAATTATTTAAACGTATAATACAAGATTAGCCGAACATAAACTAAACAAGCATTTACTATCAAGGTCAAGACACAGAATTGAAGTCCGGTCCGAAGAGAAATTCTTATATAAACCTAGCTCATCATGGATTCTCACATAATTTATAGGGCTATGTGTAGGTCCTACTTGCGGTTCCCACATTTGTGGAGTAACATACGGGACTTTTATGTCAACCAGTGAATTTGTTTGCCTATTGTACTGATCGGCCCTTTGACAGTCGGTGAGGTCTCGTGTGAAATTAATTACGTACACTCACCAGCAAGAAATAACAGCCACAGCTTCAGCAACGGTTGGAGCATCAAGTGGTGGCCTCGGGTGTGTCAGTGCTCCTGGAGGACGGCCGTTCTTCACAGATATGTGATCGGCAAGTGGCCGCCCTTGGAATTCGGCTACCTCTATTGAGTCGGTGAATATTGTTGAGTTCCCAAATCTTTTAGGAAGTTCCAAGTCAGGATGTGGTGCAAAAGGTTGTGTATCTCCCTCTTCTTGATCTTGACGATCACATGATTGTGTTGTCGATTGAATATCTTGCGCTGGTTGCTTATTTTGTCCAAAAACCCCTGTGTATTCATTTGCCCTTGGGGGATGGAACCCATAAAGTGCATAACGTCGAAAGAGACAACCAGTTCCGACGTATACCGGACCTTGAAGACCATCCAAAGCTCGCATGTTACCATCAAAGAAGACGGTGTTATGATTGGCATATCTGTCAGAGGGGTCGATGCCTTCAAATCTTTGAGGGAATTGAATATAACATATCCTATCTCCCCCACGATCCATCATGAAGCACATTCCTTCTTTGATAGCCAGAGAATTGTAGATGTAATGGTCACAATCTAAATTAAGTATGAAGGGTCCGTTGGAAAGTATAGCAGACGCTCTCACCAACGCATTCATGGCTCCAGCCTTCTTGTTGTGGTCATAACCGGGTCGTTTCTCTCGAGACACGTATACAAACATCGGCAATCTTATGTCCACTTCGGTAAAATCTATTTTTTTCTCGTCTGGATGACCCATTACCGGATCAGGATCTGGGACCTTGCTCATCACCTGCATATATGCACAAGCAGACACACATATGATATTGTTACTATAAATATACATATACACGAATATACACGTACGTGTACATGTATATATAAAAATACACATAGCAAGCTTAGTTGTATGAATACATGATACCTGTAAAATTCCTGCATGGTCACCTTTAGAGTGATCAGGCCCAGGATCATACCATGTCCCCGGCCACTGAGTTACATCGGCCATCCAAGTGGCCTTTGGAATCTTAATGGGTTCATGATCAGACGGAGATTTGTCATCTTTCTCTTTAAAGGATTTATTTTCCTTCATTTCCTCCTTAGAGTTGTACATCTCGCACCGTTTTCTTATAGCATCAGGGAGACCATTAATTTTAACCTTGAACTCATCGTACTCTCTTTTAATCCATCGCCGGTCCTTAACAAAATCAGGTCTCTTCTTATTCTTTGTAGGATCGATTTTCATGTTAAAGTAACTATCTGGATTCCTGGGTTCAATGTCGTGTTTTCTACAGAAAGGGACCCAAATTTCGGCAAAGTTAATAGCCTCCGCCATGGCCTCAAAGGTCAAAATCGCAGCTCCGTCATCAGAAATGTAACAAGCGAGCTTATCCACAGGATAGTCGATTGCAAGAATAGAGAGGATGGTGTTGGCTGTGACGAGAGGCGGTTCTTTCTCAGGATCAGCTGTGGAGACAAATATATCTACCCCAGGGAGATCAGAGCGACCGTGAGGATTATTAGGGGAAGGATGCTCAAACTTGTCATGTAAAGCAGCAAGGTCAGTGGCTCGGTTGATTGGATTAAGCTTGGGAAGTTGGTCAAGAATCCAAGAGAAAGCAAACCAAATCTCACAGACAATGGATAAACCCCACAGCCACATTGCATCCTCATTTGGATTTTGAACTCTCCATACAAGGAAACACATAAGGCCTATTAGACGGATGACCACCAATAACCTGTACTTCATGCGCCAGTTTTGAGAATAACAGTGGTTAGCTAGTTAGTAGCACAAAATAATAGATAATCCTATACATCGGTAAGGCATAACGACGCTTTGAACGATCATGTATATATTCATTATTCAAGAACCAAAATAGGATATATATATTCAGTAATCATTGATTCATGAACAGAGAAACTAAGATACATATGTACGTAGAACAGAATCAATAAGAGCAATGCGCATTTAATTGAGGATTTTTTAGGTGTCGTGATCGATGCCATACACTACCATGACCCATTAACAGCAATGTCCATTGCAGACACAAATAAATAGAAGAATATAGCCTAAAAGGGGGGGGGGAATCAACTACGAGCAATGCACATTTAGTCAAGGACTCGTACCCTAGAAGAAAAGAAAAGAAAAGAAAAATTAAATAAAAAAAAAATTAAGGACTCGAGCGAGAATACCTGTAAGGGCTAATGATGCCTGGACGAACTCTGACCTTGCGAGTGAGTGGCTTCCAGGGCTTGTCCATGAAATCATTCATGGACATACCGGCGTCTACATTGTACACCTCTTCCTCAGACCAATATGCATTCCCTATCCCATATTTGCCTTTTGTTTCAAAGAGCCACCGATTGTGATCAAAGTCTCCCGTATGACTCCTCAAAAGCATAGATTTGTTATTGGACCTTATCACAGATACTCTGCGATCTAGCTTCGTTCCCATTCCACCTACAGGCGCGTTATTACCATTGCCAGCGCCCCCACCACCTCGTGAATCCAGACGCCCAAAATGGGAGCTATCCCTGTCAGCATTCTTAGAGTTAAATGAGGAGGAGGATCTTGTAGTTCTTGGAGAGTCTGTCGCCATGGAGCTAGCGGCAGCTGGTTGATTATCTGGGGTTGGGGGCATAAGCACGGTGTAGTCGATGTAGTCACCACTTGAGCCTGAATAGTCACCAGACGTATCCATTTCATCATCACGAGAAAAGTTGACCACACGACCGCTAGAAGTACGATGAGCAAATCTTACCGCTTGCGGAGGACGACTATGGCTGGAAGATGATTTATTGGTTGGACTAGTGGGAGCGGCCATGCCCGTGGTATTTGATGGACTGTTTCTTCTAATTACTCTTCAGGTTGATAAAAAGAATGTTGTTTTTTCCAATACTCAAGCTCAACTACTTACACATGTGATGGTTGAACCGTTGAATAAGGACGATAGAAAGGGACGGTTTTCATAAGTGACAACTGCATTTGATGGGTTTTAAGAGTTTTGCTCCTTAATTATAACCTACGTACAAACGCGTATACGGCTGAATATCGTTGTGCACAGGAAGATAGAATCATTCAATGGGATGGTTATTTCGTATGCAAATCGTATCAACTGGGAATGGCATTTCAGGAACATATGCATTTTTACCCTCTGTGAAATTTAGATGATCCCATCAATTTTTAAATCCTTCGACTTTGCTCGAACATAAACTACGACAATTAATGGCAGACGAAAGGGAAGGCCAGAAGAGCATGCATGTCTGTCATGAGTGGTTTAAAGTTAGATTCTCTTGACGAGGCTTGCAAATACAATTGAAATACTTCTTTTTTAGTTCGATGCATATGGTTGGCTGTTAAGAGCGTTGACCCAATATTATTTGGTGCTTCCAACGGCTCCCACTTTTCTTCTATTTATATACTTGTAGGCTGTAGCAACGAAATCGCCTCCACTTTTTTTTTGGGCCTCTCTCTTCCTCCTTTCCTATCTCCTCATGACTAACTTTTTGGCTCTTTCTCTCTTCTATTTCCTACCTTACGAGAAATTCTTGGATTGTATGAGTTAGACACATCACCTCTAAACTTAACTAATCTAATTAATAAATCTCTAATTAATTGATTATTATACTAAATTTAAATCAATATGCAACGGCGTAGCACGGCTAGCGCAAACCATCGCTCTTACCACTCATCAAAAACTACTCTTTACTCCACCAACGGCGCCACATCCTACCATCACCGACGTCAATTTCTCGTCACACAAATTAGTTTGTATATGCATTTCATTTTCCTCTCTGTAATCGGGGAATAAGAAAAATGTTGGAACAGAAAAATGTCAAGTCCATGCACCGGCCCATGGTCTTCATGACCCCAACGTATTCTGTTTTGACCTTCCTAGTTTGTAGGAGAATCTATAGGAGTTTAACCGAGTCTTTTTTCTTTATCTTTATTTCCTCTTAGTCTTTCTCCTCACTTACCGGAATTACTTATCTTACTAGCTAGTTAGTTTAGCTTTCTGTTTTTGACTCGTAGACACATACTGATACGGGTATATATATATATGTATCCATAGACTTACGTAAATAACGAATCAACTGGATTCATCTTACCCCCTTACGTCCGGTATTTTACTACTTAATCGAATATCTTCTACACGATATCAAAGTAGAACGTATCTCTCTGATTTCTTGAAACGATAACTAGTGCTAATCACCACCCTTCTATTACAATTATGGACACTGCCATTCACTCTCAGACTTCCCACGGCATAGATCCCCTCTAAGAGGAGTAGTAGTATTATTGGTTTTTTCTATACTTCTGTATTTCTATTTTTCCTTTCTTTTCTGTGTTTTCCTTTTTACCTCTCTCTTCGGTTAGCCTTGTTTTCTGTTAGTCTTAATCAGGGTTAACGGTTAGAGGTGTGGTTAGGTCCTGACATTCCTTGTATTAAAGCTGTTATCAGCTAAGAAGAATGGTAGACAATCGGGAGGCAGGACTTTATCTCCCGTCTTCATCTTCCTCCCCCTTTTTTTTCGATTTAATGGCAACAAAACTCAACATGGTATCAAAGCCTGGTTGCCATTGAAATCGATCTTCAATCTTTGCCTCACACCTCCCATCCCAGTGATTTTTGAAAATTGTGTTATCTCTCCATGGCTGACCTGCAAAACCCCATTTTCGTCCACCCATTAGATGGACCTAACTCACTCAATCCACCTGCTAAACTAACAGGGATTGCGAACTATAGATCATGGAGATGATGGATGGAAATCAATTTATCCACCAAACGCAAACTGGGTTTGGTCATAGGCACTGTCACGAGGCCCGAAGATGTTGTTCAAGCCGAATAGTGGGATACTACTAACAATCTGGTAATTGCTTGGATTATGAACTCTGTTTCAGACTCAATCTTGAGGTCTATATTATATACAAAATTAGCTTGTGACATTTGAAAACAATTGGAAAAATGATTCTCTATTAGCAATGGAGCTCACAAATATAAACTTAATAGAGGCATTTATGAACTAAAACAAAATGGTGCATTAATCAGTGATTATTACACCAAACTAAATAGCTTGTGGGAGGAGATAGATGCTATGAGTGAGCTCCCTGTTTTATCACAAACCACTGTCGAGATTACTAGTTTTTTTAGAGATCTTAAGTACACAACAGGAAGAACAAAAGTTGTTTCAGTTTTTGAATGGATTGGATGACACTTACAATGCTTTGAGGAGTCAAGTTCTACTGATGAACCCCTTGCCAACAGTTGAGGTGGCTTGCTCTATGTTTCAGCAAGAGGAGTCCCAACGTGATGTATTTGAGAATGGGCACTGCCTTGTGGAAACCACAGCTTTGTATAGCAAAACTAGTGATGAAGTGTGGTAATAAAGGACATGGTAATGATAGATGTTGGCAAGTGATCGGGTACCCTAGCTGGCATCCTAAGGCAAAGAGGTTTCCCCAAAGGAAGGTTGTACCCTCCAGACATAAACTCTTTAATTCTGTTGTACCTTCTGGACAAAAATCTTTTAATTCTGCTCATTTACAGAGAAATTTTAAAGGGAAAGGCAAGGAAAATTTTACAGTTGCTCAAGCTGAAGTTACAAGTCAAAAGGGAGATAGTGTAACTGGGCATGTCACATTTACTCAACAACAATTTGAACAGTTGCTAAGCATGCTGCCTCACTCTTCTAGATCCACTGCATCTATTTTTGATCCGGGGGAGGAGGAACTTGACACTAATTTTGCAGTTATTGTCTCTTACCCTTGTGCCTCAATTAAGATGGATGAATGGATCCTTGACACTAGAGCAATTGATCATATGACTCCTAATCTAAATATTCTTAATCATCCTAATCTAAAATATTCTTAATTTTGTAGGTACTGTCTCTCATTGGCTTAGGATGATTAAGAATATTTAGATTAGGAGTCATATGATCAATTGCTCTAGTGTCAAGGATCCATTCATCCATCTTAATTGAGGCACAAGGGTAAGAGACAATAACTGCAAAATTAGTGTCAAGTTCCTCCTCCCCCGGATCAAAAACAAATGCAGTGGACCTAGAAGAATGAGGTAGCATGCTTAGCAACCGTTCAAATTATTTTTGAGTAAATGTGACATGCCCAGTTACACTATCTCCCTTCTGACTTGTAACTTTAGCTTGAGCGGCTGTAAAATTTTCCTTTCCTTTCCTTTTAGAATTTCTCTGTAAATGAGCAGAATTAAAGGATTTTTGTCCAGAAGGTACAATAGAATTAAAGAGTTTATGCCTAGAGGGTACAACCTTCCTTTGGGGAAACCTCTTTGCCTTAGGATGTCGGCTAGGTACCCGATCACCTACCAACATCTATCCTTACCATGTCCTTTATTATCACACTCTCTGAAATTACCCTACCAAATGGCCAAACATCTTTGATTACTCACACTGGTCTGGTACACCTACATAACAATTTGACTCTACAAAATGTGTTGTGTGCTTGATTTTAAATTCAACTTGTTGTCTATTCCTAAACTTGTCAAGGATCATGGATACACTGCCACTTTCTTTCCCAAATTTTGTCTTGTACAGGACTATGCAAATATGACTGTTAAGGGCATAGGACTTGCGTGTGGTGGCCTTTATCATCTCCTCAACATCCCATCCACTCAACTTGATCCCAGACTAGACTCAACATCTGTCAATATTATCACAACTACTCATCACAGCCCAGCTGTCAGTGATAGATCATCTTTATATTTTTCTTCCATCAAAAAGGGCAATGATTCTTTGTATAGCATTTGGCACCATAGGCTAGGCCATGCTCCTTTCTGCACACTAAAACACATTCCTACTATCTCTACTGATGTAATGAACACTTTTGTCAATGAAAAAGTTTGCATCACTTGTCCTATGGCTAAGATGTTCAAGTTGCCATTTTCTAATAGTGAGACTGAATCCACACGTGTGTTTGCTCTTGTTCATATTGATATTTGGGGACCATATAGAGTGTCCACAAGAAATAATCATAGATATTTCCTCACACTTGTTGATGATTATAGTAGGGCAACGTGGACTTATCTCATTCAACAAAAATCTCAATCTCTACAAATTCTGAAAAATTTCTTTGCCTTTGTTCAAAACCATTTTGGTTGTTCTATTCAAACCATTAGATTCGACAATGCATTGGAATTTGACAGTGGCTTGTGTTGTGCATTATTTGATGAAAAGGGAATTTTCCATCAAACTACTTGTCCCTAAAAATCTCAACAAAATGGGATTGTTGAGAGAAAGCATAGACATTTGCTTGATGTGGCCAGAGCTCTTATGTATCATTCTGTTGTTCCTACTTATTTTTGGGGAGAGTGCATTCTCATTGCTACATAAATCATTAATAGACTACCTACTCCTCTTATGCACAACAAAACTCCACATGAAATTCTTCTATCCAAATCTCCAATCTACAATCACATCAAAGTCTTTGGATGTCTAGCTACTGCAGTTAATCCCGATGTTAACACTGACAAATTCAAACCTTGTGGCATACCCTCAGCATCAGAAAGGCTGAAACCTCTTCAATCTTCTAACCAAACAATTTTTTGTGTCTAGAGATGTTCACTTTCATGAACATATATTTCCATTTAATCACAATTCATCCAACTCTGTTATTCAACCTGTACTCTCTTCTAACCATAGATCCCTCTACATTCACCTGTGATGATATATTTTGCTGTGATCCTGCTCTAGAAATTCATATTCCTCCTCTTTCACCAGGAAAATCCTCCTATGAACCTTAGAATCCCTCCACACGCTCTCCTTCTACAACTCCATCCAATTCTACTTTCTCTCCTTTACTTGTTCCTCTCAAAAGATCCACAAGACCTATCACAAAACCCTCTTGGCTATCTGATTATGTTGCTCACAGTGCCACCACTACATCCATTGAGTCATGTTGTAAGTCTATTCCCATTGGATAATTTTATGCCCTTGCTAGTCAGGTCACTACTGCTAATATCAAGGCATCATTCAGTGCTTTCCTCTCAACCATAACCACAAACACTGACCCTACGACATTTGTTAAAGTTGTCAAGGATCCATAATGGTGTAATTCCATGAGTCTTGAATTGAGAACACTAGAGGAGAACAATACCTAGTTGGTGCAAGACTTACCCCTGGAAAAAAGGCCATTGGGTGCAAATGGATCTATAAGAATAAATACAGATCTGATGGAACAATTGAGAGGCATAAGGCCCGTTTAGTAATACAAGGTTGTAGGCAAAAGAAGGGAGTGGACTTTGAAGAGACCTTTGCCTCAGTAGCAAAGATGACTACTATTAGGACTTTGCTTGCAGTAGTGGCCATGAGAGGGTAGCACTCCTACCAAATGGATGTCACAAATGCCTTCCTCCATGGAGATTTGAATGAAGATGTTTATATGACTCTTCAACAAGGGTATATTGGTGCAGGGGAGCCAGTTTGTATGCAAGGGGGAGTTGTTAAGTCATCAAATAAAGTTTGTAAGCTTGTTAAGTCTTTGTATGGATTGAAACAACTCCTAGACAATGGTTTGCTAAGCTCTCAGCCTCTCTTATTCAATTTGGTTTCATACAGTCCAAGGCTGATTATTCTTTAGTTACTTTGCATGATAATGGATCATTTACTACCATCCTAGTGTATGTAGATGATATGGTTATTGTAGGGAATTCCCTTCAGTCCATCCAGAAGGTTAAGTCCTTTCTTCGCTCATAGTTTCATATGAAGGATCTTGGTGAACTGAGGTATTTTCTTGGGTTGGAAATTACAAGGACTGCTCAAGGATTATTCTTTTCTTAGTATAAATATACAACTGACCTACTGAAGGAATATGAAGTCAATGAAAGGGAAGTTAAGCTACCTCTGGATTAGCATGAAAAGCTAACTTTGACCGATGGAGATCCTCTTCCTTAGTACGAGCCATATCAAAGGCTGGTCAGTCAACTCATTTATCTGACCATTACTAGGCTAGATATATGTTATGCGGTGCAGGTGTTGAGTTAATTTATGCATGCACCTACCACCCAACATCTTGTTGCTGCAAGACATGTTTTGAGGTACTTGAAAAATTCACCAACTTAAGGATTATTGATGGCTCACAGCTCAGTAGCACATTTGACAGCATTCTGCGATGCTGATTAGGCCAGTTGTCCCAACACAAGAAGGTCTACAATAGGCTATTGCATACTGCTAGGCCAATCCCCTATATCATGGAAGTAAAAAAAAACAACATGTTGTGGCTAGATCATCTGTGGAGGCTGAGTATAGGTCTATGGCTTTGACAACTTGTGAAGTCACTTGGTTAGTCACTTTATTAAAGGATTTGGGTTTGCAAAGACTTCCTCCTGTGGACTTGAAATGTGATAACCAAGATTCTTTTTATATTGCAGCTAACCCAGTGTTCCATGAATGCACGAAGCATATTGAAGTTGATCTTCATGTTGTTAGAGACAAGGTCAAGGAAGGAGTCATTCGTCCATCGTATGTTCATACCAAGCAATAGTTAGCTAATGTGCTCACCAAGGTACCCTCTGTGGAGCAACAGAACAAGATTTTGTCCAAGATGGGATTTTTTTCATCTCCCATCTTGAGGGGGAGTGTTAAGAGTAGTAGTATTATTGCTTTTTTTTCTATACTTCTGTATTTCTATTTTTCCTTTCTTTTTCTATGTTTTCCTTTTTACCTCTCTCTTTGGTTAGCCTTGTTTTCTGTTAGTCTTAATGAGGGTTAACGGTTAGAGGTGTGGTTAGGTCCTGACGTTCCTTGTATTAAAGATGTTATCAGCTAAGAAGAATGGTAGACAATCGGGAGGCAGGACTTTATCTCCCGTCTTCATCTTCCTCCCCTTTTTTTTCGATTTAATGGCAACAAAACTCAACACCTCTTAGATACATCCAACCCTCTCTACATTCATGCTTCGGATAATCCTTGAGCAATCTTGATCTCCAAGACCTTTGAATGCACCAGCAATCATACATATAAGAGAGCCATGATAATAGCACTCGGTGCTAGGAATAGGATAGATCTTATTAATGGGAAATTGAAAGAGCTTGATCCCTCATCCTCTACTCATAGTCAATGGGTTAGATGCAATTCCATGGTGATGCATTGGATCCTTAATTCCTTGATGATGTGATCCCAAATTGAAAAACTAAGGGGATCTTTAGCCAGTTTATATGGGAGGAAGGGTTAACCTTTAACTCTTGAACTAGTTTTTGGGTGGAGTTAGGGCTATTCCTAAGGAATTACCCCCGGGGCCTCTCGGGAAATTACACATTAGGGTTTCGGAAGTGGCTTATTTTGCATGATAACATCTAATCACTAGGAAAGGTCCGTATCATATGATATCGGAGCATAACCTCAGTCAAAACCTCCCTACGAACTCATGTCGATCGTTGATAGAGGCAACACAAGGACATGTAATATAAAGGGGTGGGAATGATGTAATCCCTCATAAAAAAACTAAGGGAATCTTTAGACAGTTTATATAAAGAGGGGTTAACCTTCTATACTTGAGCTAGCTTTTGGGTGGAGTTAGGGCTCTTCTTGGAGGATTACCCCTAGGGCCTCTCGGGCTATTACGTCTTTGGGGTTCATATTAACCGGTCCCAAGAAATTATACATTGTGGTTCCAGATGAGACCTATTTGGTGTGACAATATCTAATTGCGAGGAGGGGTCTGTATCACTTGGTTAGATAGATTGCTAAGAGTGTGATATACATTAGGCCAACACATGAAATTAGGTGAGAGTTGGAAGAAAAGTTTGGAACTTCTAAAGTAGTTCAGTTGTATCAAATTCAAAAGGAAATCTCATATATTACATGAGGTGTAAATAGTGTTCTTTTTTACACTAGGTTGAAGAAATTATGGGACAAGTTAGCATTGCTTACCACTATTCCCACACGTAATCGTGATGCTGCAGAGATACTGACGAAACATGGTGATGATAAAAAAATGGTGCAATTCCTAATGGGGTTGAATGACTATTATTAAGCTATTATAGATGGTATTTATTGAGAAATGAGGAATTGGAGACACAATCCATGATTAGGAGGTCAAGGTGACTTGAATAATGGAGAAGAAGAAGAGAAAAATTGTGCAACCCTCTTATTATTAGTTTTAATTCCTCATCGATCAACACAACAATATAAATAATATACAGGACTTGGTGGAACCAATTATTTTCTAAATTTCAAAAGGATATGTCAGCAACTAACTTAATGGCGATCCTTTATGCTGAGGTGTATAATGGATCTAGGGAGGAAGATTGGTAGGATTTGAAAATACAATCATCTTCAACACCACCCCTAAGTTGAAGGTGACGACAGACTCAACATATCCAACTTACCTAAAATGGAGTGATGATGTCTCACTGACATACTTTTGGTCATTATGTCGACCAAAAAATCTTGTGTGGTGACATGACATGATGAAGAGAGATCAACCTGACTAAGACTTGTTCCCAGGAAAAATGAAAGTCTACATAGGTGTGCTTTTTCTTTTCATGGAAAATAAGATTGTGAGCAATGTGAATTGCTGATTGATTATCACACTTTATGAGAACTAGAGTGATGGAAGTCACAGATAGGTTATTTAACAACCTAGTGAGCCCTACAAGCTTTGGTGTTATACACCTCATTGAGTGGTATTAGGCTTAAATAGAGGAAATAACTATCATATACTACTTCTTGGACTTCCAAAAAATTAGGTTATGGCCTATCATGATATATAAGCCACTAACACTTCAACAGATGCATGGTCAAGCAACCTAATCAGTGTTGCAATAAGCTTGCAAATCGAAAGAACTTAGATCATTAATGAGAAAACCTTGCCAAGGATCGAGACACACATACTTGAGAATGAGGAGAGATGCCTTTAAATGAGGTTCTCAAGGAGCACTCATGAATTTGATAAGGAATTGTACTATACAGCATAGATTTGGATAGGTGTGTGTCAAGTAGTTCAACTTCACAACAGGGCTACAATAGTGTTCAGGATCATCCAATAGTGTTCCATCATTAGGGCTAAGCTTGATGATAGTAGGTAAAGAGCATAAGGTTCCTGTTATGGACTCACAACCAAATTCCTTTATGATGTCTTTGGCAAACTTTCACCGAGTTAAAATAATTCCTTGAGGCTGTTGTAAGACCTCAATCCCAAGGGAAATATGTTACAGTCCTAAGTCTTTAATTTTAACCCCCCCATGCAAAAAAGAAGAAGACTTAAGCAAGGTAATTTCATTCAAATTGTCCTATGTGATTATAATATCATCAATGTATACACCCAAGTACACTAAAGTAATACCATTTTTCTTGTGAAAAAGAGAGTAACCATTCTTGGAATTGAGATTGTCTCTGGACTCCAAAGCTATTACAAGCCTATAATACCATTAGCGTGACACTTATTTAAGTCCATATAGGGACTTTCGTAACCTGTATATAGTTGTAGCATCCGAAATGCTAAGATCAAGAGGGGAACCATATAGATCTCTTCATGCAAGTCCTTATGAAAAAAAACATTGTTCACTTATAGCTAAAAAATAGGCCAATACTTTTTGACAGATGTAGCTATTAGAGTGCTAACGATTGTCATTTTAACTACTGGAGAGAAGATTTCTATATAATTTATCCCCTTCCTTTGTGTGAAACCCCATACCAAAAATCTTACATTACATCTCTTGATAGTTCCATCTACAAAATGGTTTACCTTGTACACCTAATTACAACTGATTTCCCTTTTAGGAGGTGGAAACTCAACCAAACCTCATGTGCGATTAGCTTCCAGAGCCAAAATCTCTTTATGTATAGCATCTCACCAAGTAAGATGTGTGTATGCCTCCTTGTATGATGTTGGTTCCTATAAATCATCAAGCGATGCAAGTAGGGATTTATTTGTAGTAGAAAGAGCATGGCCATTTATGACTTGCTTGTAAATCTCGAATTGAAGGATAAGGCATTAGTGATAGTGTGAGGGAATGTTGAAACTTCAAGAGTTATATACACATAGCCACACACATAATCTTGCAAGTGAGATGGAGGAATGTGAGCCCTGGTAGATTTCCTAAGAGGAATTAAATCCATCTCATCTTGGTTTGACAGTGGTGAAGCCATGGGTGAAGAAGGCCAAGAGGAATGCTAGGAGATATTAGCAGTAGGAGGGACATATTCATTTTATGGAAGATATGATATATCAAGGATGGGAACATGAAGAGTAAAGGATGGCTAATGATGTTTTTGATAAGGAAATATGTGCTTATGAAACATAACATCACGAGAAATGTGAATTTTGGGATTAATAATATCTATAACCCTATATGCTTTCTTCCTAAAAGGATATCCTATAAAAAAAAGGAGCAAAAATATGAGGTTTGAATTTATCTCTATGAGATGTGGTGGTGGAAATATAGTAGAGACAAATGAAAGGCTTGAGGAGGAATGTTAAGGTTTTGAGTAAAAATGGAGTTCATGTGGAGTATTTCCATGGAGAACCTTTGAAGAAAACCTATTAATAAGATAAGTTACTATCAAAGCATCAATACTTGAAAGGTACATTGGATTCAAATAGAAGTGCATGTCTAATTTCCAAAAGATGTTTGTGTTTTCTCTCAACCACCCCATTTTGTTAAGGGGTTCTAAGACATGATGTTTGGTGAATAATGCTATGATCTTTGAAAAACATATCTACTTCAATGGATGATACTAGTTTAGGAGCATTATTGGATATGATAGTTTTAATTTTCTTGCTGAATTATATTTCAAACATATGGATAAAGGTTTTAAGTATAAAAAATGCATCACTCTTAGATACCAACAAATAAGTCCAGGTAGTTCTACTATGGTCATCAACAATAGTGAAAAAATACTTATGTCCACTATATGTTTGTGTGTTATAATACCCAAGTGTCTACATGGATGAGGTCAAAATTTTCATTGCCGTGTGATTTTTTGTGGGGGAAAAGGGAGACGATGTTGATAAGGCTATGGATAAACATGGCAAGGTCATTGAGCAAAAGTATCATTATCACTATTCACTTCAATTAAATTTAACTATTATAATTTTTACAGAGGTAAATTAAATAGCCTATAATGCTAAAGAAAGCATAGTTTTTTCACAAAAAAGAAATATTAGAAGGACTAAAAATGTTCAAAGTGTCATCAATTAGAACCGGATGTGTGCAACTAGCAATGCAAGACTTTGAGGAAGGATAAGTTGGTGATAGTGACTAGTAATTGGGGACTTGTGATGAACTGGTTGTGGGTGAGGAACAATATTCATTCAACAGGCACAAACCACAATGTGTCCTACCAAGAACCAATTGCCTCTTCTAAGAAGTTCCCTAAAATATGCGTTGGTTATTAGTAAAAGTGATGCTACCATAAAATTGTGTAGCAAGATTAGGTATAGAGAGAAGGTTATTGTTGAAATTAGGTATGATTAAAATATCATGAAGAATGAGGAAATGCGATAATCACATAATACCCTTTTTGTAACAACACTATTTTCATCAGGTATACTGATAGTATAGGGATATGATAGGGTAATTAAGTGTAAAAAGGAGAGAGGTGTGTGACACATATGGTCACTAGCACTGGAGTCAAGGATATAGGGCTTTGAAGGAGCCATAACATTCACACACTTATGACATGAACATGAATACAAATCATCAAAAGGATGACAAGTCATGTTACTGACAAAATTAGCTCGAGACAATAAATAAAGAGTAGTGATGGAAAGATTATCACCCATAAAACCAAGGACATGATCCAACATGCTCAAAAGCTTGCAATGTTACTATAAGGTGAGTTTGGGGAGTGTTGTATTGGAAGTGGGATCAGTGCCTTGAAGTGCTTCATGTTGAGTAGCTTCTCCTAGTTGATTGCTTGATGCTTACCCTACAAAATTCCTTTTGTTCCTGTGCCTCAATTTTTTAGGGAACCTATGAATTTTGAAGCATCAATCCTTAGTGTGTTTGACCTTCTTATAGTATTCACAAACATAGGTAATTTTCTTCCCTCTCTGTTAAGTTAGTCCCAACCTTGAGTTGAAGGATGCCTCACTCATTGATACCACCTCAACAAAGATGGGAGTGCTAGTAGATATTACATGTTGTTTCTCCTCCTGTAGCTATAGTGTATAGACCTGGATAATGGTAGGAAGATGCCTCATAAGTAACAAGCTACCTCAAAATGAGGTGCAGCTATCATAGAGACCCGTTAACAATTTTATGAGGTTTTGTTGCTCAAAAAACATACTCCAAGCTTGGGAATCCTCACAACTGCTAGATTTTAGGTTACTCAAAGCGTTCCTTCCCACAACCTTTTGATCTCCATAAAAGATGTGGTAATGGTGTTGTTGCCCTGTGCAATTTGACCCGACTCTTGCTGCACTTGAAAGAGTTGAATCCCACTAGCTTGACCATACCCCTTAGCCAATTCCTTCCATATTTCCTTAGTTGTCTCAAGATAGATTACACTCTCACTTATTCCCTTGGTTATATAGTTCAAAATTAAGAGATTTTCATGTCATTATAGCATGCCCACGCCTCATAATCTAGCGAATTCAATTATGGTTTAGAGTATGTACCATCAAAAAATCTTTTTATTTTTATTTTTTGGTATTAATGGTGATTAACATACTCCTCTTCCAGGAAGTATACCCATTCCCATTGAAATATTTAGAGACTAATAAGAGGCTTAGATTATCTTTAGGGTGAAGGTAAAGATATGATATAGGGTTGATGGTCAAGACTACTACGTTTGGAGCAATTTGTGATTCAGATGTGTTATTATGTGACCTGCTGTTAGAAAAACCAAAGGATTAGGATTATCAGAGCAAAAAGGAAAGAAAAAAAAGCGATCAAGATATTTTTGATATCAAGAGCATATTGCTTTGATACTATGTTGAGAAATAAGGACTTGGAGACATACTCCATGGATGGGAGCAGGAGGAGACTCAAATAATGGATAAGAAGAAGAGAAAAATTATGTAACCATCTAATTATTAGTTTTAATTCCTCATCAATCAACTCTACAATGCAAATAATATATAGAAATTGGTATAACCAATTCTTTATTAAATGTTAAATGGATAGAATATTCATGTGATTTTTGACTGGGTATTTGAGCATAATATAACATTGTGTTGGTTTGTGCAGGTATTAGTAAAGTTTAGTGTAATATGGAGATTTATGTGAGAAACACGATGGCCATGTGTTAATAAACACGGTTTGTGTTTATGAGAGAAATCTTTCATGTGTTTTAGGCAAAAGTCGAGAGTAAGGAAATAAATACTGGGGTCTTGTGTTTTCTAAACACGGACCATATTTTTTCTTTAGTTCTGAAACATGTTATTTTTCCCTATAGTGGTTTTTTCTTTTATAAAAGGATACATATGAAAACCTAGTTGTTGAGAGTCATGTGACCCAACTTCGTCTTCTTCTCCTTCATAGAATTCTCCATTAAAAGAGAATTGCAGTTTTGTGTAATTGATTGATTAATTAGTTTAATCTTCCTATAATTACACAATATCACAAATAAAGATCTCTACTTTTTTTTCTTAATTGTTCATAATCTTATTAATTTTGATTTGGTTTGATCTTATAAATCTACCTTGAATCCTTAATAATTTGGTATCAGAGTTGCGTTATTGAAGAGATATAGTTATCGGGATAGGTACAAGATTCAATATTGAGAAGTTTAATCAATCTGTTAATTTTAGATTTTGAAAATTGAAGATGCAGGAGATTCTAATTCAGAACGAATGTAAGATTTGAAGAATTAGATTTAAAGGCCCTCTCTACCATACAATTTTGAATGAGGTATTGCAAGAAATGACAAAGGAAACAACAACAGATGCCTTATGGTTGAAGCTAGAGTCATTGTATATGACAAAAATCAATATCAATTAGCCTACTATTGAAGAGTTGGCTTCATGACCTAAAATTAGATGATGGCCAATCTTTAAAAAGTCCCTTTGATGAATTTGACTCTATAGTTTTGGATTTTCATAATATAGATATTAAATTAGATGGTGAAGATTTGAATATTATGTTGTTATATTTTTTTGCCTGCAAGTTTTAAACATTTTCATGAGACTATTTTATATGGGAATGACAAGTTATTCCTTAAAGATGTGAAAACCCTATTGAAGAAGGCTCAATGCATGCTATCATAAGGAGGGATAAGAAGAGGGTTTTAGGTTGAGGTAGTTCACATGGCAACATACTTGGTGAGCCGATCATCAAACTGGTCCATTGATTTAAAGACATCCGAGGATTTGTGATCTTATAAGCCAACTGATTACTCTGATTTGTTTGTCTTTTGTTTCACTGCTTATACTTATGTGAATGATGGTAAACTTGAGATAAGAGATAATAAATGCATCTTTCTTGGCTTTACATCAGAGTGAAGGGGTACAAGTTAAGAACCCAGCTTCATCTAAGTTCTTAACTAGGAGGGATGTTACCTTCAATGAGTTTGTGTTTTTTTAGAAGACTGAGTATTGTGATTGTGTCACTAAGGAGGTGGAGCAAGATAGTGCTTCGGGTCAGGTGAAGGTTGAAGTTAAGTTAGATAACAGAGACTCTTCTGATAGACCCACAATTCCTGAAGTGGATGGATCTAGGAAGTAGGTGGAACAAAGAGGCGTTGCTTTATGTAGAGGACGGAGGATTGTCAAGCCTCTAATCATGTGTAGTTATGAAGAATTGGCTGGTTATGCTTTATCTAGTGTAGAGATTGTTGTTGATGTGCATGGGCCAACATTTTTCTTAGAGGCTATTAAGAGCACTCATTCTGCTGAATGGTATGCTACTATAGAGGAGGAGTTGGAGTCTTTATTGAAGAATTAGACATGGAAACTTGTGAAGACAATAAGGAAGAAAAATATTATTGATTTCAAGTGGGTGTATAAGTTCAAACAATGAGCTCTAGGGGTTGAGAGACCAAGGTATAAGGATCGTTTAGTTGCACATGTATTTAGTCAGATTCTAGGTGTGGACTATAATGAGGTATTTTCTCTTATGGTCAGACATACTTCTATTCGTACCTTGCATGCGCTTGTGGCTATGCATGATTTCTAGTTGGAGTAGTTGGATGTTAAAATTACATTTTTTTCATGGTGATATTGAGGAGGATATTTACATGTGACGGTATGATGGGTTTGTGGTTGAGGGGATGCATGATCATGTGCGTCTAGTGAAGAGGTCAATGTATGATTTGAAGCAGTCTCCCAGACAATGGTATAAATGATCAGTTTATGCTTGATCATGGTTTATCTAGGGGTGAGTATGATGAATATGTGTACTTGAAGGAGATGAAGGGTGTCTCTTTTGTGTATCTTTTCCTATACATTGATGGAATGATTGTAATAGCAAAAGATATATATGATGTTGATGAGTTGAAGACAATACTGAAGAGTGAGTTTGAGATGAAGAATCTTGGAGATACAAAGAGGATCATTGGCATGTAGATCATTAGAAACCATGAGAAGAAGCTTTTTTACTTGTCACAAGAGTCCTATGTGAACAAGGTGATGGAGATATTTCATATGATAGATGCCAAGATGGTGATCACTCCATTGGCCACTCACTTCAGATTTTCTACTTTAGATTGTCCCAAATCCAAAGAGGAAGAGGATTTCATGACAAATGTTTCATATTCAAATGTTGTTGGTTGTATAATGTACGCTATGTTGTGTACCTAGACTAATATTTCTCAAGTTGTTAGTGTTGTGAATTGACATATGGAGAATTCAGAAAAGGCTCACTAGCAAGCAATAAAGTGGATCCTTAGGCACTTGAAGTGAACAACATCATCTTGTATTGAGTATGGGAGATCAACTAATTCCCTGGTTAGGTTCACGGACTCTGATTATGGTGAGGATCTTGATAAAAGGAGATCCACCAATGGATATATTTTCAGTCTTGGTAGTTCAACATTAGCTAGAGGTCTTCCTTGTAGGAGGTGACTTCCATGTCCACTTCTGAGGGAGAGTATATGGATATGGCAGAGGCTTTTTAGGAAGTTTTGGCTTGATTGGTTTTCATAGACCATGAGGCCCTTTATTTGGCTAGGGTTTTTTATGAAGTTCTTTACATGTCATGCATCATAAATACTGCATCAAGGTAGAGAACTGTAAGTTTTGACTAGGTACTGAAGTACAATATAACATATATAACATTGTGTTGGTCATGTAGATATTAGAGAAGTTTAGTATAGTATGGATATTTATGTAAAAAACACGAGGGTCCCATGTTAATAAATACACTTCGTGTTTTTAAGATAAATCTTTGATGTGTTTTGGGTAAAATTCAAAAGTAAGGAAATAAACACATACCATTTTCTTTTTTCTTTATTGCCAAAATACATTGTTTTGCCCTATAAGGTTTTATTTTCTTCTATGAAAGGATACATATGAAACCCTAGCTAGTGAGAGTCGTGCGACCCAACTTATTATTCTTCTCCATATGATTATCCATTAAAAGATAATTGTAGATTTGTGCAATTGATTGATTAATTAGTTTAATCATCTTGTGATTACACAAAAACATAAATAAAGATCTCTATTTTTTCCTTAATTGTTATGTTTTGTGATTGAACCCTCAATTGTTCATAATCTTGTAATTCTGATTTGGTTTGATCTCTCTAAATCTATGCTGATTCTACAACAATTCCTAATAACAAAAAATAGAGAGAAAATAAAAAACAAATCAGCTAGCTGCAGATATGTTAGCGACTTACTTGACAGCCATCCTCTATGTTAAGGTGTATAATGGAGCCAGGGAGGAAGATTGGTAGGATTCCCAAATACAATAATCTTCAATAGTATTCCATTGATGAATCTTCTATGTTTGGGTTGCCTATGATATGGTAATTAATTAATAAATGCAAAGGAAAATAAGCTCTCATGATACACTTCCTTTAGAGGTAGTTTCATTCAATATGGGAACAACAAGGACAAAGTAGTCCTATGGGTCAAGATCAGAGAATAAGAAGCTTGCTTATAACTATTGAAAAAAGGCCTATCACACTAAGGAGAAAGTCTATAAGCTAGCTAGCTTCCTTACCGACTTTAATTTTTTTTTTAAAAGGTTCTCTAGTGCAACCTCGAAGGCTTGTTAAATGAAACACACACAACATGTGCAACATGCTAGAGGATTGAGTGAGAATCAATACAATCAATTAGTTTATTTGTTGAGTCAATGCAAGACAGTATACAAGAGTGCACAAGGTGCCCCAAATGGATACTTTCGGGTGACAACAAGGCATCACCCATCCACAAGTACAATGATCACACCTTTTGTAGGTAAAAAAAATTACTTATCATATACCTTTTCCACCAAGTTTCTCATTTAATACATCTTTGGTATGTACCATTGTGTAGATCTGAGACATTGGTGCAACAAATCACATGAGTGGTAACAAAAAACCATTTTCAAACCTTCACACTACACATATTCTTATATCCATCATGATGCCCAATGGCCATACTACACTAGTTCATTCTATTGGTTTTTTCCACCTAAATCTTGACTTTAAAAGAAGTATTCTTCATATCTTATATCAAATAAAATTTTATATCAATCAACAAACTCGTCAAACCAATGAGATTCACTATTTCTATCTCTAATCATGAATTCTTCACGTAGAAACTTTCAATGAGGTTAGGCCTTTTCATGACTTGGTATGATGTGGCAAAACCATGACATATCTAATCTATCATACAATGTCATTCTAATCAAGGCAGATGCCATTAATACATCAAAGTCAAATTTTGGAAAAAATTTAGGCATGAAGCAACAAACAAAACATAATTATAACATAAATTCATGTACAAATCCATTATATTTCAAAATCCTATAGACATGAAATTAACATCGAATGTGGAATTAGGAATTCAAAATATATTACATAGATCATAAATTTCATACCTCCAACTATTGATTATATTATCCATACCCAAAAGCAACAAAACAATGATCATAAATTAATGTTATTTGTTATAATCCTTATTTATTTCAATATAATGGTGCGTGTTTCTTGAGGAATGAAAATAGAGACCTCTTGATCAATATCTTTTTTGAATTGCTATAATTCAAAAGAAGTATTTATGCTCAATTTTCTCTTATTTCAATTTATATCATAACATATATATATATATATATATATATATATATATATATAGAGAGAGAGAGAGAGAGAGAGAGAGAGAGAAAGAGAGAGAGGAGAAGAAACAATTATTACAAAATTTGATCTAGCACACTAATGATATTAATAATTATGATTTTGAATGGATGGGTGGTTTTTAAAATTTAATATCGGTATTACCCATCAAACACTTCAAATCACATTAAAAATCAATGAGACTTCATTCTTTCCTCCTTTCCACTTTGTATATGTGCCACACGCATGTTTCCTTATCCTCACACACACAAACATATGCACGCGTGCACACACTATTTCTACTATCAAGAATGATAATCAAGCTTAAATTTTAAACTGAGAACATATTAAATAAATTTTATGACCACATTTTATATCTAGTTTCATATGGATCACATCTTAGGGTTAATATATAAAATACTTTAAATTTCAAATAAATAATAATAATTTTATAAAACCAAAATATATTAACACAAACCAAATATGTTGACCAATGCTAAAAGGATTCAAAATTAATATATAATCAACTATGCCACCTATAATCCCGATGCACATGGCTTCAAAAAAGGACTATTATCCATACAATTCTTCTCAATTGAGTCAATAATAATGAATTCATAGATTGAGCATCAATTAAACACACAATCTTTTATTATATAGGGGAAGAATTGGAGCATGGACAACATTCTCAAGCAAAAGCCTCGCCAACAAATCTTTTCCGTTTTCTTTCACTTCGTCCATTACATCCATACGTAAAAAATCCTGACCTCAATGTGAATCAATCATCGTTGTCCTCCTTTGACACTATAAGTAGTCTAAGATGGTGGTTGTTGGCATCAAATGCAACAATTAAAGGTGTCTCTAGTGGAGTGGTTGTTGCACTACATGTGACCGATAATATATATATACAATGGAGAGGGATTGATTTAGAATATTTGAAAAAAAAAAGTCAAAACTTACTTTTTATTTTTACCTCCATATTTTTTCTTTTATTATCTCCACATTAAATTTTTTATTGTTTTTTAATGAATGTAATAAGTGGAATTTCAAGACCAATTTTATTAATTCTTAAAAAAAATTAATAACTTTAATTTCACAATGGGAGTAATTGATTAGATTTATTCATAAATATTAATATACTATTTACTATTTTATTTAAATGAGTGGTAAGTATGAGTTGTATAAGGTATATTTTACACATATTTAAATTTAATTAGTTGGTTTCACTTCATATTCCAACCTTAAAAAATTATCCTTTCTTAAAATTTGAAAAAAAATAACAAAAGTCATAATTTTCTATCAATTAATTTGTATGTTGTTTTTGACTAGTTAAAAAATACTCTGTACTGAAAAATATAATTCATCATAGATGTCAGTACATATTTCAATAATAAACTTTAACTATTAAATTTTCATAAATTATAATACATTATAATATTAAAATTTAATATTTATATTGTTGTTGAAAATTTCTTTCATAGTATCATTTTTTATATTTTTATCTATATATAGTAATATATATTAATGCTCGAATTTTGTTATTGAAATACATGATGATTTCTATTAAAGAACTAATGGAGTAATTATTTACAATAGTCCAATTTTAGTAATTTATATATAACCTTTGTGTTATTATTGTTATGATTTCCAAAAGCATATTTGATGATACCAATTTGATTAGATGTGAAACATCAAGTTCTGTCTTTAATAAGTTAACTTATAATTAAACAACTAATTCAAAGCTAAAACCTTATTATTATCCTAAAGTTACTTGTAAGTTAAAAGTTGATAAATTAGCTAATTTTATTATAAATATTTGATAAATTAATTGTTGAAGTATAAAATGGCATTAAAAGAGTTTTTATATTAGTAAAAATAAATTATTATTATTTATTCAAGGATTAAGATTTTTAATAAAATATGTGAAGTTAGTTTATAATAAGTTAGAAGTTATTTTTATTAGGGTGATCTATTAAAGGGTATAAGAAGCTTTGCAAGCTATTTAAGAGATGAAGGGTGACACTGATGGCTACAGTCGGTGGATACCCTTCACAAAATACATCTATGAAATGCCAGTATAGATAATAAGAATTCCATATTTTGAATCATTCGACAATTTTCAGATCAAGATGACCATCTAAATGTGTTAAAAAATACAGCGCTGCTAGCCTGGATGCAAGAAGAGACTTCATGTAAGGCATTCCCAAGAACTTTAAAATGATAAGCATTAAGGTGGTTTAGAAAGATCAAAGCCGATTCTATAAATTCCTTTTCCCAACTCATGATGGATTTCATTGAACGATTTGATGCATGACAAATGCCTAAAAAAAGACTCATCCTCTTTGATGGGATTCTCATACAAGTTGTAGAATTTATCCAATCATTTTTTAAATAGATTTGATAAGGAATTCCAACATATTGATGAGTTAGAAAATGAAATTGCCAAATATTCCCTACTTGGAGAATTAGGTGACAAAGAGCTGGTTGAAAATATGTATTTAGTCAAACACAAATCCTACACATCACAGGGAAAAGAGGTACGTGAGAGGATAGATGCTAAGCAAATGACAAAGGTGTTGTGACTGACAGGTAGAAATATAGATAACCCATCAATGCCGAGATATAGGCATAAGAAGGAAATTTATAGGTAAAAGGGAAGTTGTGTGGGTTTAAGGCCAACGGTACAACTACCTTCACAATGACCTTTAATAGCGAGATTTGACAATTATACATAGTTAGTGGCCAGCCTTGAACATTTATACAATGTGGAAAATGGTCTACAAAATGTTCCTATGATCATTTCCTATAGGTTCTTACATGAAGTACATAAATCTTAATAAATGATGTGTCTATAATGAGGAGTATGGGAACAACACTACAGAGTGTCATACATTAAAGGAAATAGTTAAAGATTTGGTGTTTGTGGGTCACTTAATGCACCATGAGAAGACACCCCCGACAACAAAAGAGATAGGAAAAACCATATCCTACCTGCCTCAAGTTAAGGGTCCTCAGAAATCATTCACACTATTGCAAAAGCAAGCAAGACAAACATAAAAGCATAAATCAGAGAAGATGACTTCCATTAGAAAAATGAAAGAGCAAGAACAAATGAGTGGGAAGTTAGCTTCCCAAAAAAGGATGAAGGGCCAAGTAAGGTTGAGTATCATGATGATCCTTGGTAATCGAGGTCTAAATCACAAGTTGTACAATGAAAAGGGTCCTCATGGATACTTGTATTTTTGTTAACTCCATCTTTGAAGAAGCTTATAAGAAACTAAATCTCCATAAAAATACTTGATAAATGAGATTACACCATTGGCGGGATTAATGGGAAACATCATAAAATCAAGGGGAACGGTAGATCTCACTCCAATGGTTGATTAGTTGGGAGCATTGAAGAGTATAAAAATGGAATTTATAGTAATTACTTGTCTATCGGAATATAATATAATATTTAGGTGACCATTCCTTAACAAACTCCAGGATAGCATTTTTATGGTTAGACTATTAATGATATTTCTATTTAATGATAGATGGGGAGAAGTACATGGTGATTAGAGGATGGTGAACTAATGCTATGCTATTGAAGTTCGAGGCACCCTAGGACAATCATTAAATAAAAAACCACAAGAACTCCTAGTGGTGGAAGAAATAAATATCTCTAGGGAAGGTATCCAGGCTTCTATAGAAGTGGAAGAAACGTATTTGGGGGATGTGGATCATAAGGTGATGATAGGCAAAGACATTAGTGAAGCCAATAAAAAGGAGCAACTGTCTTTCTTGCAAGCAACAAAGATGTTTTCACTTAGAAGGTGTTAGACCTTAAGGGAATTCCTCTTGAAATAATCAAGCATCAATTAGACATAAAGGAGGGATTTAAACCTATCTAACTAGAGAAGAGAGTTGTTAGATTGGAAAAATATAAAGCAATTCTAGAGGAAGTGGAAAAGTTTCTCTCTTCAGGTTTTATTCAGAATGTGAAATATGTTAATTGAATAGCCAATCCAGTAATGGTGAAAGATTCCAATGGAAAATGGAGAATGTGTGTTGACTTTACAAAATTGAACAAAGCTTTTCCCAAGGATGGTTACCCACTCTCTCAGATTATTTGATTGATCAACTTAACGACTAGGTAGGAAATGTAAAAGTTTCATGGATGCCTTTTTTTTGGATATCATCAAATCAAACTTGCCAAGGATGATTAAGATGGGACCACCTTCATTATAGACTACAAGCTTCACTATTATAAATTAATGCCATTTGGATTGAAAAATATCAGAGAAACTTCCTAAGGGTTGGTAAATGTAATCTTTCAGGGGCAAATTAGAAAGGAGGTAGAAGCTTATGTGGATGACATAACTGTAAAAATCAAGAAGAAGGAAACCAGATAAATGAGCTCATGTTCATAATTGATACTTTGAGAAGATACAGAATGAAGTTAAATCTCACTAAATGTGTGTTTGAATTCAGAGCCGATAAATTTCTAGGGTTCATGCTATCTAATAAGGGTATTGAGGTAAATCCAAAAAAAAGGTTATCGTAGTCATGGCTATGAAACCTATGAAGGGGAAGAAGGATATTTAGTAGCTAAATGAAAATTTGGGTGTACTACATAGGTTCTTATCCAAATGAGCAAACAAGATTTTACCTTTCTTTAAGATTTTACAAGCGAATGATAATTTTCAATAAACCAAAGAGCGTTAGAAACCTTTTGATGATCCGAAAGCCCATTTGTCTAAGTTACCAAACTTGAATACAATGATAAAAGGAGATGAGTTGATCTTATACCTCACAGCCTTTACATAAATTTTTTCTTTTGTTCTTGTTGGGGAAGATACCAAGGCTAGGGTCCATATACCTATCCAATGTACTAGAGAGGTACTCACTAATACTGACTGTTGGTACTCCAACCCAGAGAAGATGTCATTTTCCTAGTTTATCACCTAGAGGAAGTTAAAACCTTATTTTTATTCCCACTCTATTACGGTCTTAATTAATATACCTATTAGGAATATTTTGCATAAACCCAAGAATTTTAGAAAAATGATGGTGTTAGTCATTGAGTTAAGTAGATATGATATCTAGTATCAACCTAGACCTACAATTAAAGGACAAGCCCTGATTGATTTTATTATTGAATGTTCTTTTGAAGACGAGCTGAATTTTACATTAAAAACAAAGGAACAAGGGGAATAGATGTTATATATCAATGGAGCATCTAACAACTTAGGTGTTGGGGCTGGTGTGTTTTGATTAATCCAAATGGCATATCAGTCACATATTCATTGAGGCTTAGTTTTTTTGCTACTAATAATAAATCCAAGTATAAAGTTACTTTAGATGGACTCAGGATAGCTCATGATTTAAAGGGAGACAAGATTAAACCCCATAGCGACTCGGTGGAAGTTATGGGAAAGTATAATGAGCATTATGGGTTAGAGAGCTATGCATGGAAAAATACTTGGGGAAAATATTGAGATGACAAAAAACGTTTCTAATGGTTGATACTCTATCCAAATAAGCCCCAGCTAGTACTTTTTCATCAACCAAGACAAATAAAGTAGAATATACGACATAAAGGTCGATGGAAATATGTAAAGCTCAAAGGGAACAATGTGAAATTGCATAAATATTGTCATTGGATGAATGGATGAAGGAATTGATAGAATACATGGAAGAAGTTGTTCGACCAATGGAAAATAACAAAGTATTTAATCTATGAAGAAGGGTTACAAAATAATTTATGCCCAACAAAGAGCTATATAGGCATTCACATACCTTTTTGGTGCTAAAATGTGTACCTCGAGTAGTAGATGAAGTTCATGTAAGGATATGTAGTTTATAACAAGCCACTAGATCCCTATAGGCAAAAACTTTGCACCAATTTTATTATTGAAAAACCATGTATCAAAATGATAAATCAATATTATGCCGATGGCAACTGTGTCAAAAACAATTCCTCACAAAAAATTTCCCTACTTCAGAGTTGTAATAAATAGTAAGTCCATAGCTATTCGCTATAAAGGGGCCAATGTTTTTGGACCTCTTAGCTCCATTAATTATGGAACTTCGAATAAATTTTTTCAATCATATTAATATATTTATATAATTCTATTCAAGCTAACATATTGAGTGCATACATTAGCCAAAAAGAGTTATAATTATAGCTATTGATTATTTTACAAAGTGGATAGATGCAGAGGCTCTGGCTCAAATTACTAAAAAGAAGATGACATAATTTTTCTAGAAAAATATTATATGCCAATAAGAGATATAAAAATGGGTTTTGATGGAATATTAGTTGCATGAATGTAAATAACAAATATTTGTAAGTTTGGAGTGCCACAAACTATTATAATAGATAATGTGCGATAATTTGATAACAACAAATATAGAAAATTTTGGAAAAATTGGGGAATTGATTATCTATTTACTCTAGTATCTCATCCACATTTAAATTGTATGGAATATTATCTTTCATGAAAATGCTTGGTCAAAAAATAATAGATTCTTCATTGGGGTCAATTGAGTGTAATGGTTAGGTCGAATGTGAAAATAAGGAAATATTGGGAGTGATAAGACTTTAGTTGAATGAATATAATTGAGGATAGGTGGATGAGCTTCTAGGAATATTATTAGCTATCAAAATATTCATAAAAAACTTGATAAGAGAAACACCTTTCAACTTGGCATTTGGAGTTGAGGAAGTTGTGTCGTAAAAAACAAAACAAGATCGCATAGAGTTAGTGACTATGATCCTGAAAGCAATGAAGAGACCTTGAAGATTGAGAAATACTTGCTTGAGGAAAGAAATATATTTAGTTAAAATGTGACTTTCTAAATACAGAGAGCAATTAACTAAATAATACAATAAAAGAGTGAAGCCTATGAAACCGAAAGTGGGAGACTGGGCAATAAGAAAAGCCGAGTTCTAAAATAATGATCGCTAGGGTAAAATAGTATCAAAGTGGGAAGGTCCATATCATGTTAAGGAACAAGTAGGGTCAGCCACCTTCATATTAGCTAATGAAGATGGAGATATATAGTGAATGCTTGGAATGAAAAACATTTGAGAAAGTACTATTTATAATATTAATTTATTTTAACTTAACGATGATCTTTGCCATATTTGAGTCTATTCATTTATATATATATATATATCAAGGAAAGGAATAAAAATATATTATCCACTAATGCATTCAAATCATGGTTTTTGTAGAAAATACACGAGCCTTATAACAAAGAGGCCAACAGAAAGAGTTATATATATAGGCCTTCTAACAAAAAGTTCAATTCGTAAACACTCATACAAAGAGAACACTAGTAACATTTAATATGTGTGCCCTCCCGCAAAGAGGTAGTTGTGAAAGCTATAAAAGTTCTAAAAGTTTTAAACCATCTCACAAAGAGGCAATTGTAAAAGTTGTGAAAGCTTTAAGCCCTCTCATAAAGAAGTCATTGAATAATCTCTATTTATAAGCCCTTACCAAGGCCGTTAACCATTGAAGGTAGAAACACTTGGTGAGATGAAAGAATTATTCGCTTTCACTCACTAAGACCAAGGCTCAATACCTAAGCCCTTAAATAGGTCATCAACTATTGAAGATGATCCCACCTACTGAGATGAAATATTGATGTGCTTTTATTCAATAAGCCCTCAAAGAGGCCATAATTGTATATGGGAACACTTATTAAGATGAAATACCAATGGTCTTTCACTCACTAAGCCTAAGGGGAACACCCGGTGAGATGATAGAACAATGCACTTTAATTCACTAAGGTCAAGCTCTTAAGGTGTGTCCTTGGTCTAGGTACCAAGGTCATTGAGTCCTTAGGCAAACCTGAAAAATTTTCAACTTAGCTAAGTCAAATCTCCCATGGTGAGTTCTCAACTAAGGTGTTGAGGCCACTAAGCCCATGCTGAAGGGTCTGATTAGTCTATTAGGTCTGATCAACCAATGATGACTGGATCAATCCCTACTTTGGTTTACCACCTCCAAAGTATAATAAAAATTCAAAGTGTGTGCCTTTTGGATATTCACTCTTCTTATTGAAACAATATTTCAACATTTAGGTCTTATTATTACAACTATATTCTTGTCTTGACATTGATTTAGAAATATACATGAATAAAGATACACGAAAAAGGGGAAAACACATCATATATAGATAAGATATGTATATATTACATCAAAGTAAAAGAATAAGAAGAAGAATAATAATAATAAAATTATACTGAGCATTATCTTCCTTTTTTCGTCAAACTTGTCTTCTTTTTCACTATCAGATTCAACCTCTCTTAAAACTTTAGGGACACAAATTTCCTCTAAGTCCTTGCCTGAATATGGTTGTCCGTTGGGCTTACAAAAACGATCATGTCTAACCAAAACCTTAAACTAAGGATATACCATAGAGGCATCATAACCATACCACTATGATTGAAACTGTTTCTCATAATGAGGAAGTTAGGACTGCTACTACATTTTGGTTGATATTTTTCGTTGCGATATTTAGTTATTTGATTCAGTGTTTAGTTTCAAAGTTATTCTCCACTTATTTTTGGGTATAGCTTTATTGTGTTTTTGTTGTTTATTTTTGTTCTAAACAAGTGCTACAACATTTTGTAGTGGTTATAGTTATTATGGTTGCTACAATTCCAAGAGTGATCTTAGATATGTCTAAGTTTGAGTCCTTGATGAGACAAATTACCGTATGTAGTCTCAAAAGATGATGATCTTGTTTGAGGCATTGGAGGTTGATTACATCTTGAATATGGACTTTCAAATAGATAAGGAAGTGCATTATGCTGCTCATTCTGTTACTCCAACAACTCCTACAACTAAAAAGGTAATGAAGCTGCAAAAGAGAAGTATAAAAAGATAATAAGACTATTCGAGGTCATTTGTTGTCTCAAATGAGCAACAAGTTTTTTGATTTATTCTTTGAGTTCTCATTTTAAAAGGAGATTTGGGAAACTTTAAAGAGTCATTATGGTTTAGATGAGGCTAGAAAGAAGAAATATGTGGTAGATAACTTGCTCAGGTTTTAGATGGTGAATGACAAACCAATCATGGAGAAGGTCCATGAGTTTGAGAATCTAGTAGCTGATGTTGTGGGAGAAGGCATAAATATATGTGATAAATTTCTTCTGGAGAAGTTTTCCCTCTCATAGAATGACTACAAGAACCATTTGAAGCATAAGAAAAGGTATATAACACTACCTAAGCTGATCAAGCATACAAGGATAGAAGAGGTTAACAATTTAAAGGACGACTATATCTCCTATGCTTCAAGCTCCGTTAGTGTGAATGTGATAGAATCCGATGCTAATAAGGAAAAGTTCATGGGAAAGGTGAATACGCCTTAGAATAAAGGCCAACAAAAAAATCAATCTAACTTCAAGAAGGGTGTAAAGATTAAGAAGAAGAAGATGATGATCTATTATGTCTATGGGAAGACAGATCACAAGGCTTATTTGTGCTACAAGATCCAAGGCTAACAGTTTAAAAACCAAACTCATAAGACTACTACATCTCCAGCTCCACTGACATGTTGGTGGAAGCAAATCTAGTTGACAATGAGACATATTGGGTTTTGGATACCTGCGCATCGAATCACCTGTGTGCCAACAAAGATATCTTCCACCAATTTTAGAATGTTACTAATGGAGAGCGTGTCTTCATAGGCAAATTTTACACTATTGAAGTTTTGGAAAACAAAAAGGTTCTTCTAAAACTCACTTATGGAAAATCTTTATCTTTGAGTGATTTTATGTGTTCCCTCCCTATGCAAGAACTTGGTTTCTCAATAGGGATAGATTAAAACCTCTTTTTTTTTAGAATTTTAAGGTTGTGTTGACCAAGAACGGGTCTCTGTGGGAAAGAGGTATTTAGTTTTTGGTCTCTTTATTTTGAACACTATTTCAATTAATGAGAATGCTTATACTTTTGCTTATATTGTTGAATCTGTTTCTTTATGGCATGGTAGCCTAAGATATTTGAATGTAGCTTACATTTATCAAATAAAATGTATAAACTTAATTAAAGTGTTGGACACTAATGATTTTAACAAGTGTCATGTTTGTGTGGAAGCCAAATATGCTAAAAAAAATCCATTTAAACGTATCACCGAGAGATCATATGAATTGTTAGAATTGATTCATAAAGACTTAACTTAATTTAAGAGCACTATGATTAGAGGAGGAAAAATAGTATCATGTGATATTTATAAATGATTATTAAAGGAATACCAAAATTTACCTCTTTAGGTTTAAATATAATACTGAAGGGATATTCTTAAAATATAAGGTTGATGTAGAAAATAATTGGATTGTAAGATTAAGAGGCTTGGGTATGATAAAGGTGGTGACTATGAAACTATTTTCTTAGAAGACTTATGTGATAGTCATGATATTGTATATGAGACAAGTGTCTCATATACCCCTCAACAACATAGCAAAGCTAAAAGGAAAAAATAGATTTTAAAAGAAATGATGAATGTTATTTTGTTGAGTTCTGATGTATCTAACCAAATGTAGAGGGAAGTTACATTGTTTTCCTATTATGGATTAAATAGAGTCTCTCACAAGAAGATAAATAAAATACCCTATGAATTATGGAAATATTTTAAGCCTAATCTAAAAATTTTAACAGTGTGTTGATGTTTGCCTAAGGTTGGCTTATCAAATTTTTGGAAGACTAACATAGGAACATAATTTTTTTATTGTGCATTCATTAGTTACAATTAGAATAGTATTGCATATAGATTCTTATGCTTGAATGATACCACTATATGTGAATCTAAAACTTCAAAGTGTTTTGAGAATGTGTTCACTATGATAAATAATGCATGTGATATTCCTAGTTCTTCTTATGCTTCTTTCATGCCTTTATCTTTGTCGTCTTCTCCGTGTGTTGTAAATGATAATATAAATGTGCCTAAGAGAAGTAAAATATGTAAGGAAAAAATTAACTTTTAGCTTTCTTTTGTTACTAAATTTTTAATTGAGAATAGTGATCTTGATAAGATTGATATAGATCTGTGTGTGCTTACCAAATAGAAGATCCTAAATCCTATAGTGGGGCATTAACTTCCATTGATGCTAAATTCTAAAAAAGAAGTAATTAATGATGAATTATATCAATAATGACAAATCACACATATGATTTAGTGACCTTCCTAGAGGATGTAAACCAATTACATGCAAATAGATTATCAAAAAGAGATTGATAATTGATGGAACCATAGATAATTTTAAGGTAAGATTGGTAGTTTCAAGCTATAAGTAAAAGAAATATGTTAACTTTTTTAACACTTATTCTTCAGTGAGTAAAATTGTAACTATTTACTCTTTAGTTACCTTTGACAGTTATCCATAGACTTATAGTCAATCTAGTGTATGTGAAAATAACATATTTAAATAGTGAATTAAAAAGAGAAAATTTATGTGGAGCAACTCAATAGCTGTATGGTTCAGGATTAAGAGAATAAAGGGTGAGGACTAAGAAAGTCTTTGTATAACTTTAAACAAGCTCCTAAAAAATGGTCTGAAAAGTTTAACCAGACTCTAGCAAGTAATGGTTATGTTATAAATTCATCTAATTCTTATGTTTACTCTAAGATGTTTGGACATGAATTTGTGATCGTATACTTATATATGGATGAGAAAATAATTCTTGGCACTAATGTGACTAAAATAAATGAGACCCAATCATTTTTGTCTTCTTATTTGAATATGAAAGATTTGGGAGAAGCTTAGTGCTAAAATAATAAAATTTGATATAGGCCTCTCTTTGTCTCAATCACATTAAAGTGAGAATATTTTCAAAAGTTTGATTGTTTTTATGAAATTATTGTGAAAATTCCTTATGACTCTAGCATGAAATTGAAAAAGAACTAAGCTTCTAGTGTTTTGTAATCTAAATATGTTAAAATCATAGAAAGTGTTATGTTTCTCATGAATTATACTAGAATTGATATAGCTTATGTAGTGAGTAGGCTAGGTAGTTATATTCAAAACCTAGGTAGGGTTAATTTTACTTCCCTTCATTACTTTTTTATATACCTTAAAGGTATTAAGGATTGGTGTTTGTAATTTTATAAATATCCTACTATTTTAGAGGGATTTACATATTCAAACTAGGTTTTTGATAATGATGAGGTTAGTTCTATAAATGGTCATGTATTTACCTTGGAAGAAGGTGATGTATCATGGAAATTTTCTAGGCATATTTGTATTTCTCACTTGAGTTAGTTGATTAAGAGGCAAAGTCGTTGAGGAACTTGTAAGCCAATGTACATTGTGGAGGAAAACTTATGTGGTGGTTTCCTTACACTCTAATTCACAAGCAGTTATCAGTGTTGTTAAGAATAATGCATGTAATGTTAAGAGAAGACACATTTGTGTGAGACATAGTTCAGTGAGAAAATTGTTGAGGAATAGTGTAATCTCCTCAAAGTGTATCAAATTAGAGAGAAATTTGTCAGTTACTCTTATGAAAAATCTAATGAGGAGATTCATCATAGATTTGTCCAAGAGGTGGGACCTAAGCCTTTGAGTTGAAGAAAGTATGGTGGATATTATTCATGATCAAATAAATCCCACAGTATAAGTCTTTTACACTATATTTTCCATTCCTACAACGTATAGTAGTGCATTGTAGATAGATTGAGTTATAAGCTCTTAATGAGTTCATAAACTTATTCTTAGGTAGTCTAAGTGAGACGACTTTAATGAGCATGCATGTTTCATATCAATTTGAGCATACATACACTCTTAATGAATTCATAACTCTTTATGTTGGTGCTTATGCAATGTATTCACCTAGATGAGTGTGAAGGTGGACCACCTTCTATGAAAAACTAAGGCTATATTTCTAGAATATTCATGCGTACCCAAGGTGTTTTTTTTTAATTATTGTGGAACTTGCATTGTTTGAAGTAAGGCATGTGTTGTATCACTTAAAGTTTGGGTAACTTAAGATTATTTCACTCCCTAGATATGGTTGTTACCTCATTTTATTATGTATTAATTCAATCTTCATAACATTGACACATAAGTATTATTCCTTATTTACCGAGATCTTTTGTGTTGGGGAACTATTAGGGTAATGAATAAACAACTATTATATGTTGAAGCTATTGTTGCTATTACAAAGTCCCATATCAGTGGGTTAGTGTATTTTTGTTTAGTTTTTTTCATCTCCTCACCTAATGTATTGTTTAAGTTGAAAGGTTATTTTGTTTTGTTGATGTCATGGGTTAGACTATATACTACACAATCACACTTACCCATCCTATCCGGGATGGATTGGGCATGGGAGGGTCATACATCCAAATATGCCCGATTATTCTTTTTGCTAAAATTTTGAGTAGTTTTAAATTGTTTGGCTTGTTCTTTGTCAATACTAATTTTCCGGTCTAGTTTGAATGTTTCCCAAACATTCTCCTATCATGCGAAAAGTGAAAGATGTTTTCCTCCCTCGTGATTTTATTTATTTAAGACATCTTTTTTCTTTCATTATAATTATAGAAAATATTACTTCCAAGCTTCTAACTCTTCATTTTTGTCACAAAATCTAGGCATTGTTGTACAATTTCCACAACTCTCCATATTAAGTGAATGATATTGGGATTCATTATGTCACCCTTGGCAGCAAGTCAGCATTCATAGCTACACCAATGTTTGAATTTCACTTTAGGATAGTGATACTCTCATGGCATGACAAACATATTTTGATAAGTGTTGTCTTCCTTCTATTATTTTTTATTTTCTCTACATTTGTTGGGTTGCTATTCTTTTTGCATATACTACCATTTTTGAGAGCATAAAACATGAATACATGCCTAGGAGATAATAACACATATTCCTACTATGGTTTTAAAGATTTATAAATTAGAATTTATTGCCGAATCATGACATTAACAATTATTTCTACCATTTCTTATTTGTTTAACTATTACTATATCAAAATGTTTGTGGGATTACAAATAGAGTTTTGGAAATGTGAGTGTTTAGTATTTAGATGTGGAGGTAAATTTTATAGGAGAATGCAAAACTGGATATCATATACCATTGAATATTTTGGATACCTTAGATGTGAGGCCACATCCATTCATACTATATATTTAACAATATCTAATTTTATGCATTCCAAAAATTATGATCATATACATCATGAATAAAAAATTAGATATTTGGGGGGGGGTGGAACTCAAATGTATCTAGTATTTTTTTTTTGACAATTATATGTGTATATTTAGACTAATATTTCACTAGTTAAAATGAATATAATAACATATTGGGAACCATTATCACAAAAGGAAATGATAATAGTGCATCTTTGATAGTAGAATAAAACATATGGAACAAATAAACCCAAATTGAAGCACCAAATTTAGGTAGTTGGAAAAAAAGCAACGCATTAGCTATAATAACCAAAACCATCAAATTCATAACCAATTCCGCACCCATCTAGGAGAAAAGAAATGCATCAATTGCTCAAAGGAAGCCTAAGATGGGAGGCATTTCATTAAATTTTATCTCTTATTATTGATTATTGATATGTAGAGAAATTGATAGAGTATGGGAAATAATATTTTCTACAAAAAATAATAATAAAGAAATTAAAGCATAATAAATTGGGTAAATGAAAGCAAATATATATGACTTTGTTAGAGAATAAATAAATCCATAATACACAAAAGAAACTATAGTAGATCAAGCCAAATTAAAGCAAAATCAAAATAGATTGGGCAATATCAAAGCAAATAATTAGATTAGACAAGAATTAAACTAAATTGAAAAAACAAATCATGTAAAAATTGAAGCAAGCCAAGAGAATAACATGAAATATTTCAATTAACCTAAATCAATTAACTTTCCTTTTCTATTTGAAAATAAGATGTGCTAAAGCTACCCTTTTACATTATTCTACCTATGAATGTCAATAGGGCAAGGGGAGGGACAAAGATCCCATTTCCATATCCTAACTTGATAAGCAAATTAATCCCTAAACCCATCTCGATTCCTATATTTTTATTATTGGGGAACCATAGCCCCAATCCTTTTGGAGACCAAATCCCCACCTTGATCCTAGAAACTCACCCCCATTCCCCTAAAACTGACCAAGTCATTAGTGGATGAGCTTTTTGTTTATATGTGGTTGTGTTGTCCCCGTTAGTGTATTAGCAAGGCATATTTCTACTCTATAGGCAACATACGATCCCTATTAAGGTTATCAATACTTTAGGTTAGAGTGTTTTAAGTGGATTGAGGTTTCTTTAACAACTAGCACTTTAGATTGATATCTTAGTTATTTATGCTTCGACGTTAGTATTATTCCCGCTCAACTAAAATGTAGAATGTAATGGATTGTTTGATAACATAAATAATGAACAATATAACTAGTGCACCTTACATGAGTGTGTGGATTCTATTATTCAAGTGTTCAATATTATATTCTAAGTTAGATATAGCCTTGCATCTAGTATAAGATAGATGATGAATGTATGTTTTATATTAGGTGTGGTGGTAACACTCTTAATTTCTTATAGTGGCTTCGACACTTTTCTTTAAAATAATTTTTTTAGGAGTGAAAAATCAGGTTCTTACACATGTATAGATACATACTATGATGCCACACATAAAATTTTGAACTAATAATCATAAATATCCTATAATTCCTACTCTAAGTAGTTTCCAGCCACTTATACGGTCATAAATATACTATGTTATATACTACTACTAATCTTGAAGAGCTTATCAATCATGCATGTGTAAACTTTGTAACAAACTTGTGGAACTACTAAGAATGTAGAAGATACTATCGGTTCTTGAATTTTGAGATTACATAAATTTTAGTGAGTAAAATTTGGTGAGAAAAATATAGAGTTATAAGTTAAATTTATATATGAAAAATTGATGATAAAAAAATGAGTGTAAGTTAGTGAAGATAGGAGAGTAATAAAATATGCTAATTCTAAAATAGTTTTGGAAAGATATGCCATATATGGTGTAAGTTCCTCAAAATTAGGTACTTAAATCTTATTTACAGGTTCATATTTTATTATGTTACGTATTTTGAAAGAGTTGAATTATCTCACCTACACTGAAAACTATTATAAATAATTAGTAAATCAATATCTATCTTGTAATCAAATTAACCTAATTTAGTACAAAAATGTTAGTAACCTAAATTGGAAACATATATATATATATATAATTAACTCTTTATATTTAAAAGGAATTTTTGAAAAAAAAATAGAAATTTTCAAATTAGGTGAAATTCACAAAGTTCCTTAGATCATAACTTAAAAAATATTAATATTTAAATTACTTAATTAAATTTCTAATAGTTATTAATATCTAAATAAAAATATATATAACTACAAAAATATTAAAGTGAATTACTTAATACATATTTTATTATTAAGTTTTTCTATCTAAACCCAACTTGAATATGGTATTTTTAATTTTCACCATTTAAATTAAATTTAAACAAAAATATTATGGCTCATTTTTAATTATTTTATATAAATTTATTTTTTTATAGCTAACCAACCAAGAAATTTATAATAGTAAAAATCTAAATTAATTTTTAAATACCTCTTTTTTAATGCTCATTTAAGCATGGATAATAGTAGGAGGAAGTATAGTTACAAGATTTCATATCTAAGAGATGGAAATGAGTTCAATAATCTATGTTGAATCAAATTCTTAGCAAAAACTTTTAGCCAAAGAATTTGCTAGCTAGTCAAACTTTTGTGGGATAAAAAAATACTGAGAAATAATCATTAACTAGAAGGATGTTTATGCATTTGAGTAACATAATTTTGATTATATGTGGAGGCTCAATGGAAGGATCATTAAACAAAACCATCATAATTAGACAATCTGATTCAATAATGATATGATGCACACATTCCTTGATAACATAATCCATGGAAGCCAAGAAATTTGTAGTTTTGCTTTCAAAATAGAATGTGGTTCCATTAAATCCCAATAATAATTTTTCCAACAACTCACAAGTTGTCTCCTAACAATCCCACCACAAAGAGTTTCATAGAAGCATCTATGTTGATCTTAAAGTAATTAAGAGGTGGAGAGGTCCATGTAGTAATACTTAGAGAACATTAATATGATACATATAATTTTAAGCCTACTTTGCGATAAGTGTTCTGAGTAGAATGAAAAAAGAGAGATGTTTGGTGAAAGATACAACATATGGCTCTTAATGCAGCTACAAAATTCATCTCCTTATGGTAAAAAAAATTATAATAATGGTATCCCTTAGCTTCCAAATACCACATAGCATGTAGGAAGCCCATGATAATAAGATGTTGTCGTCCTTCAACTTCAGCAAGGAACTAAAGAGCCAATTGGTGTCATGATCAGCTTCAAATTTTATTGTTGGTGTAATACCAAGCCATATTAATCTAGAAAATTGATAATTAAGGAAAATGTGTGAATATGTTTCCTATGTATTGTGACATAGAGGGAAATCTTTGATGGAGCCTTTTATTTTGGATGTCGTATCACATATCAAATTAATAGATATGGATAGAAATCTCCAAAGGAATAAATGCATTATTGGGATATGATAGCCCATCTAAAAATCTTTCAAAATGCATTTAAATAATTTTAATATAAATTAAAATGATTTTGGTCTTGGAAAGTGCTTGAGAAATGAGTGAAATGTGATTTTTAAGTAAACTAGTTGAATAAAAACCAAAAACCATTCAACCAATTCATCCAGAAACCTAGGTGGTCATCCCAGAAGAACTACTCAACTAATAAGAGAAAACTAGGCAGCTAGTTCTATTGAAACTTTCATGTGCTTTTTTGTTTTTGTTTCCATTATTGTTCAAATGATTTCCTAAACTTCTAATTAAAGTCTCTTTGTTTAAATAAGCATATTTTTGTGATTTAGGATTATTTTCTTATTATTTAAATTATGATATCATTTTCTTTAGCTAAATATCTTCCAAAAATAATTTTTCAGGTAATTTCTCTCAACAACTCCATCTCTCTCACTTCCCTCTCTTTTCCCCTATCTCCTTTGTCTCAAACCTATGTGTGTAGATGCAATCTCCCAAAATTTTAGAAAACCTATAATTTAATAAATAACTTTTATTTGAACTAAATTAGCTTTTAAAATTATTTAGGTTAATTATTTTATGGATTTTTTAGTAAATAAATGTGGATAGGAGTATTTAATAAATTAAAAATAAATATTTTGTCATTTTATCATACTATTTTTAAATAAAATAAATTTTCAAACTAATATTTTACAAAAATTATCATTTTTGAACCACTATATTAAATTATATTGAATTAAATTATTAAATTAAGTAATTTATCAAAAATATTGCATTTTACTATTTTCTAAATTAAATTAAATTATTTTCCCTTTTTCCTTTTTCTTTTCCTTCTCCTTTTTCTCCTTTTTCCTCCTTTCTTTATTTTTTTTTCTTTCCTAGCTCGGGCCGCCAGGCCTGCCTTCCCCTCCTTGCGTGCCTGGGCCGCTGGCCCATTCTCCCTCGCCCCAGCTGCATCGACGCCAACCCAGCTGCCTCCCCTCTCCTCTTCCATCCTTTCTCCCTTGGACCGAGCCGACCCAAATTCTTTTTCTTCCCTTGCGCCAGCCTGCACCTCCCCCCCTTCTTTCTTTCTTCTTCTATGCCTCGACCCAGCAGCCCCCGACCTGTCTTCATCAACCAGCGCTGCCACCTCGGGCACGCCGGCCACTGCCTCCTACAACCATTGCCACCACTTGCAACTCTCTCTCTCTCTCTCTCTCTCATGTCTTTTTTTTCACCATTTTGGAACCGGGGAGCCATGCACCCCATCCCGCATGGCTCCCCTTTCCTCCTCTTCGTCACCCTCTCCCTGCCACCCTAAACGTTGTTTCCCGATCAGCCACCTATCCCCCTACCCTCCCTCTTCTTTTTCTTCTCCTCTTTAGCCTTTTTTTCCCTAATTCTCGAGCTCAAAACCTTGCCCGACCTCCCTCTTCTCTCATTTCTTCTCCTTCCATTTCCCCCCTATTTTTGCATCGTCTTCGCCCTCTGCCGCTCCATCCGTCTCACCAACCCCCTGCACCGCTCCCTACCACCCTACAGCTCAGCCTTGCACCACCACAATATCCCTCTCAAGCCATCCCGCAGCACTTCTTCCTCCCCACCTATTTTTCTCCCCATTTTCCCCTTCTCGGCAACTCACCTGCAACCCCGTTGTTCGCCGTCGTCCGACCACCTCTGCCACCACCCAACCCACCATTCAACTCCTTGCAACCTCCTCTACCACCCCCATGCCTGCTTTGGTTGAAAACATCCCCCAAACCCCTCCACTTTTCCCCTCTCTTTTCCTTCCTTCTCAGCCCAATCCCTTCCTACAGCCCACTTCGCTACCTTGCCGCCACCGCCTCCACCGCCTTTGGCCGCCAATAAATCATCACCAACTGCCACCTACATCCCCTCTTCACTAATACACCCTTCCCTTGCCTCCAAACCTCCCCAATCTATCTTCTTTCCTAACCCCAAACCACCAATCCGAAAATGGCCATTTTACCTTTCCTTCACCCCCCCCCCCTTCGAGCCTCCTCTATTTATTTTTGCATGCAGCTCATGCTGCATGAGCAACATGAGTTGCTGCATTCTTGGTTTATTTTGGTTAAAAAAATTTAAGGTAAAATAATATTTAAGTTAATTATTTCATTAAGTAAATTTTATAAGGTCTTATGCTTTGATTTTCTTATTTCTAATATAATAATTATTGATATTATTTTTAGGTGTTGATTTTTCTATTTAAAGCTTGAATCTTTAACCGAGATACCGGTAAGATTCAATTTTTTCAGGAATTAAGGTAATCGTTAAACCCCACTTAAACGCATGGATAAACGTATGTTAGCACATTAGGATTTCTAATATGTTATTATGCTTGATATTTGTGGTTTAATATAATGTATGCATTCGCTTGTATTGATTGATAAAAAGGAGAGTATGCTAGTTTATATGCCATGTGTGGAAATGTTGCTTAAGGGAAGAGTTGACTATTAATGAAAGTGTTAAGTACTTTCCATGTTATTTTATGTTATTGTGACTATTTATGCATAAATAATATTATTGTGAGCCTTAGGGGAATTTTAGTAATATTCTTTGTGTTAGAATATGGCCTAATAGTGTGTGTGCTAATAAGTATTATATTGAAATATAATAGTTGGTGGAGTTGGGTATTGTTAATGGAGTATTAATATTATTATTCCATGTGGTAATGTTAATTTAATAAAAGTGGTGTAATAAAGGGGGTAAAGTGGTAATTTTGGAGGCAAAAGGGCAATATGGTAATTTTATAAGCAAATGGCAAAATGTTAATTTTATAAGTAAAGGGGTATTGTGGTAATTTTGGGAGTAAAGGGTAATATGGTAATTTTAGAAAAGAAGGGTAAAATGGTAATTTTGTAAGAAAAGATAGAAATGGTAAGTTTGGAGGTAAAAGGGTAAAATAGTAAATTGTAAAGCAAAAGGGGTATTATGGTAATTTGGAAATAAGGGGTAGAAGGGTAATTTTGTAAATTAAAAGGATATTTATGGCAAACTTGGGAGTAAGGGGTAACTTGGTAATTATGATAACGACGAAGGATAAATTGGTAATTAAATTATGATTATAGGAGGGCAATTAGATAGTTATGATAATAGAGAAGGGTAATTTGGTAAATTAACCAATAAAAGGGCATTATGGTAATTTTAATAATGGAGAAGGGAAATATAGTAAGTATAAAAATGGAGAAGGGTAGATTGGTAATTATAATTATGGAGAAGTGTAAATTGGTAATTATAATTATGGAGAAGGGTAAATTAATAATAATAATCATGGAGAAGGATAAATTGGTAATTATAATTATGAAAAAGGGTAAATTAATAGTTATAATAATGAAGAAGGGTAAAATGGTAATTATCATAATTGAGAAGGGTAAATTAATAATTATAATTATGGAGAAGGGTAAATTATTAATTATAATAATGAAGGGTAAAATGGTAATTATAACAATTGAGAAGGGTAAAATGGTAAGTATGATATTGGAGAAGGATAATTTGGTAATTTAACCAACAGAAGGGTAATTTGATAATTATGTAACCAACTAAAGGGGCAAGTTGGTAATCATGATAATGAAGAAGGGTAATTTGGTAATTTATCCAACTTAAGGGCAATTTAGTAATTATAACAAAGGAGAAGGGCAATTTGGTAATCTAACCAACCAAAATGGGAAATATGTTAAGGGTAACAATTATGAAGGGTGAATGGTGATCTAAAAAGCGTAGGAGAGACTTGGTAACCCAAACCGAGTAGAGATGTGGCTAAGAACAACAATGTGTGTATTATATGCCTCGTGTGCCATGTGTTATGTTGTATTGTGTACTTTATACTTAATGTTTAATCATTTATAGTACAACTTCGAGTGATGTATGCTTGTGTGACTTCCTTTATGGCATGTGGATGATGATTATATATGTTGTGTGTATGAGGTTATCTGATGTGACCCTCTAGGACATGCATGCTAGAGTGTTTAATAATATGATATGGGGTAAAATGATAAAAAAGGAATAAATGGGAAGTGAGTTGACTAAGGGGACACGATATTGACGTTAATATCTCATGATCCATAGGGGGAAAATAGAAGGAGATTATGATCAAAACGAATGAGTGATGCAACTCTTGCATGGGAGGTTTCTAGGGTTTGCATAGAATAATCCTTATGTAAGAAAGGTGTTAGGGTTTGAGCGGTCAACTAGGGTTTTACGGTCACATGTATGATTGGTGAGTAGAGTGATGGGATTTGGGTTGAAACTAAATGAGATGAGGTGTTGGATGATAAAAGAAAGGTTGTGCCACATAGGTCCGATTAGGGTTTCAAGGGAAAACCCAAGAGAGCGGTAGTGAGAGAATTTGAATGTCGTAAGGTGATGGGCCTCGACCCACACCCTTAGGAGTTGGGTTTTCATTATGAGTGAATGTAAGGGGGAATGGATATCGGGGTGAGATAAGAGACGCAAATGTCTCAAGATATGGGACGGGCCCTCTCGGGAAGATAGAAGTAAAGGTTGGCGGCATACATGTCAAGGGTGAAATACTATTGAATAAGATACGAATAAGACACTAATCACTTAAAGTGGAAGATTATTGAGCCAGGCCCAGACCAATCCACCGGCATAATAGTGGCCAGGTGCCGGGGTGCCTTGGAGACCGATCCACCGGCATATAATAGTGGTTAGGTGCGTTCTACCCTATAAGTGACCAATCTACTGGCTATAATAGTGGGAGATCCTGAGCTCAATAAACCAAACGTAATAACGATAAGATATGGGGAAGACACAAAGTAATTACAATGGAACACCATGAGAGTCGGGGCCAGACCGATCCACCGGCATAATAATGGCCAGGAGCGTTTTGCCCTGGAGATCGATCCACCGGCATATAATAGTGGTTAGGTGCGTTCTGCCCTATAAGTGACTGATCCACCGGCTATAATAGTGGGGTTCCTGCACTCACATGGATATAAAATATGAGAGTTGATTGAATAATGATGGACTAGTGGCTTAAGGCCCGAAAATATTGATTCTGCACTATGACATGGTGTAAGGCCGAAAGTATCGATCGTACATTACGACCTATTGATATCTGATGTGAATGTTAATTATGTGAATGTTATATGTATGCACATCTTATTATATATTTATGTAGCTTTGTTTTATGTGTTGCATGGCGGGTCTGCCTTTAAGTGTAACTTTAAAGGGTTACTCAGTACCGTAGTACTAAAGGGTTCCATTCGTGGGGCCCCTGCCTATTCAATGGGTAGTGTCTCTTGCAGGTCTTTTTCAGGTGCTACTCAAGTGGGTAATGGGAAATACCGTAAGGATAATCCGAAACCGTTAGGGTCTTTCCCTTTCTCTTTTAAATGTCTGGTTTAAATGTAACTTTGTTCTTGTAACCACCATTGGTGAAATCTATTCTTAAAAAATTGTTTACTTGCGCTACTCTAATTTAAAAATGGGTTGAATTTCTAGCAATTGATATTTTGTTCTTTATCCTTAGCACTTGGTACTGGAACGGTATGAGTGAACCAGTCTGGTACTAAGTGTGGCGGTAATATCCCCGAAATTCATAGTTTTTTTATTTTACTTCCGCTAGACTTTTAATAAAATAAAATTTTTCAGTAGTGAATTTTGAAGGTGTTACAGTAGACCTTCTCTAGTGTTGTTGCTTGGCCTTGGCCTATTATGATCGGATTCCCTTATGAATATCCCTCACACTCATCATTCATATATCTTTTACACACATTTACTGTCACTCTACCTCATCCACATTCCACCATTCCCATCACCCTTATCAACTCTTTTTCCATCTATCTGTCTTGTATGGGCCCTCGTCCATAAGGGGTTGGGGAATTCCTCATTTTTTTTATTCAATACGCTTGTCCTCTTATTTCCTGTCTTGCTTCCTTAGCAAAATACACTAAATGTTGGGTGCTTCTCCTTTCTATTTTCCTTAAACTGAGGCTCTTGCCTATTGATCATTCACTTTTGTACTTTATGGTACTTAAACTCTTGGTTATATTACTATTTTTGGTTTTGGTTTTGTAATCTTTATTATGTCAATATATCACATACCTCTCTCTCTCTCTCATGTGTGTTATCTCTAATTCTCTTGCATGGTTTTATTAAACGTTTTGCATAAAGTATAGGTTAGATGAATAGTCACACACCTCTTATGTTCAATGCAATGGTAACATCCCCCAATTTTTATTTATCACATCTAAATTATCTTAAAATGAAAAAAAAAATTGGAGGTGTTATAATAACCACCCTTTATTGCAGTATTTCTTCCATGGCATACCAAGAGCATAATGGAAATAGTGAGAAATAGAGCTCAAAGGTCTCAAGCTATACAAAGTTTTGTAAGCTGATTTAGCATAAAATAAACCTTGAGGATGAGGTATCCATATCACATAATCTTTTTTATGGTATAGACATTGTGAGATATCAATTCTAAGAATATAGGAAGCCTTTGATGGTGGAAAGCTGTAACACCCAAATTTTTACTACTGAAAAATTTTGTTTTACAGTAGAAGTATATAAGTAAAATATTATAGGTTACCGCTATAATTGATAAAAGTCTAGTTTCTTCAACCACCCTTACATCAATCACAATGCTAAAACATTTATAGTAACATAGGAAAATTAGAAATAAAAGAAACATTTATAATACAATAATGAGTTTGGAGATTAACTCCGATTTACATTTTTTAAAAATAAAAATAAGGGATACCATAGATCAAGAGTCCAAAAAGGTATTCGAGTAAATACAACTACCAAATAACATTCCTCTTCACCTAAACACCCAGTATAGATAAGGTCACTCATTCCCACATAGTACATCATAGGCAGCATAGTCATCTAAGGGATCTTCTAAGACCTACACATAAGAATCAGGATCTCATGCTCATGGGAATAAGCATCACCCATAAAATAGGTGATCGGTATGCTACGTACTAAGTAAGGTAATAATACTATCGAAATAGAGATATAATTAGCATATGCTTCCACAGTGGATGATAAGTATAATTTAGATAAATGAAACATCCCGTAAGACAAATAATGATCTAGATCTTTTTATTAGATATAATTCATTTTTATTCTTTTATATACATTGAATGCAGGAACTCCACTATTCTTAAACTGGTGAAACGGTCTAAAACATCTTCTCAGGGACAACACACCTGAGTTACTATTATCATTCGGTAGAACGAATTTGAAAACGTTACCTTCTTGGGGCAGAATGCTCCCAAGCCACTATTCTCTTTGGTAGAATGGAATATATATTTAAAAAAACACCTTGGTCCTAACTTATGTATTCTTCCACTTTAAATCATTAGTGTCTTTTCCATAGTTTATACAATTATATTTTCATTTCACAATGAGAAGGGGTCATACTATTCTTAATCCGGTGGAATGGACTGAAACACCTTCATTGGGCAAAAAGCTCTCGAGCACTATTTTTTTTAGTGGAACGAATATCATAAACATCATCTTCTTAAGGCATAACGCTCCCGAGCCACTATTTTCTCTAGTAGAACAGAAAACATCACCTTGGCCCTACTCATGTGCTCTTTCACTTTAAGTTATTAGTATCTTATTCATGATTAATTCTCAGGCATTTGAACTCATTGAAGTAGATAAACAAACCATGCATGTCAAAGTCCTTAAGTCTCTTCAAACCCTAATTACACACTCCTTAGCATTCATTCTCCCATATTTTTTTATTCGACCACAATTATAATATATCACTCTCGAATATCATCATCATTATTATACCCATAATTTACAGTATAAATCCTATGTCCTACACATACATTAATAATCTTATCCCAAGGTATTATTCACATAAATATCCAAAAACCATAATCTCACATATTAGCCATAATTCACCCCATGAGACTCATATGATTACTAAGTTCGGTAAATATCCTTATAAGGCCAATAATTAGCAACATATCTAGAATCCGAATAACCTCTAGATTTTACACATGGAATGATAACAATATCATTTTAAGTTATTATGCCCTAATTATACCATAATTTCATTTTCAAGGGGCCTGAAACAAACAATAATACTTTCAAACATTTCTCAAGACATCATTATTATATTTTAATCTACCTAACACATAAAAGACACAATTTTATGATTATCCCATAGTTACTAAAATACCCTTAAGGACAAACAATAACCTTTATTTTATAAATTCTTGTACCTTCCACACATAATATTTTTCAAATCCACCAATCATCATCATACCTCATAAATATATTCATGTCCATTATCATAGTTTATTTAGCCCATATTTCATTCCATAAAATAAATTCTCACAATTATATCATTATCATAACAAAATCATAACTATACCTCTTACCCATTCTTACTTCTCTTTCAAACATAATATCCATATCATCACAAAATATCATGATCAATATATATTAAATCATATAACAACGATATCATAAAAAACACACATAACCATACAAGAAAATAACACCAAAAATCCTAAACATTGATTAGTATCCTTACCAACTAGGACACTGAGCTCTAATCATGGAAATCTTATACTTCCTCATCTGAGATTACCATAATACCACCTACAAAAAACACAAAATCCATGATTAAGCTTGAAGAGGATAACCGAGGGAGAAATTAAGGTAAATAGGATAAAAATGGAAATAATTGTAGTTAAATGGAAGCTTGAGACGTGTGGATGTGTAGTAGGATGTGTGATGGAGCTATGGTAAAAATTTGGTAGTGTTTGGGTAAGGTTTGGGAGTGAAAATAGGGGTAAACGCCCAAAAATGGGGGGTTGCAAGACCGTGCTATAGGTTGTGCACACCCTGGTTGAGAGTTAGGATTGCGCATGGCCAGGTGATGCGAAGTGGCACGGCCACACTTGATCACTGGGCAAATAGATCGCAAGTTGAATAGATGCGCACAGGTGTGAGTCAAGGCCGTGTGCAGGCTTACGAGGGTGCATGGGCAGGCTGTGCTAGGTTATACGGGCATGTGATAGAAAATTTTAGTATTGCACGACTATGCTTGAGGCCGTGTGTTTCTCAAAAACATGACGAACAAGAGAAAGAGGAAGAAAAAAGAGGCAATGGTCGGCGATGATGCTGGGCAAGGTTAGGGTGACATTGGGTGGTCAGTCGACATTGGGCAACGTGTGGTGGTGCACGGTGGTGTTGGTGGTGATGGAGGTAGCTCAATCATGCAAAAGAAGGCACGACCGCCCCAGGAAGAAGAAGAACAAGTGAAGGTAAGCTTGTGTAAAGACTTTTGGACACAAAATGGTAAAGTGGAGGCAAAACAAAGAGGAAGAAAGAAGAGTGTGGTATGTATATATATATACATGTATGTGTGGTGTGGAGGGGAGAAAAAGGAAAATAGAGGGGAATGTGTGTGAACAATGGTGCAGAGGGGGTGGTGCAGGTCATGGGGGGTGGCAGTGAAGGTGATGGTTGTGTGTTGTAGTAAAAATGCAGGTGATGGTGATGGTGATGGTGTGTATGTTGGGTAGGATGAGGAAGAAAAAAGAAAGAAGGCAAGGGATAGGGTGGTGTGCGTGTGTGTGCAAGTCAGGCAACAGAGAAGAAGATGGAAAGATTGGTGATGGATGATGGATGAAGGTGGCCATAGAGGAGATGATGGGAGATAGTGCAAGTGGGGAGGGATGCAAGTTGCAAGAGAAATAAAATGTTGTGGCTTAAGTTGATGGGAGAAAGGAGAAAAGAAAAGGAAAAAAGAGAAAAAAGTTGGGGATTAGAATAGGTGATTTTAGATTAGCCAAAATAGTTAGAATTAGTGGTCATTTTAGCGGGTTTTGAGTTCGGTTTACAAAATACAATTTATTTGGGTCATTTGGATTCGGTTAAGTTTTCAGGATTAAAAAAAATGGTTAAGTCTAAAAAATATTATTTTATCGGAATTAGAATCAATTTAGAGTGTTAATTATACGGTATTAGGCTAGGTAATTTTTCGGAGTATTACAAAAACACTGGCTTATTTGGTAAAGAGTCCAAGCTAATGGATTTGTGAGCATTAAATTAGAGATATAATAAATGAGATCATGAGAAAATGGATATCCTTTGACTCTAATTGGAGGTAGTAAAGGCACCCATGTGCCATTTCGGATATGTAAAAAACTATCATTGATTACATACCGGTGAATAAATAGCTTGATAATATCTCTATTTTTCAACATAAATTTACATATAGGATAAACAATGATGCTACACTTGATATCCCAAAAGTTATGCCCATTGTTGCACTTACTATTTAGCAACTTGGCTCATAAATTATCAGAAGAAGTAGAAATCTCCAAATCAACTTATCTATGAGAGACTAATTGATTACATCTAAAATTATTATTCCTAAACCACCTATTGTTTTTGGCCAGCAAATAAAGTCCGAATTTGTAATAACTAAGTCTCTTTTCATCCAAATGTCTCCACCAAATTGTTTATTGATGATGTTGAGATACTGAATTAGGGAGAAAGTAACTGGATATATAGTAAATAGTTACAGAAGATAGAATGGATTTGATTAAATCCAATAATCTAGAATAAGAGCAAAGTTTACATATCTAGGATGCCAATTTAGATTCACTACTTCTCATCAAATGTTCAAAAGTTGACTTTATAAACATAGATTGTAAGAAATAGTGCCCAAGTATTTATCATTTTTATCCATATGTGGAATATTGAGAATGGATTAAATAATGTTTCTTAAATAGGGTGACAAATGATTATTGAGAAGAATAAAGGATTTGTCATAGTTAATTTTCTGACCAGACTAAAGATAAAACACTCTTAAAATCTCTTTAATAGTAATACGATTGTCGGCAGTGCCCTTTCCAAAGATCAAAAGGTCATCAACAAGCATTAAACAACTAATAGAGGTATCTCCTCTATTAATTCTCAACCTAGTATATAATGAATCCTTCTCATATAACTAGAAGAGCCTGGATAAAACTCACCAACAAACAATAAATAAGTAATGAGATAAATGGCAACCCTATTTAAGATATGTATTTGCTTTAAGTCTCCCTCTTAGTCAAATATTTATTAGAACAACAAAGGAAACAATAGTCACATGTTCCATAATTATATTTAGAGTATTACCTTGGAATCCAAAGCCTTGAAGGACATGATATAGGGAACTCCAATCAAGCATGTCATAGCCTCTATTGCTTTCAACCTTTCACATGAAATATATTGTTTTTGTTTTGGATTTAAGAATGGAATGTGAGTAGTTTTGCAATAAGCTTATATAAGACATTAAATAAGGAAATTGGTATATAATAAGTAGGCATAATGGGTGATTGATCTCTTTGAGAAAGGAGTTAGTTTTGAATATGTTTTGGATAAAAAGATAGATATATGTACACACAATTATCTAACTTTTCTAATAAATAGATCATTCACCTCATTAGGACCTAGTGCTTTATAAGGGCCGATGTGATGTATTACATTAAAAATACTAGAATTGGTAAGAATATAGTTTATTTCTTCATTATACTAATGTAAAATAAGAATACCAGTATAAGTGAAATCCTCACATATGTCTATCTTTTTGTATAGATTTTTTTTTTTTGAGATAAATGATAAAATAGTTAGCAATATGAAATGTGTTAGTTGATTATGAACCATTCGCAAGTTGAATGCTTTGTATGCTATTTTGCTTTCTTCAATGAGAAGCATAAGAATGAAAGAATTAGTGCATCCATTAAGCCATTATTCTTTTGATCTTTACTTCCAATAAGTTTCTTCAAGAGATAGTAGTGAATTTTATAATCCATCTCTTTAACTGAAAGCATATTAGAATATGAAACATATTGATGCTAAAGTTGTAAAATAGATGCTTTGAGTTTGGAAATCTAAGTAAATATGAAGCCAATGTTCTTAGCACTCCATAGTTGTAATTCAGGTACATAATTCTTGATATGTTGCTGTAAATGGCCTAAATTATGAGTCTCAAACTTAGGAGGATTCTTATACCTTCTAACAACATCCAACAACCTTAATAAGATAGGACAATGATCACCAAACAACAATGAGAGATAAGAAATAATAGCATATGGATAGGAGTAACACCAATCATCAATAGCATATTATTTATCTAATCCTTCTCTAACATTAAGTCTCAGTTGTCTTTTATTAATCCATGTGTATGCTAGGCCAACGTAACAAAGGTCTAATATTCCACAATGATTGATCATTATAGTACTCATAATTAAGGATGTGCATCGATCTAAAATTATATCAAACTATAACTCAATTAAAGATAACTTTTTTTAATGGGATTGAAATTTTTTAAAGTAGGGACAATATATATACACACACACACATTTTTGGATAAAATGGTATAGATTTTTTTGTCGGATTGAAACAGATTAAAGATCAATTTTATTTTATTATAATTTTGCCTTTACTGAAGGACCAAAAATCAATATAATCAATCTAATCTAAGACAAAAATCCTAAACAACAGATAATTACACCATTCATCACCACGGTTTCTATCTCTTGAGAAAATTAGCAAAGAATTATTTGTTATAAGTTCTTCCTTATCCGAAGTTATGGCATCAGCATAATCCTCTGCCTTGACTATTTGAGAAGAGCACGAAGACAATGAAAGTAGGGTATTGTGAAGGAAGGCTGAGACGGGCCAACAACGATGAGCTTGCAGTTATAAAGGGTTCATTGTGGGTAAGTGGGAAGTTAAGGATGAAGATGGAGGCAAATGTGTTGGAGAATTGGGAGCGTTTTCTTTCAAACGGGTGACGTCATCTGAATAATGAAAGATCTTAAATACCTTCATTTTAAAAGTTTCTCATCCAAATCCACCGTTAGAAAGATGCATACACATGGAAAAAATACCTTCGTAACTAAAACGTTGTATGTCTAGGTACAATGCAAAGAGCGCGTAATTACTTATTAACTCAGACATGTATATCAACATTTCGTATTGAAATAGAATGCAAGGAACCGACGGGAAAAGTCAATTCAGCAGACTGCAACAACAGAAAGAAGCCATAACTTATGGGATCAAGAATTCACGAGTCCGCACAGGCCTCTTTACAGCATTGGTGAATCCCTGAAACACGACAACCACAGGAAAATAGATATTAAAAGGTTGAAATCGACCAAATGTATCACGGCTAACATAACTACCGTCAAATTATTCAAGAGCATTGGGAAAGAGTAAACATAGTATAAAGCGAGTGAAGCTAATTTTAAATAGCAAAGCATGTAGAAGTAAACATAATGCTTCAGTACCAACGAAGCATAATTGCCGACTCAAATTATTCCAAATCCAAATGCAGGTGGGTTAAGTTGATGTTGAATTCAAATTTGGGTCGACTTGGGTCACTTATACTCTTAAATCAAGTTCAGGACAAATTCGAGTCATATTGGGTCACCAAACCCTTCCAGATTAAGCTGAGTTTAAATCAAACAATTTTGAGTTTAGATAAGGGCAAATAATTCTATAGTTCTAGATTTGAATCATCTCCCCTCCAACAAAAATCCGAGTTCGAATTTTATTTTTATTTAGGTAAATTTGAGTTATTCAATTCGTACCAAGTTTGATTTGAGTTTAAGCAATGCACAAAAGGTAATCATGTTGGACTATTTTGAATTAGGGTCAATTTGATTTTTATTTTGCTTTTGATTTTCTGTAAATTTAAGTTTGTTTGTATTTAAATATATTCATTCAATTTATTTAATTTTTTATCATTATTTCATCGTTATGAGTTAATGAGTGTTTGATGATCAAGCCATTTTGAATTTACTAGGAGCATGTTTATTTTTGTATAACAATTTTTTAGCTTTCATCTTCATATTCTCTATTAAAAGCTGAGAAAATATGTCCATTCATTCATCTTATGAAACTAATTTGAAACAAAAACGAGAATAATAATATATTATAATAAAGTAATAATAATAATACTTGGTGGTGGTGGCGGCAGTAGCAGTGACAAAAATAGAGGTAGACTATTAGTAATGACAAAAAATAGTACTTGTAATAATAATAGTAGTAGCAGCGGTAGTCATCATCATCCTTCCCAAAAGACGAAATCCCTCGTCTTAAGGGCCCCCAACCTGCCAACCCGACAGCCTGATTGGAGGAGTTAAATCACGACAATCATCATCATAATAATGGCTGTGGTGGTGATAATTAATAATAATAGTTTTTGTACTTTTAATAATAGTAGCAGAAGTAGAAAATAAAGATAATGGTAGTAGTGATAGTAGTAACAATACAAACAAAAATCCTAGTAATATTAATTATGATAATTTTTTTCAAAAGAAATAATAATAATAATAATAATACCTGTAGCAGTAAGTTGTAGTAGTGGTAGTAATAAATAATAGTAGTAGTAGTAATAACTCCGTCGCAGTTTAAAAGATGATAAACACAAGTACTAATATTAAATTTTACATACCTCATTATATTTCAATAAGAGAGGACGTGAATCCCTTTCTATTGTCGGCTTCTGAGCAGAACAATTGACTTTTCGGAAAGCGTCGCCGTTTAACTTTTTGAATCTGAATGGACAGGAAGAAGAAATATCAAGGAAGATGCTTAGCCGTTGGCATGTGTCACCAACAAGCAACAACCACCAACCAGTCAATGATGGATACGTGGAGATCCAGATGCATACGACTTCAATGCAACCCCATTATAAATGAAAAGAAGAGATGAAAAACTATGTTACTGTTATGGACGAGGTAAAGAACACTTCATGTATACATGGGCGGGCTGGTTGCCCCAAACATCGGGGGCACCAAGGATGTTTGAAGTTTGAACACACAATCATGTGCTTTTGGGGTTGACTCCCAACTGATGAGCCAACGTGAGCTGGGGATGTATTATGCATTTGACGGAACATACGACCTTTACTAACAAATATTGCAAAAATGTGAGGTATGATGATGCATAAGGCAGCGCCACTAATCATACCGCCAAATCAGAAAGGGAAACGCGCAAGGGGCTTTCCAAACCGGGAAAAACTGGACATAGCTTAAAGATAAGCAATTAAAACTAACTCAATCAGTCGAAAATTAATGTTTTTGGCCCGAAAATTTGTAATCCAAAATCTATCAATCAATCTAATACTTATCCGAAATATGATAAGATAACTTCATTTGAGTCAATCCAATATTTACTCAAGATCTAATATGACCTAAGCTAATATAAATCAAAAATATATTCCACCGTATTCAATGACTATTCAAGACCCAATACTTATCATAAATATATTATTGTTATTATTATTGTTGTTGTTATTAGATATTACTATTGCTACTACATTTATTTATTATTACTACTATTTTTATTAAAAGTATTATTATTATTGTTACTACTATTCTTATTATTTTTGTTATTATTATTATAAGTATTATTATTATTATTATCATTATCATAATTTTAAAAACGGAACCGCTCATCGAAGCGGTCCCATCCCTAGATTACTAATTTATTGATCGGATTAGTGGTTTGAATTATTCGAACTAGTGATATATATTAAATCAAAAAAATAAAAAATATAAATATGTTTATGGATTTGATGGGTTGAGTTAGTATTTTGTAAAATTCACATGAATTAACGCACCGTGGGTTACAAATTAATATGAGTTAGTATGGGTTAACCCACAAGTTTCCATAGGTTGCTGTGGGTTAATGAATATCGTCTCTACTATACCAAAATCACCATCACAATTCTATTTTAACCAGACCCCAGACCAACCGTTTTTGTTCAGGTCTTCCCAGACCAACCGATTTTGCCCGGCCCCACCTTAGCCTTGTTCGACCCCGGCCCAATCCGACCCAACTCTAGCCCACCTTCTCTAATTTCACCTAAGCCCGCCCCACTAAAATCAAACATCGTCTATGCCTACCGTGATCCAATCTCACTTTGTCTGATCCCCAAATCACTCAAACGCAAGCTAGCTAGGGCCAAACCTAACCCGACCAATCAAGTTAACCGAAGATAACCCAAATGCAAACTGACCTGAAAAATTAACTCAATACATCCGGGATCTACAATGACCCAACCTTGAAACTAACTCGACCAATAAAATAACTTGAAATGATCCAAATTCAAAACCAATTCAACCAAATAAAAAAACTCGAAATGACCCAAACTCGAAAGACCTGACCAGTAAAAAAATGATCTGTAAACAACCTAAGCCAAGAAAGACCCAACCAGCTACAACCTAAACTGAAAACGAACCACCCAACCCAATTGACACCTCTAGGTAAACGTGGTAATAAGTTTGTTTATTAACCCACAACAACGCATAGTCAACACGCCTAACCCGTGGATTACGATGGGTTGAGTTGAAAATTATTAATCATTTACTCTAATCTGTTATGGGTTAGACTATGGATCACATGAGTTACATGGGTTACAGAATTATAGGTTAGATTAAACCATAGCAACCTATTCAAACAACCCTATAATAAATCTAACAGGCTTTTGACCGAGTTTTTGGTTGGTTTTTAGACCGATCCACCTATTCTTGACCAATTCTAGGATTTTGAGAACCGATATATAAAATTTTGACCAATCACCTAACCAAATCATTGATCAGACCAGCCAGTACGATTTTCAAAACTATGAGTACTATTTTATTATTATTGTGTGTAATATAATTACTGCTAGTAGTGTTTTTATTTTTTTCACTATTATTACTATTATACAAATATTATAATTACTCTTATTATTATTATTATTATTATTATTATTATTACATCATTATTACTACTAAAAGTGTCATCATCATCATCACCATTAGTAGTAGTAGTTCATTACTAGTAATATATTACTATCAATGTTGTTACTACCATCATCATTGTTTTCAATCTACAAATAGGTTTTTTTTTTTTAAAATTTCTAATCTACAAATTAATTTCATTATATTAATAAATGATTAAATTATCTAGTTATACATGGAGAATTGTTTTCACATTCTCCATGAAACACTAGAGATGAAAAATGAAAATAGCTTTACAAAAGTAAAAGTTCTCCAAAAAAAAATTAAAATACTCAATTACTTGCCCCATCATTAACTCAAAAAGATATAATGATGACAAAAACAAATCTAATATACAAAAAATTCAAAATAGTCTAACTTAATCAAATTCTAAAATGGTAAAATAAATGATCTTGAGTCAAACTTAAATTAAACAAGGAATGAATGATAAAATAACTCAAACTCATTTGAACTTGAATCCGATCTAAAGATAAAATAACCTAAACTTACCAAAATATAAAATGACCCAAACTTGAACCAAATTTGATTCAAAAGGTAGAATTACCTGAACTTATATAAATCCAAAACTATTTGATAATAACCTAACCAACCTGAGTTTGTTATATGATCCCAAGACAACCCAAAGTTGACCTAAACTTAGTTTAAGAAGATAAATAATTTAAGATATCTCAAACCAATTAACCCCACTTGATAGTGAATGGTGATTGTCATCTCTAAGGGCTTGAAAAGAGAATGATACACCAAGAATAAAATCCACAAGCTAACATGTATTGACAGCCACAATGTGAGCAGTCATTTTTCGAGATATCCACTTTAGGTTATAAAATACCTAAAACAATTATTTCGTTTAACGACATCCTAAAATAGACATTTAGCATTAGTGTACAGATAAACTTTTAAATATTCCTTTTTGTGAAAATAGAACATGAGGTTATATATATGGTAGGATTTTAAAAAATTAAAACTCAGCAACTTGGGGTTAATATTTTATTAACCATAAATTTCCTGCGCCTCGCATGCCAACACGATCTCCTTCTCAACTTTTTTCTTTCACCTTCTTCTCCTTCAAGCGTTGCTGCAACATCCTTTCTTTTCTTTTCAGTTTTTTATTCTTACTCCCCTTAAGTTGACGTATGATTTCAAGTGGTTCTTAAATTTTGATAAATTTTAGTCTCTTTTCATATTAAAGGTTGTTTTGCTTTTTAGATTTGCTTCAAATTTTGGATTTGTTCAATCATTCTACAATATCTATTACCTGTGCATTACCTGAAGATATTTATGTCATAATTGGAATTTGAAGTGCTAAAATTTAGAGTATGAAGATGTAAAATGTTTATAAATTTAATTTAGTTATTGTTAATTAATTTTATGCAAAATTTTTGGTTTAGTTGTATAATCAATTTTTATGGTACGCGTACTTACATCTTAATTTTGGTTGTATAATCATGAATAAATTTATTATATGATATATCTTTGAGTAGAATACAAATTTTATAATATCAAGTTGTACAAAGTAAAAGGTTGGTACATGTTCTTCATCAACACCGACTAGTGAACTTACTCGCATCCATGGAGTTATTGATCTGTGCAGTTAAATATGGATGATGGCTAAGACAGTATCCAAAGTAGGCGCCCTTAGGTCTCATATGCAAGAAAAAAAAATACAAAAACAGAAACAAAACAAAAAAAACCTATTACAAAATTGAGTTTATTGCATAAGCAGACTTCTAAGGGAATCAAATGCTAAGGGCCAATTTTTAAAATTTCATGCTTAATCTCTATAAAAATTTCTGCAAACCTGCCCGTCTTTATCGATTCCAACAACATCGTTCATGATTCATCATTGTCTATTGGAACAATAACCCTCTTCTTCATTCTTCACAGCCCAAAAATCTTAAAAGAATATGGCACCAATTGGATGTCAAAAGAGGCATCATACTCACTATTTCACTTAACGTAATAGCTAATGAAATAAATATGTTTATATGGACACCCTTCAAAATAAGCTTAACTGGACTCGTATTTCTCCTTATTATTCTAATAGAACAATAATTGGATTACACTCATCTTAAGAAGTGTTAAGAGAAATAGGTTAGTCAATTGCTTGATAAACATATTGAAATCATGTGTTTGCATATTAGTTTATATGAGTACTTTTGTCATCTATACTATTCTTTAAGTGAAGGCCCCTTACATGACCATAATTGTCTTTCTAATTCTAGAAATTTTTAAGAAGTCAATTCATTAATAATGTAATAAACATAACCCGAATAGATGTCCAAAATTAGAGTTCAACACCTGACCATATTAGCTATCAAATAAAATTAACAAACACACTCTCAATTTTCCCTCAAATCGGTTATGCCATATATTTTTTTAAAAATAATCCTTGAATTCACCATAATTGCATTACGTAAAATCAAAGCTCAAAACTATGAAGAACAAATCTACACTACAAATAACAAAACCGAACAAATCCAACAATATTAATTATAGCCAACAAAATCAAAACTGTATTTCACAACTACATATACTAAATTTCAGCAAATTCAACCTACATTATACCACGAATAATTTTAGGTTCAACAAACAAAAATGGAATAAAACAAATAACTATAAGAAACACAACATTAATAACTCTGAACAAAATCAAGTCATAACATACATTCAACCAGAAGAGGCTAATCACACAAAGTAGAATGAATGCAAAGTCCAAGATTTTGAACAAATCTCCAATTTCACAATGTAAACAAATTAAACATTTTTAACTTAAAATAACAAAACTAAATGAAAATGAGGGCCAAAAAAAAAGGCTAAATCCATACCTTAAAATAGTTGGATTGCAGCAAAAAATGTAAGGAGAAAAGATAAAGATGTAGGATATGGGTTGGTACAACATCAAGGAGGAGCAGTAGTGGGAGCTGAAAGAAGGGAAAAATGAAAGTGACGAGCAGTGACGGGAAAAAAAAGATGGATTTTAGATTTTAATGAAACTCACAACTCCAAGTTGCATTTTCACTATGAACATAAAAAAATAAAAATAAATAAATAAATAAAAGACAACCGATTCATCAACAAAATTTTCAAAATACTTTTTCATGTGTTACCGTTCATTTAATTAAACAAACGAGTCGAACTAAGTTTTTAATGAGCCAAACTGAGCTTATGAGCCCAAAGTATAAATGAACCGAGCCGAACTTTTTCAGACTCGGCTTGTTTACAGTCCTAACACTAAGATAGTCTAAAAAATTCATATTATAATTATGCGGAAATTGCTTGAAGATACCAATACTCTGTTAACAAGTAACAATAAGTATGAGATCATAGTTTACCGCATATTAAGTTGAAGTCCACAAGATCATCAACACACATTGACTTGTTTGAAACGAACATGCTACCGTTGCCCTACATCTATGACAAATCAAGCTATCCACGAGTGAAAATGACAGTAGCCTCACCAAGACTTAAATTTTACAGAACTAATTATCAACAAAAAAAAATTAACCTAATCCAAACTGCTTAGGAATGACACCATCACAACAAGAAGAAGACTAGCAATGACAGTAGCTTCAAACATATACTCTACATTCAGAACTATAGTGAATTTAAGATGCTAATCAAATCCCGGTATCAATTTATAGAAAGCATAATGAGGCATAGTACTTCAGGATCATAATTACCTGTCAAAGAAACCAAAAGAATCCTTCGTAAGCTTCTTCAATGCTCCAGAGGGATTTAGAGCTGCATTATCAGAAGCTGAGGTTGACGAACTCTTGCATAAATCAGGTTCATGGACGAGTATGTCGAATCTATTTGTTGCTCTATCCATCCTGTGCTCAGCACAAGCTGCAACAGGAGGGCTGGATCCTGCTCCCACAGCATTGTTATCCTCATTGCAGCCACTTCCATGCACAAATTTACCAAAACTACCATGCAATATTCTTTGTTTCTCAACCTACAGCATTTTACTTTCACATAAGATCTTGAAAATGCACAAAGAACACAGCATATTATTAAGGCATAAGCTTAATAAATAAAATTTACATGAACAAAGCAATAGGAAACAAATAAAAGTGAGATTTCAACTCTTTCACAAAACCACCATTAAATAAACTCCAACAGAATAGAACTTCTATTTCTAATATTGGCGATATCAAGCAATACGTTTTGAAAATAATTCATAAGATTCAACTAGGCAAGCAATTGAAGTGCTTTGGGAATCTAGAGAACATAAGTGAACATATACCCTCCATTCAGGTTATTCAAAATGTATGCTATGTGAGCTACTTGTGTTGTGTATGCACCAATATGAGAGTAGAAAAAAGAGGTTATAATGGTTCACTTGGATAAAGATTTTGCAATATCCATTCTTTAAATTGGCAGAAATTTTGATTCCATGGTGAAGTGTTAGCAGCCAACCCCAGTGAAGGGCCAATCCTCAGCTGGCTTATGGATGCCTATCTTGGAACCAATGCACTTTTTGTAGGTCCAAGTCAGGCACAACTTGGGTACAATTTGGCAACAGCTAAGAAAAGGTAAGAATAGACAGATGCAGTACAAAAACAAAGATTTTATCTGCATCTCCAGGTGATTACAAAGGAGTATGGCAAATATGTAATTATGCAAAAGAAGATAAAAAAAATTAGGGAAGAGAAGGCTGCACTACAAATGTGACATTTAAGTGTTTTCATAAGGTATTAGTTATGCTTGTTCAGACTAACTACTATGTAAAGGAATTCATTATGATTGTTGCAAATGGTAATATAATGTTAGTCAAGTGATTGCAGAAATCACGTGGACATTATTTAATTAGTAAAATCATCTTGATGGCAAGTGAACACTTACAGCACTCATCTACTCAGCAGAAAGAGTGTTCGAATGGCAGAAAAATAAACATCAATTTCATAGTTTTGGTTTTTGGAGCCTAAGCTACACAGAAACCATGACAAATCATTACTTCAACTTAAAAACCAGTATTAAAGAGCTGGTACCTTACCTCATGAACCAGCACATGCTTCATGGCTGAAGGGATTTCGTAACAACTTGGTCTACATCCCTATTTAATCACAATTTGCAAAGGAATATGGAGAAGCAGTGGTAAATGAATTAGGATAGATGGAAAGAAACCAAATTCAGAAACTGGTGATAGTAATTATACCTTGAAGACCATAAAGTCTTCAATTGGGGGATCAAAAGATAATAATGTGGCATTTATTGATCCTTCCATCCTAACATTGCTTGAATGAGCTTTTACATTTTTAAATGAGAAGTTATAAACAAGCAGCTTGCCAACTAATTGAGCAAGATCATTCTTCTCTTTATCTGACAACAAGTGTAAGGCAACCTGGAGGAAGCACAGCAATCACCTCAAGTAAGCTATAAACACATTTAATTAAGGGGATAAAGGATGAAAAGGCTGAATGTATTTAGTCATATGTCTAAGACAGCCTAAACTTGAGATCAGATGACAAATCCAGAACAATCACGTTTACCCAGCAAAGAGAGAGAGAAAAAAAAAAGAATAATTTAAGATTCATTTCAGAGGAAATCTAAAGAACAAGATGTGCCTGAGATATAAACAATTACAGGAAGAGGGAAAGAGAGATTGCAGATCATTAGTTATAATTTATTTTCTCAATGACTTATGTTGTACATAATTAAAGGGGGAAAAGCATTAGAATAAAACTTGGGAATGTGTACTATCTTTTTTTTGGGGGGGGCAAGTAAATGTTGGCATTATTTACATATCATAGTGAATGAGCACAAAGTTCTAACATGTACAATGGACTAAGAAAAATAGAGAAAAGTGTTGACCAGTCTAACTAATCTGTCAAATGAATTACAGCTTGACAATGCTTTCTATTCTGAGTGCTATCTCTCTAACTGTGGCTGGGGTAGTTGTCCCGAGCTTCTCTTGTGGCTATGGAAGATTCTTGCATTTCATTCCTGCAATATATGATACAAAGCAGATGCAAGCAGTAACCTGGACCCTGGTAGCACACTTCTTGACTACTGGTCCTCTTCCATCATGCACAACCCATCTCGGTACTTGATTCCCGTCTAGTGAAGCTTGAATGCATCCAAACTTAGCCATCAAAATTTTCCAAGCCTCACCAGCATGGGAACATTGGAAAATAGGTGAGAGCATGTTTCTTCAGATTCTTTACATAACACACAAATGGTGGGAACGTTCATTCTCATAGCTGTCTCGTGATCCTTTGCAAGCAATCTACTGTGAGCAGCAAGCCAGAGTGCAAACCTGTGCCTAGGTATGCTAAGAGTTTCATACAGCAGGGTACCATTCCATCATGAGTCCTTTGGGTCAGATATCCTCATACAGTAGAGTAGTGGTGAATGTTTCTCTCGTTTGGTAAATGTAGGTGAACAAATCTTAGAGCGGTGGTCTGAGTTCCATTATCCTCCTCATGATCCAAGAGCATCTAGTACTCGTATTCATTTGCCAAATGGCATGTTCCCAATCAGTAGTTTCATGACTCAATTCTGTGGCTAAACCATGATTCTGAGTTCTTGGTTGAACTCAACTCAGGATTGATTTCTTGCATTATTCTTGTTACACTTCGTAGTTTGAGACCCATGACAAGTAATTGGGGTCGAAAAGTAGTTAATTAGGGGGATTGGACAGTGTCCTAGAGAGGAAATTGAGTAGAAGAGAGGGTTGGGGAAAGGAAGGCCATTAGCCTAGAGAGAGAGAGAGAGAGAGAAGTGGCTGTTGGGAGAGAGAAGGATGGAAGAATTAAAAAGGTCGTTAATTCTCCAATCGCTGAAATTAAGACTAGAGACATGAGCCTATGTATATCTAATACAACCTATGGGCTTGACCCTTATTAAAGAAGGTAACTAAAAAGCTTCCTAAATCTTATAGAATTATATATAACAAAATCAGCAGCATATCTAACTAAATAATACCATATCAATCAATAAAGAAAGATTCTCCCAATTCCAATATTTAGTTAATATACTAAAAGGTGGCTGCAAATTTTGACTTATTGGCAAGGGGGCCGGCAGGGAGATGTGTGCCAGGACTCCCCTTCTCATCAAGCTTGCCCTCAAGCTCAAAGTAGGGGTGTCCATGAACTCAGCACATGTGATCCACCTAGCAAAGTCAAGAAGACCTTGGTACCGAAGCAACAACCTCCATAACTCCATTAGTGACTCTATAAGCTAGGATCAACTCAGGCAGAGAGGAAATGTGCTCTTAAGCTCTACTAGGATGGGAGCACCTAGTGACTCCAACCACGGGCGGCCTAGAACCGCTGCAAGCTCATCCCGGTGAAGGATATCAAAATCAGCATAAATCGGAACTCCCACACATACTCCTGGGCAATCATAAGTATCCTGATCTGATCTTGTGCTCCAGCCACAGAACTGGGCTTTGATACCAATTTAGCATGTCCCCAATTAATAGCTTCATGGCTCTATTTTGTAGCAGAACATGATCTTGAGCTCTTAGCTGTACTCAAACTCACAATCAATTTCTTGAATTATTCTTATCATGCTTTGTATGTATACGACCCATGACAACTAATTGGGGTTAAAAAGGAGTTACGGAGCATTGGACTATGTATTGAAGAGGAAATTGAGGAGTAAAGGAGAAGGGGTAGGGAAGGGAAGGCCGTCAACCTAGAGAGAAAAGTGGATGTTGGGAGAGAGAAAAGTGGAGGAATCAAAAACTTTGTTAATTCTCCAATTGCTGAAATTAAGACTAGAGGCATGAGCTTGTTTATACCTAATACAACCTATGGCTTGGCCCTTATTAAAAATAGTAATTAAATAGCTTCCTAAATCTTATAAAATAATATCTAACAAAATCAGCAGCATATCTAACTAAATAATACAATATCGACTAATAAAGAAAGATTATCCTAATCCCAATATTTAACTAATATACTAAAAGGTAGTTACCTTTTTTGACTCTTGGTGACCAAGAGGCACATTCCACTTAAATTATATGGACGTGATATAGTAAGAGTGCAGCCAAACCAAAGGTGGTCCAAGCTTGTGTGGCACTCGCTCAACTTGCCAAGATATAGTTTTTTTTTTATGGCTGGCTCTAAGAGACAGGTTGATGACTAAAGCTAGGCTCCTGGAGATTGGCATTGGTGTGTCTAATTAGTGTGTGTTTCGTCAGTAATTTCCTAAAACTCAGGACCACTTGTTTATCCACTATCCAATTACGGCTGAAATATGGAGGAAAATTAGAAAAATTATTGGAAGAAGGGATAGCATCCAAGGTTGGCAACAGGAGATTCAGTCTTTATAGATAAGGTCTAGGCAAAATATTCAAAAAAAGCAAGTCCTAGGAGCTCTTTTTGCATCTTATATTGCAAATGTTTGGTATGAAAGGAACTTGAGAATTTTTGAGAATCGTAGTAGGGATGTTGCTAGTCTTAGTCGGGCTATTGTCATGGTTGTAGCTGGACGGTTGGTGCAGCCACATTCTAAGGCTAAATTCCAAAAGTGGGTTGGATTGTTAGATTGTATGGTTTGATGATGTCTTTGGTTGTAATTCCTCATTTTTGAAAGTAATAAATTTCTTACTTATCGAAAAAAAAAAACAAAAAAAAAAGCCAAATCTAATGTAGTTAGCATGTCACCTCATCGTAGGGCCCCTAATCTTGGTCCTGATTCCCTACTGAATTGTTGGAAAGAAGACCCACGTCTAAATGAACATTCCTCTTTCCGTAAGTCCAGACTTGAGAGATAGTAGTTTTAGTTATTAATTATATTTTGCTATTTACTAGGACTAATTACTGTTTATCAGGACTTACCTTCATAAATAATTATCTTTGGGATAATTTGTTAGACATTATTTAGGTCTATCTTTTATAGTATTTTAGCCTATACATATGGTCTTGGCCTTACATAATCAGATGTGTTTTAATTGACAAAGTTGAGTGCTATGAGATTAACAAAATCTGACTGTTTTGTCTGATAAACCCTATGACTCACATAAAATTCACTCATAACACATCATTCTAGTGTGTTATAGACCACAAAAATTAAACTATGGTAGCACAATTCCATCGAAGGATGTTTTTCAAATGAAGCCCCCACGGACCCCACCCTCTCTCTATGAAATAAAATATCTTCAAATATACTGATGTATTCAGATATATATCGGATTTTTGGTCCGCCGATACGTAAAGTATCCAATGCATGACATAGAAATTAAATCACATATATCAACCGATATGATACATTTTAGCTAATATATTCTTATATTTACCGACATTTTATTTATATTTAACTATTTTTACCTACATTTAAAAAAATTCACGTCACAATCCCTCGATATATAAAATATTGTTTGCTACACAGCTCATTCTCAAGGTTACACACTTGTTCCAATGAAATATGAGTTTTTCTCTAATCTAGGAAGGAATGATAGAATGCAATGATCTATAACCCTAAATCACACATTAAGGTTGCTCATGTTATCTGATATTTTATGATCTGATCCAATATCCGAATCAATCTAATTTGAAAAATTAAATAACCATTCTAATATTTTTTTTCAAATAAAATGACCAATCCAATGAATTGATCAAATTAATCGGATATTGGATCCGACAAATACAAATAATATCTTATCCAATAAATTATGTACATATATTCTGAAAACTTTATTTTTCATAAAATTTTATTGTATATAAGCATGTATGTGTGTGTGTGTATAACTTGAAATGAGAATGTTTATTATAAGTAAATTTTATAATTTTTAATTATTATTTAAATATAATCAAAAATTTAGGATTACTAATTGAATATAATGTATTTTAAGACTCAAATCAAATTATTGTCTGATATACTTTATTTTGTGCCTGTTCAAAAGTTTCAGATATCCGACGGATTATTTGTTATTCAATCCAAACTTTTGGATATCTGAAGTATCATATAGCCGAAGCTTTTTTTCAAATATCCAATCTTTCAAGTATTCGAAGTTTTTTACCTGGTATCCGAAACACTTGATATCCAATCATCGGATATACGAAACACTTGATATCCAATCAGTGAACACCCCTACCATAAACTGTATAGGATATGGTGTAAAGTCAATGACCACTCTTATCAAAACCTCTCGCTTGGGTAGGAAAGACCTCTGGAATTGGACGTAGTGCTTACAACCCCAACACAAATCATGACCTATTCTTGGTGACTTCAATGTTATCCTTTTCGGCCATAAGAAGCTACAAGGTGACGTTGCTAATGCTCGAGATATGGAAGATTATGTAGCAGTGCAATGCATTCACTTCACTCCCTCAAATCTTAAATGAATAGGGAGTTTATACTCCTAGACAAACCGAAGGCAAGTGCGTCATAGAATTTGTAGCAAACTTGATCGAGTATTGTGCAATGAAGAATGGAAGAGGACACCTAGTAGCTGAATTTGAGCGCCTCTTGATTTCAAACCTTGCACCTATGATAATGTCATTTAGGGGATTTGAGGATGGGGGCCTTAAAACCTTTTTGGTTTTATAATATGTGGGCATTGGATGGGCCTTAAACCTTTTAAACGTAATCAGGTGTGTTTTAATTGACAATGTTGAGTGCTATGAGATTTACAAAATCTGAGTGTTTTGTCTTATACACCCTATGACTCACATAATATTCACTCATAAGACATCATTCTAGTGTGTTATAGACCACAAAAATCAAACTATGGTAGCACAATTCCACCGAAGGATGTTTGTCAAATGAAGCCCCCACGAACCCCACCCTCTCTCTATGAAATAAAATATCTTCAAATATACTGATATATTCAAATATATATCGGATTTTTGGTCCGCCAATACGTAAAGTATCCAATGCATGACGTAGAAATTAAATCACATATATATCAACCGATATGATACATTTTAGCTGGTATATCCCAATATTTACCGATATTTTATTTATATTTAACTATTTTTACCTACATTTAAAAAAATTCATGTCACAATCCCTCGATATATAAAATATTTTTTGCTACACAGCTCATTCTCAAGGTTACACACTTGTTCCCATGAAATATGAGTTGTTCGCTAATCTAGGAAGGAATGATAGAATGCAATGATCTCATGTATAAGTTGCTAAATAAGCTTGCAAACTAAACAACGCTGACTGAATTGATTCTAGTCTCCCTAAGTAGCTCAAAAGCTAACTTTGCCAAGCTATTAACTAACTTCATATATTCTCGATGAGTGATCTATAATGCCGGGGAGTTAGTGTTTTGCCTAGCAGTGGCATGCCTAAACCCCTAAATATTTCACAAGTAATGAGCCTTCAGGGAATTACAAGGAGTTAAAAATTTGTTTCCTGCAGTGATTGCTAATTAAATCTTGAGACTTGATGACAATCCCTAGAGCCTGAAAAAAAAATTTATAGTATTTAGCTAAAATCCCAAAAGCTTTGAGAACTTGGTGAGAAACAGGAAAAAAAAAATAATAATAATAATAATAACAAGTGTGTTTAATTATCTAACACTTAGGGGGTAGGATGCCTCCTAAATCATGAATTAGTCCTTAACCTTTGATACTATATGAGGATAAAGGGTCTCCTTACCTTAAACCTCATTGTGATTGGAATGGGGATGAAGCACTCACAATAGCCACACAATGTGTAACAAACTTGACAAAAAGCAAAGGGAAGCCAAGTGCCAGCAACATACCCCCTAGGGACTCCAACCAATTCTGTCATATGCTTTTCTTATATCATGTATGATAATGCACCTAGGGGAAAGAAGCTTTTGATTGTATCCTTTGACTAGTTTAGTGTCTGAAAGGATATTTTCTTCAATGTGTCTCCCTTTAATGAAAGCTATCAGTGAATCATCAACCAAAAAGGGCATGATAGGCTACATTCTTTTGATCATCACTTCAACTTTGTAAAGCAAATTACAATAGGCTTACTTCTTTTGCATTTTGCACCATTGAAATCAAATTAAAGGTTGTGACATTCATCCCCTTATCCATCTTGCTCGAGGTGAAAATTTCCACCACTATGTGCCGAAGATCATCCCCATTGAATCCCAACAATGCTTTAAAAAAAAAGCGCGTTATAGCCACTTGACCTGCCGTGTCACTATTAATAGAGATGAGCACTTTTCTAGCCCTCTCCTTAGAGACTGATCTAAACATGGCTTGTTCTTGCTCTAATTGAACCACTGCACCTCTAAGGACCCAATTGATCCACATGGACGCCCAATAGGCTCTGAAATAAACCAGTAAGGATCTGCTTAATGCTCACCATCTCATATGAATGTTACCGCTTCTGATTTCATTAAAATGTTTCCTTCCCTTCACCATGCCATAGAAATTTTTAGTATTGTTGTTACCAAATCCCAACTAGTTTATACAAGCTTTCTGACTGCTAAATCTTTCTTCGCACTTTTCAAGTGATGCAGCTTCTGGGGTAAAGTTGTTTCCTCTTGCAATATGTTAGCATTCAATAGGTCATGAGTCAGTTGCATTTAGGTGTACTGCAGTGCCTCTCTGGTTGTTGACCTTTTTGAAGAGATACCACCAAATCTCTGCATATTCAATGCCATGAGATGGTGTTTAAAAATTTAAGTCTTGTCGCCACTGTATGCTTGCTGAGTCCGTTCCCAGACACCTTGTACTAGTGCCTTGAATCCCCCATCCAATGCCCACATATTATAAAACCAAAAAGGTTTAAGGCCCCCATCCTCAAATCCCCTAAATGACATTACCATGGCTGCAAGGTCTGAAATCAAGAGGCGCCCAAATTCAGCTACTAGGTGCCCTCTTCCATTCTTCATTGCACAATACCCGATCAAGTTTGCTACAAATTCTATGACGCACTTGCCTTTGGTTTGTCCAGGAGTATAAACTCCCTATTCATCTAAGATTTGGGAGAGTGAATGCACTGCACTGCTGAAAAATCTTCCATATCTCGAGCATTAGCAACGTCACCTTGTAGCTTCTTATGGCTGAAAAGGATAACATTGAAGTCACCAAGAATAGATCATGATTTGTGCCAGGGTTGTAAGCACTGCATCCAATTCCAGAGGTTATTCCTACCCAAGTGAGAGGTGTTGATAAGAGTGGTCATTGACTTTACACCATATCCTATACAGTTTATGGTAGGGGTGTTTCACTGATCGGATATCAAATGTTTCGGATATTCGGTAAAAAACTTTGAATACTTGAAAGATTGGATATTCGAAAAAAAAAAGCTTCAGCTAAAGGATACTTCAAATATCCAAAAATTCGGATTGAATAACAAATAATCCGTCAGATATCTAAAACTTTTGAACAAGCATAAATAAAGTATATCAGATAATAATTTGATTTGAGTCTTAAAATACATTATACTAAATTAGTAATCCTAAATTTTAGATAATATTTAAATATTTAATCAAAATAATAATTAAAAAGTATAAAATTTACTTATAATAAACATTCTCATTTCAAGTTATACACACACACACATACATGCTTATATACAATAAAATTTTATGAAAAATAAAGTGTTCAAAATATATGTACATAATTTATCGAATCATATATTATTTATATTTGTCGGATCCAATATCCGATTAATTTGATCAATTCATTGGATCGGTCATTTTATTTGAAAAAAAAATAGAATGGTTATTTAATTTTTCAAATTAGAACAATTCGGATATCGGATCAGATCATCAAATATCAGATAACATGAGCGACCTGGTTTGTGGTTTAACTTTCCATTTGCAAGGGTCCCAACCAAACCATACCTGGCCTTAGTATGAGAGTTGTAAAGGAAAGTCCCAACACCAACTAGAAGTTCACTTTATACTCACTTTTTTAGCACTGTATTCTTTTATTTTGATTTCTACCAACCCTATTAATGATAACTTATTTATTAGCCCAATATTGTACCTATGATTGTTTCACCGGGTCATCGAGGCCCCATATATTCGAGCAGCTTAATGTCATTGCAGATGAATATGAGAAGGGGCCCAACACTAGTCATCCCTAAACTGTCGCCTTCTTGATACTCTAGCGCATAGGGCATCATCCAAGCTCAAGCTTAACTCCCCATCCTCCTCAACTTCCGTGACATCAGCTAAAGGTGCAATGGAGTTAAGTAGGATTCCTAAAGGGCTCTGGTTGAATTTGGCTACAGGAAGAGACATGGTAGGCACTATGGGTTTACTCATAGTGGCTAAAGTCCTTGAGCCTATATGATGTCACCTGGTGCTGAAGACTAATTGTGGTTGAGGCTCTCTTTTGCAATTCTTAACTACCACTCACTCTTCAGTGGCATGCTGAGCTCAAGCCTTATAGATTTTGGATTGTTGTTTGTGAGTGTGGCATTTAACAATTGTGTGCCTAATACGTTGGCATAGCAAGCAATATTTGAGCTTCAATTCCTAAATAACAAGCTGCCAAAGGATTAGCCCATCTGGTTTCATGGATTGTTAAGTGTCAAAAAAAGATAGGCGGATGTCAATTTCCTACATCACTCAAGCATATGATATTCTCTCCTTGCTAGTTGTTATTTCATCCATCCCAACAAGCCTTCTCAAACAATTCTCGATGTGGCTTGATGGAGTTTTGAGACCATAACACTAATGGGAGCCTTGGAAGCTTAATCCAAATAAAAATAAAAACTAGAATTCCTCTTTGAGGAAACAAACTCAGCAGGCCAACATTTGAGAAGCAAATGCTTGTGAAAGTCCAAGCTGACGTTTTTAGGATCCTCTCACAATCATCTTCGAAGTGAAAATAAAACATAAAGTATCCTTCTTCATGCAATATCATAAGCTTCATTTGGACTTGTTTCTAGTAGGTTCGAATGTAATGCATCTACATGAAGGTGGGTCATGCCCCAGACACAAACCCTACCAAAGAGTGTTTCCATTTGTCTGCCTCTTATTCAATCTATTTCAATTGGATTTCAGCCACTATGTGCCCATCATGCAAAATAAGCGGTACATAGTTAAGGTGCACCATGTGTTTGAGACTATGGTTCACCAACACCTTATCATGCCATGAACCAGTCCACAAGCAAAGCACGCGTGGGTTGCGTGAGGTTTATAATTGCCGCAAGATCTTTTGCCCCTACGCCCTCATCTGTATCCTCACCATAAGCCAAATAACCATCGTATTCTAGGGCTACCCTCTTACCCTTATCCAAGCTTCCTACTACCTCCAACTCTAATTGTACCTTATCATCATCATCTACTTGAAGAATCGTTGGAGGCAATGTGGATGAGATTTCGGCTAGCTTTCTGATGTTTTGAGCATTATCACGCTCTTGTTGAGAGCCATTAGAGGCGTGTGAAACACGTACTTCAGTGCATCTTAGGGTTATTCCCACCAAGAGTGTTCGCACCCTAAAATATTAAGACTTATGTATGCTATCTTTAGTCTTGTAATAACTCCAAGTTTTTCAGTTACCTATTGCTTGGTACTTTAAATTTGAAAGCCTAGCTTCACAGTGAGGGAAGCAAGTTGGCTATTTCTCTTTTCATTTTCTATACTCATTTTAGTCCTCTTAGCTCACGTAATGTTTGTCTTTAACAACTTTTATGCTGGCATTTCCCCCTTTATAATTTGGTTTATGCATATGTCGCTTCCATTACTTTAGTATTATTTCCAATACTTCAATTGCTTCGGGATTTATTTTATTTAAATAAATTTAGCTTGCAGTTGGGAAAGGATACCCACGGTCAACAACACCGTAAGGAGAGGGCATGACTCACCTTTCTTTGGTTTTTGCTATTGACTTCTAGTACTTTTTCCCCTATCCGCCCCATCTTCAACAAACTTATGTATACCTTAATCTTTGCAGTGCACTTTGAGTGCACAAATATTATCGACAAGAATTATTTCTTTCCTATTCTTTCATTTTTTATAATATCATGATTAGCTCGCAGTCTAATATCTCTTGTTAAGTCCTATTAATTTTGTTTCCCTTTTTGAAGCAACATATACATAAATGGCTTAGAAATGTTGGCCACTAGATAGATTAGTCTAATTTCATAATTAGTTTAGCTTATTAGTTTATTTTTGTTTATTATTTTATTCTTAATTTTCTATTATTAATTTTATTAATGAGTTTATGTAGTTTACCACACAATTTTCATAATATCATTATGTGCGATCCACTCATACTTCCTACTAGCTATTTCTATGCCATGCACTTGTGGCTTTACTAATATCTCTCATCATATTCATTCACCTCATTCAATCAATCCATCTCGCTCAACACCAAACCTAAGCTATAAGTTACAAACAAAGGAATGGGAAAGGGGTTGTAAGGTCAACAAGAATCCAAAAACTACATACGATGCCAGATAGAAACTTATGATGAGATGAAGTCATGTGCGAGGCCATGAGTCCAAGGTATGGTCAGCTCAAGGCCTAGATTGATGCAGAAAAAAGCTCAGCTCCATCACCACAGTTCAACACCCCCCCACCGCTCAACCGGTCATCATCATAACCACTCCCATTCTTGTTGACCTTGCCGCCCCCACAACCACCCGCCACGACTACCCAAACACTTCTAATCACCCCCTAACACTAGAAACAACCCCCACCGTCACCCACTAACCACCTAACAGCACTATTGTAGCCTCCACTAACTCTACACACATTGTCGATCACCGCTTAGCAACTGCTGACCCCCAACCACCACTCCTAAGCTACCGCCAATGCTATCTAAACCTTGTTGCTTACATTTGTGGATGATAATTGGAATGATCTATGAGCAACATGGTCTCCTGCACAACACCCTATATTTGGTCCCAGATTCCATAGCCTAGTATTACAAGTATTAATCCCCAATCCATAACAACTCTTAAAATTCAACTTCAGGCCTATGACATGTGAACCATCTCAGCTACCCGAACAAGTCCTTCATAGTGTGACCCAAGACTAAGATTTAGCTCCCTTGGATCAGATGGACCATCCAAATCCATTGCTACTTCAAGGTGAAGAGTGTGGATCATAGAGTTAGTTAATCTAACAAATGAGGTTTGTTTAAATCATTGTAGAGGTAGGTCCGGAGTGGGCCACCACTACAGGGCCAATAAATATCCACAACCTACTTTTTCTCTTGAGCCCAACTTACACGATAGCAACTTCGAGAATGACATGTTAGAGAACATTATTTATGTGCCACCTACCTCATAAGTTATTTTAGGCCCACAAGAGGAGGATGACCACCTTTTCATACCAAACAGACTTAAGGGGCACAACATCCATGTCCAAATTCACCACCACAGCAAATTCAACTTCATCACCTCAAGCAATAAAATCGCAATCATAGTAGTGTTTGCGGTTGCAGTCACGTTATTGCGGTATTGGAGTGTCGCAAATGATAAATTATGTGATGCGATTGTCGCAACGTAAATTTTTATTTTTATATCACTATATAATTCAATTATTATTTATTGATCATTTGAATATAAATATTTAATTAACTAGTGTTTGATATTATATTAGAAATATATAAGTGAGTCATTATAAGTTAAATTGTCCTAACAACCTTAAATTTGTCTTAGAATGAAAAAATACATGTTATTTAGTGGTACATGTGAAAGTAATAAATAGTAATACTTTATTATAATTTAACACTAACTTGATCCAAGATATATATAGTAAATGTATAAGAAGAAATAATCATGCATAGTTTTTTTAGTAGATTTAAAAAATCTCAATACATCATCGATTTGTTAGCGATTTATCCCTAATATTTTTTGATTAATCGATAATACCGATTTATTAGCGATTTACCAGCTAATAAAATGTGAAATTTTAAAACCGTAGCATATCAATATTTTCACATCGCGGCCAATATGCTATAGTGGCACCGCTATTTAATTATATACCTCACCTCCACAGCAATAAACTTCTTCATATTGCCATTCACTTCCCGCCAAAGCACTTGGGTTAGGTTTTCAAATGGTTCACACATACAGTGCCCCGATGTTAGTACAACATTGTTATTGATGTTATATAACCAACCTATACATTGTTCCTTGTGAAGACTAGGAGGTAGCACTTGGCCAACCATGGTTAAACTCTCTTTTATAGATTGTAATATAAATAAGAATTTGATTTGATATAATTTAGTTAATAAAATAGTCAAATTCAACTTGATAATATTTATCAGTTTCATAATATGTATGGCTTGATGCTTTCATGGATTTTATGATTGTATGGACTATGGAGGCTATGGACATATTGCTTACGACAATAATTAATTTTACTTAATTTAATTTTATTGTAATTATTTGAGAAATGGGAGTTTTACAATATGATAAGAAAGGCCTTCTTTTAGTTATTAAAAGTAGTACCTTGAAAATAATTATTTAAATCCTATATATATTACATATAAAATTAGTTCATGAATACAAATATAAAATGACACCAATATGAAATATCAAAGACACATAATGTGCAGAACCAGTGTAAGAACCAAGTTATTGCTGAACTCAAGAAGAAATATTTGTTCTTAACCAAAGTTGTTAGTTTACTATCACAGAAAGCCAAAAATAAGTTCCTCACTCTCACCGACAAGGGAACTAGGTTTTTCCATGACATGATCAAGACACAACACAAGAAAAAACTCATGGTTGCAGTAGAAAAACCTAAAAGACAAATGACTACCACAACAAAACAGCTGGAACAAGCCTTCTTAAATTACTATAAGCCTGCTTGGAACTTGAAACTGAAGTTGAAGCTTAGACTACAAAACTACAATGTTTTTAGGCAAGGGAGGACACTCAGTGAAGAACAAGCCCAAAACCTGATCAAGCAAGTCACATTTGAAGAGGTTAAGGTAGTCCTACGGTCTATTGGGAATGAAAGGGCATCAGTCTTGATGGCTATTCTTTAAAGTTTTTCAAAGCTTCATGGAACCTTGTAGGAGGGGAAGTGTTTGCGGTTGTTGAGGAATTCTTTGAAACAAGCCAAATCCACAAACAATTCAATCACATTGTGATCACCCTAATACCAACAAAGGCTTACGCTACCAAAGTCATCGACTATAGGCTGATCTCATGCCATAATGTGGCACTAAAAGTTATCACCAAGGTCCTTACAAACAAGCTCCGAGAGTGCTTGAGTGTTGTCATCAATAGATCATAGGAGTGTTTGTGCAAAGAAGACTTAAGGTGGAGAATATCTTTCTTACACAAGCTACGCAAGAGTGAATGAGAGAGTACAACAGGAATAGGACCAACCCTAAATGAATGGTGAAAATTGAGCTACCATTTAGGTACCTAGGGGCATCACTTAGTCTCAGAAAGGTGAGGACACAAGCTCACTTGAGCTTTATTGGTGAGGTAACAAATGCAATCACTAAATGGACACCCCAAAGCCTCTCTTATGCAAGGAAGATTGAACTGATCAAGTCAATGATTCAAGGCATTGCAAGGTTTTGGCTCGGTGTGTTCCCATACCGAAAGTGGTGCTAAAGAGGATCATTAGCCATTGTAGAGGACTCATATTAGGGGGGAAGAACCTCCCAATTACATGGTCTCAGTTATGCTTGCCTAAGGAGGAAGGGGGTTGGAATTAAAGACATGTATGCTTGGAATTCATCACTCATCAGCAAAGATTTCTAGAATGTCCAATCAAAACAGAACAACCTTTGGGAAAACTAGATGAATAAGGTCTACCTAACCAACAGAGCCTCAAGCTTTTGAAACCAAGACGTGACACGTCCCCTATAATGAAGGCAAACTGTAAGGCTAGGGATGATTTAAAGCAAAAAAAATGACTCATACCAAAAGGCTACACAACTGGATAAGATCAAGTCAATACTACACAGCTCCAACCTATGAATTTTATAGGGAAATTGAGAATTTCAAGGAATCTAGTGTCATCTAGAATTACACAAACGTCCAGAGGCACTACCTTGTCTTTTGGTTAGCCATCAAGAAAAGGTTATATATCAAAGACAAACTATTGTTCCTAGATAACATCTCTTTATGCCTACTTGATATCACAAAAACATGAGATAAGTAAACTTTTGTCTTTTGAATGTGAGAAGAAGTCTCCATTGTCCATCTCGGGTAAGAAGTTGTCGAAGGCTCCGGCCCCTGCGACTGAGACGACACCCCAACAGCAAGCTTCGCAGGGCTCGAAGAGTCAACATCTCCCCACTCCTCACGCTGATCTGTTGTCAAAGAACCTGGAGAATGAACTGTTCGACGTAACCATTGCAACTGTTGACATGGAGGACCCTCTGCCGAGAAACCCCAACCCAAACTCTGCCTCCCATGGACAGGAGCAAGTGGCGACCCCATCTGCAGGGCATAAGGGGTGTTCGACCAAAGAGATTCTGAGCAGAGCAGGTGGTGCGCAACCTGGAAACTCCCAAATCCCGCCTGCTGCCATGAATGACAGGATTTCTGTTTGGGATCGGTTGGAAGAGATCTCCCTTTCCCCTTCTCCCTCCTGGAGGGACATTTTGGCAGGGAATCGGAACCCTAGCCAGGGAGAAAAGCTCTCCTATGTCCCACCTGCCTTGGAAAATGACTCAATGAGGGTTAAACTAGACAAGAAGGAGGTGGAATCCGAAGCTGAATTATGGGCAAACACCCTGGTTGGTTATGTTTTTGGTGATGCTCCATCTTATAGCCAGATTTGTGGGTATGTTCAAGCACATTGGAAAGAGGTTCCTTTGCCGCAAATAATCCTCCATGCTTCGGGTTTCTTCTTATTCAAATTTAAATCTATGGAAGATGCAAATTGCATCCTTGGGCAGCATTGGACGTTCTTCAACAAACCTCTTGTCTTGAAGCTTTGGCATAGGAGGATGAAGATTGATAAGAATGAGATGCAGGTTGTTCCCCTTTGGATTAAATTTCCCAACCTGCCTCTAGAGTATTGGGGCAAATCTTCACTGAGTCGTATAGCCAGTGCCGTGGGGAAGCCTCTCTGCACAGACGCTATCACTGTCTCCAGGGAACGTGTGTCATTCCCAAGGGTGCTTGTGGAGATTGATATAAAAAAACCACTTCTGGACTCTATGGTGATTGTTGATCCTGAGGGAGGGGAAATAGTTCAGGAAATTGATTATGATTGGAAACCCATCTATTGCCATTTTTGTGACAGGTTTGGTCATGCTGCTTCTAATTGTAAGTACCACAGGGCTTCCAACAAGACCCCCAAGACTTCTGGTGAGGAATGGGTAATTGTTAGAGACCACAGGAAACGTAAAGAGAGTGCTCCGGTGAATGATGATGGTAGGGCAAGCGGCGGCGATGATGTGGTTGGTGGGCATCCCTCAACTCCTTCTGCCCCTACAGCCAGGGCTACCCCTCGAGATCCAGGCTCTCAGATTGGTTCAGGCTTCGGTACACAACAATGTTTGCAGGAACCTGCCCCCCTTGGAGTCTCTTTGGACCATCTTCCCCCCCATGAGCTGAGAGTCATCTCAAGGAACAGACCTGAATCGAAAGATCCAAGTTGCCCAGCCGGCGTATCGGGATCCGTGCAGAAACAATATGCTAGGAGAGGTGCCCACCAATCCGATCCGGGTGGTCATGATTAGTTCATGGAATGTCCGTGGGTTGAATAAGACTTCCAAGCACAAGGAAGTCAGCCTCTTTTGCAGAAGTAATTCGTTATCCTTAGTTAGCTTCCTCGAGACTAGAGTAAAAGAAAATAAATGTAGTAGGGTTTTTAAGAAAGTAAGGAGTGGTTGGAATCTTATCCATAATTATACCCAGCACCAAAACGGGAGGATTTGGGTCACTTGGGACCCATGTGTGTGGAAGGTCAGAGCCATTAGCATGTGTGATCAAGCTATACTCTGTGAAGTCAATCACTTGATGGGGAATTATTCCTTCCATGTGGGTTTCGTTTATGCTCTGAATAGTGGCATTGAAAGGAGAAGGCTATGGAATTGGTTAAAACAGCACAGAGTTCTTGGCTCCCCTTGGATCCTTATGGGGGACTTCAATGTGGTCCTTTCTTACAGTGAAAAGTTCCAAGGTGACCTGCCGAATTCCACCGATATGAAAGATTTCCAGGAATGTTGTTTAGAGTTGGGTTTATCTGACTTGCAAGGCCAAGGAACGTTCTACACTTGGTCTAGCAAACGAGGGGGTGCGGAGGAAGTCATGTGCAAATTGGACAGGGCCCTGGTTAACATGGAATGGCTGACGTCTTTCCCCTCTTCTCTGGCGGAGTTCCTCAGTCCCCTGGTATCTGATCATAGCCCGGTAGTGGTTAATCTTCGGGTCTCTCCGTTTCAAGGCAAGAAGCCATTTCGTTTCTTCCAATTCTGGACAGAAGATGAGGCCTTTCTACCCCTAGTGCGCTCTGCTTGGCATCAACCTTTGCAAGGGAATCCCCTGCTCAGAGTATGCTCGAGACTCCACATGCTCAAGATGGACCTCAAACAGTTGAATAAGGTAAAATATGGTGGTATCTCCCAGAAGGTTGCTGCGGTGCGCGAGGAGGTGTCTATTCTTCAGCAGAAAGTTCTTTGTAACCCCCCCGTTCCCCATCTCAGAGACCAGTTGAACAGTCTTGAGAGCAGGTATGCTCATTTGCTTCACTGTGAGGAGATGTTCCTCAGGCAAAAAGCAGGTATTCAATGGCTCCACTGTGGGGATTCAAATCACAAATTCTTCTATGCTAGGGTGAAGGAGAGACAAAAGCGGAAAACTATTGCTTTTCTTAGAGGAGAGAATGGCAGGGAGATAAGGGGTGCTCAGGAGATTCAGATGGCTTTCAGTGACTATTATAAGCAGCTTTTAGGCACAGTCTCTCCCTCTTTCGGAGTTTTGGACCCTTCCGTTGTGGATAGCTCTTTATCTTATGAGCAACAGTTGGCTCTAAATGCCCCTGTTTCCAAAGAGGAGGTCCGAGCAGCTGTCTTCTCTGTTGGTGACACTAAGGCTCCAGGTGTAGATGGTTACTCAGCGGGGTTCTTCAAAAAGAGTTGGGATATTATTGGAGATGAGTTATTCATGGCTATCAGAGATTTCTTCACTACGGGCTTCCTTCCTAGGAAGGTAAATATTACATCTCTTACCCTGGTCCCAAAAAAGGCCAACCCGCAACAGGTCACTGATTTTAGACCTATTGCTTGTTGCACCATGCTTTATAAGATCATATCGAAGATTCTCACGCAGAGACTCCAAGGTATCTTGCCCTCAATCATTGACCATGCTCAATCTGCTTTCTTGAAGGGCCGAAGTATCGGTGAAAATGTGTTATTGGCTCATGAGTTGGTCAGGAAATATGCTCGAAGGGGAGTCTCCCCTAGATGCATGTTAAAGTTAGACCTCCAAAAAGCTTATGACATGGTCAACTGGAGCTTTGTGAGGAATCTTCTGCTTCTGTATGGCTTTCCCTATCAGTTTGTAAAGCTGGTTACTGCTTGCTTGGAAACTGTGGCCTTCTCCCTATATTTTAATGGCGTGCTATCTCCACCTTTTCGCGCGAAAAGAGGTTTGAGGCAGGGAGATCCCCTCTCTCCCTACTTATTTGTCCTTGTCATGGATTACCTGACCAGATGCCTTAAACAGTTATGGACAAATGATTGTTTTAAAGGCCATCCCAGATGTAGAGCTTTGAAGATAATCAACCTGAGCTTCGCGGATGATATCCTTTTATTCTGCCATGGTGATTTACTTAGTGTCAAGTGTCTTAAGGATGTTCTAAATCATTTCTCTGGGATCTCGGGGTTGATTCTAAACCCTCAGAAATGTACTGTCTATTTTGGTGGCGTGTCGTCTGATGTTAAAGGAGAAATTATCGATCTTCTGGGGTTCCAGGAAGGTACTCTGCCGATTACCTACCTTGGCCTTCCTCTAACCTCTTCGAGAATCTCAGCAAGTCTTCTCCAACCCATGTTGGAAAAGGCTACAGCTCGGCTTAGACACTGGAGCACTATCTATCTATCTTATGCGGGGAGACTACAGCTTATCAAGTCTGTTTTATTTAGTATACAGCTATATTTTAGCCAAGTGATCCTCCTTCCAAGAAAGGTCCTCCATCAGTTCGTGAGTCTTTGTCGAAACTTCCTTTGGTCAGGAAAGATACATGTCAGAAGGCGTGCCCTGGTTTCATGGGAGCAGATTTGTACTCCCAAGGCCGAGGGTGGGCTTGGTTTCCTCAACCTGGAAATTTGGAATCAGTGTGCCTTGGGTAAGCTCCTTTGGAATATCGCTACTAAGAAGGATTCGTTGTGGGTGAAGTGGATTCATGCTGTTTATCTTAAGAATATAAATGTGTGGGAGTATAATCCCACTACTTATACCTCTTGGCTGTTTCAGAGAATCCTGCTCGTACGCCCTCAGCTACAAAGTTTTATCCAGTCGCGGTGCTCAAATGGCTATACTGATTATAGCATCAAAGCTGCTTATGAAGCTGTGCGGCCCAAACAGGAAAATCAAAAGTGGACCCAGCTGGTGTGGAACTCCCTTAACTTGCCAAAGCACAGTTTCCTTCTTTGGCTGGCTTTCAGGGATAGATTGATGACTAAAGCTAAGCTTCGGGAGATTGGTATGGATGTATCGGAGCAGTGTGTGTTCTGCCAACAGGATCTAGAAACACGGGACCATTTGTTTGTCCACTGCCCTATTACAACGGCTATATGGGGGAAAATTCGAAGAGGTGCTGACAGAAGAGACCCTATTCAAGGGTGGCAACAGGAGGTGCAATCATTGCTGAAAAGATCTAGACAAAATAGACTGAAAAAACAGATTCTAGGAGCTTTATTTTCATCTTATATTGCAAATGTATGGTATGAGAGAAACTTGAGGATTTTTGAAAACCGAAGTAGGGATGTTGATAGTATTAGTCGAGCTATTGTCTTAGCTGTAGCTAGACGTTTAATGCACCCACACTATAAGGTTAAATTCCAAAAGTGGGCTGGTCTTGTCGACTGTATGGTAGGTTGATATCTGTTTTGTAATCTTTTCTCATTTTCATCAGTAATAAAATTTCTTACTTATCGAAAAAAAAAAAATGTGAGAAGACCAACAAGGTATGCCAACAAATAAAGAACTAGCTGGGTATTCACACAAGCTTCACCTCACTAGCAAGTGCCACTAGAAAAATTAGAAAATGCAACCAGAAGAGGAATGAAATGTACACATTAGCTAAAACTGTAGGGTTGGCAGCAACTATTTATCACATTTGGAGGACTAGGAACAAGACTATCCATAAATAGTAGCCCTTTAATGTGGACTCCATAGTTATGTCGATCAAAGTTGAAGTCTCCAAGGTCTGTATAGCAGAGTGGACAAGGCAACTATGGACTTCAAAAAGGATTTGTTTTCTTACCTACTGAGGCGGTATACTATACCCTTGTTTTGATAATACATTCTTGGTGTTATGTTACAAATGTGGGTTTCGGGTATATGGATAGTACCTCTTTTTTGTTTTTGGTGTCGAGGGAATAGTTCCATGTAAGTAAATGGTAATTTGTAAATGTATAACCTTGGGTTTACCTAGGCATAAATGTATGAAAATATGTATAACAATTTTTACCTTGGATCAGGAAAAAAAAAATATATATATATATATATAAAGACTGATTTTTATAATAAAAGGAAAGAGTATGGAATAATATATTCAAATAGCAGTCAATAGTCATGCACTACTTCATTTTCAAACAAACTTCCGTCACACTGGTTTAAGTGCGTACAAGATTTATTTTATTTTCTTTCATGGCAAAATCAAGTGCCCTTATCTTTAATTAATTTTAATTATTTAAAATTGATTACTTTGAATAGTTGTGCATGTTCAAAGGATTGGAACTCTTGGTTTATTGAACCAAATTATGTGAAGGGTTGTGAGTATTTTCGAACAATTAATGCCTATTAGAATGGCCACGAATAAGGCCATAAATAACCCTCCATATCATTTCAAATACTGAAGCAACCAAAGAAAAAGAAAACTCTCTATTTTCATATATTTCCAATTATTCACTTCTCTAATTGAGTGTAAAGCATAAAGATGCGCTCGCTAGAGTTTTATTATTTCGAAGTGTTACTAATGTTACCTATAATAATAATGAAAATTCATTCTATCTTGGAGACAATAGTTCACAACCTTGAGCACTATATAAGGAACAAAATTATCTCAAAAACACAAATGAATTTGTTGAGGATCAGATATTTATTATTTCAGCTTCTATATTTTGGTTATTATAAAAATAAGGTACTATCATTATATTATTATTAAAACTATTATTATTATTTGATAATAGTAATATATTTGCTCATTTGTTTTAAATACCATATATCTTCTATACCATATATCCAACAAACTCATGGCCCAAGCCCACAACATTCATAGTAGAATTGAAGGACAAGCTGATTTGGATAGAACCAATGCATATTTTGCATCTCCTCATTTAGGAAATCAAGTTTTTGAGAAAGACATACCGGACCACCGCTTAGATCATGATCTCAAAGGTAGGGATGTTAACGAGCGGAATATCCTTTAGCACGAGCTTGGCTTGTTTAATTTTTTTTAGGCTCGAATTCGGCTCGAGTTTGAAACAAACCAAACAAACTCGGCTCGATAAGGTTCGCAAGCCGGCTCGGCTTCACTTGGCTTGTTTAACTTCTAAAATAAAATTAATGAACCAAATCGGCTTGTTGATCATAATTTGATTCTCACTCGACTTGTTTAACTATTCGGCTCGTTTTAAAGTTAAACAAACCAAATCAACTCGTTTAATTATTCGTCTTGTTTAAAGGATCATTTAACTATTTGGCTCATTTATTATGCAAATTCTATACAAGTCTAGTCTATTAACAAACAAGTCAAGCTTATAAACGAGTCAAACAGAACTCGAACCGAATTCAAGCCGGCTCGCGAACAAACGAGCCAAACCTTCCTTGGCTCGAGCTTGACTCGTTTAATAAACAAGCTAAAATAAAGCTTGGATTTGATTCTTTTTGCTAAAAAACGAGCTGAGTCAAGTCCTTAACGAGTCGACTTGGTTTGTCAACAACCTTACTCAAAGGTCATCCATTGCTATCCTCGCTTTGAGCTTGATGACAAACTCGATATCCAAGAGGAGTAAAATGTTACAGTAAAGGCCTGAGGGCCAAGTGCCTTGGTGAACAAGGTTAGAATAAGCCCATCATATCTATCTATATATTATTAGCATATTATTAATGATTAAAATTATAATAATAATAATATGCCCTATATCATACCTATGATCTAGTTTAGATGATTGATGATTTTAGGAAAGTTCTTGAGCCTAAAGCCATAACAATTAGGAACAGACTTGTAATTTAAGTAGAGATTATATAATTACTATATTATGTAATAAAATTAGTATCGTAAAGAGTTATGGTAATTCTAAGCTTGTACGTTTCTATATAAAGGAACCCTTCACTAGTAATAAGACATAAGTTACACAATCACTTTCTCCCCTCTCCCATCCATCGGCTTCCACTTCACCTTCCGCTCATCCAATCCATCCACCACATTCAATCAATCCATCTCGCTCAACATCCAATCTAAGCTATGGGTTACCAGTGAAGGAATGGGAAAGGGGGTTATAAGCTCAACAAGGTCCCCATAATGTGGAATTCGAGATAGTGATAGGATCTAACTTTTGAGCCTAGGTCGCATATCAACAAACCAAAAACCTAATATGTATCAACAATATTTTATTCCATCATCTCATATCCATAAGCGGTAATTCATTCATGAGTTTTGAGGATTGTTCTCGAGCTCTTCTAGTATTTCACTCATTAGTTAGTAATTTGAGTAGCAGACTGACAGTGATAGAAAGCTTCATGTGTATACCAAGCCTACATCCTCTCTATAATGGGATGATAATACTATGTCTATAAATTATGTACTAATGCAACCTTTTCAGCATTGCCTTTACATGAATATTGATAAGCTCTTGATGCAAAAACAAAGCCATAAGTAACCTAATAAATTAACGTATTTCACCAATTTTGATTTAATGATTTGGTTTGATAAATTGACCAACAAGTTCATCGAAGCACCAAAAATCAATAAGATACAAAAAAGACAAAGAGGTGTATCAATCCAAAGCCAATTATAATATATTTTAGACTCTAGAGCTGAAACAATAAGTATTTAACATTTGAAACCAAACTACAAATTTCATATTCAAAGTATGTTTGGGATAATTAGTTATCAAAGGTTGACAGCTAAAAAGCTAGTAAGAACTTATTTCAAAAGCTACTCTAACAAGCTTCTCAAAAAGGCTTGACATCAAAATTTGCTATGAGTTTTTCAACCCGAATAAGCTTGTCATCCAAACAAAGCTTCCTTAGTTAAATGAGTTTTTTTAAGGGCAAATAAGTTCAAAATTAGCTTATTTGAACATCCAAACATATACTTAATCCCATATGAGCTTTCAAGAACATATAAGAAAATAGTAAATGTCTTCTATGTGACTAGATGTTGTCACCAAGAGATATAAAGGAAAAGAGGGGTGAGGGAATGGGGAGAGCAAAACAGCTTTATTCACTAGCTACGGCCTTATTTATAAAGATCACAAAAAACTTAGTTATTATTGTAAATAAATTATCTCCTTACAAGAGATAATCGACAACAAATTACTTCTAGATATCTAGTTTCGTAAAAGACTAATAAATAGAGCTACCAATCATTAAGGAAATAACTTAAGCAGCAAGCATTTATTCAATCTAGGAAATAACTTGTGTACCAAGCACTTATTTAATCAAGTAAAATAGCTTAGGGGTTAGGCCCACAAGCTACTGCTGCTCTGCTGGGCCCAGAATCCACAGTCAATATTGCATTCCATAAAATACAATAATGAATGGATAGTCATGTCAATGTTTCAAGACAAAGAGGAAAACTAGATAGGGACAGCAATTGGTAGCAAGGGAAATACCGGCCTCAGAGTTGGTGGGGAGAGAATATGTAGAAGGGGAGAAAGAGTATCCTCGACAAGAGATCTGATAGAAAGATGCCTTGAAATATATGGTGCAATTTTTGTGTTCCAAGATCTTAATATCTCCATCTTTTCCGTCAGAATTGTTCGACATCTGAAAAGTTTGATCAAAGAGTCAAGACAAGGGTAATTACCAACTAAAATCCCTCCCCCCTCCCCAAAAAAACAATTACACTAGTAGCTACCTCTGGAAAGACTTGGGCCATTCAATAATTGGTTTTTCAACTTGGCCCAGTTGATGATGTATCATAATTGCAACAACGGGATGATAAGCTGCAGAAAAACTCTACTTCAAAACCAAAATTATCCATCATAAAATAACATTAAGAGCTATTTGATGTACATACCATAAAGGGACATGACATGTGATCTCATAACACACTGATGCCATATATCCGCAATACCAAGAGAACTCAAACACCGGACCTTTAGAAAAATTTCAAGATCATTCTCAAGAGAAGTTATATTAGAAGACAAAACATGAGGTGAAGTGGATAACAAGGAGAAAATGCACATGAGGCTTACAGTCTTCTGCATTAGTGGATCATGATAATGAAGCTGCAACATGTTTTCGTGGATACCATCAAAAAGTAATTCATAGTCACCACTGCAAACTCCCAACCATCAAAATTCATTGTGAAACTTCAATGGACAAACATATGATCAAATAACAAATAATGCTAGTCCAAACATCATGCATACCGATGGGATATTAGACTATAGAGGTTGTTAGGAGAATCATATGAAGAAGTGCGAACAACATTAGCATCACTGCTCCGCTTCATTCTTCTCTTTTGGAAAACCTGAAAAACATAGCTTGCTGATCAACAGAAAAACTCTCATTGGCACACATAGTAGAGACAACAATGTTCCACCCACCTCTTTCCAAACATCAAAAATGCTTCTTGTTGTGTCCTTTCGACCAACGACCTGAGAGTTGACATCAACCTAAATGTTTCCATCAAGTTAGTAGGTCGTAACAGCTTCCATCTATGCCATAGGGAGAGTGAGGTATATAGTAATCACATAGCATATTTGACTCATTTTACAAAAGAAGGCTCCTCTTATTGAACCGAGACAGACCCTCCCTGTTTATATCAAGACCAGTTGTAAATCACCGTTAAAATTTTACAAGGGTTCAATTACAAAAGATAAATTGGTTTTGGGAGAACTCAGAGAGCGGATGTGTGTAATCCATGTGAGTTAAGAAGGAAAATCTTAATAACCAATTTTATTTTCCCACCTGTGAGATTGCCTCTGGTGGTTGTATGTTCATGGAGAACCTCTGTGCAGGTTGCCTGCTTGTACTTATAGAGCAGGTTTGAAAACTAATGCTTATGCAAAGCTAGGAACTTGAGAATTTTCCTAATCAGATGGTGTTGATTCACCATATTATACATAAAGATTAATCTAGAACATTGAACTACAAAGCTACAGCTAATTACATTAATCTAGGACATTGAACTACAAAGCTACACCTAATTACAATCATTTATGTAAGATCTGCACATGAACACAGTAATGTGACACCAGAGGAGCCACTGGCATTTACTTCAGACAGCTGGGATTATCTGTACCGACCAAGATAATCGAGAGAACAAAAAAAAAGACCATTTCCTAGATAGATATATGGAGATGCTTTATGGATGCAGAGGCACACACTAAAACAAGCTGCAAAGCTCAACAGTCTACACAACATAATCATAATAAAATGCACTAATCTAGCAGTGAATTTGATAAACAGTCCATTTTTGAGATGGTTACAGGGAGTTTAGTGATGAGATTCATAGGGTTGCTCCCTTTGCAAGTGGATAAGAGATTCCAGCATAAAAAAATAGGCTACTCGTTTGTTATGTACAGAATGTTTTGCATCTAACTTCAACACCCCGAAAAATGGAATGATTTATTTCACACAAAAGATATTCATCACCAATTCAGCGACATCTAGGGGAAGAATAAAAAAATCAAATTCTCACCACTTTGAGAGATTCTCTCTTCTTGTTAAGAAACTGAAGTGTATTCAAGCATGAGCGAATATCACAATCTGAAAAGATAAACACGGAGACAAGAAAAAATTACAAAAGAGCATATAAGGTGGTTGAAGAAGAAAAGGGAAAACATAAATATAGTAACCATCTAAAGAATTAATGGTGGAGGTCTACCTGTGTAATCTGCGAGTGCAGTCAGAGCAATGGAACTTGTCTTGAGCCCTTCTCTGTTACAAATATACTTTATCCTAAGAAGATAAACATAGAAGTCATTGTTTCATATTTGAATTTGAAATGGAGAGATGAGAACAATATAGCATTTCAATGTAGGGTGACCATTCCAGTAGCCAAACTGGTTATGTAGCTACGCAACTTACTAGTGAGTCAAGGTGAGGGGTAAGTGCAGATGTTTTGAGGACTCATATCCTAGTGTTATTGAGGTAAGCATAAATTGCTAGGTTGCTCTCCTATGGGCTTCCTATTAAGGTTTCCACATGAAATCTTTGTGCATTTGTCTGCATGTGTGCGTTTTCCTTCTCTTATCTCCTTTATGATGGGTTTGGATAGGGCAATCTAGAAATGAATGGATTTTAAATGTGAAGGAATTCTTAAAGTGATTCACTCTCAGAATATTTTGATGACTATGAATACACTATTTGGATAACAATAAACATAAGGAATTTGAATAAAGAATTTCTAAACTCTCTTGCTGAAGCAGGAAAATATTGGGTCAAGAAAGGATCTGTGAGTTAGTTGAGTTGCTATGTGTTTTTTTTTTCTTTTTTAAGTAATAATAATGGTTTTATTTGCTAAGGAATTTTCCATATTCCACCAAATATCTAAAATTCTAAATTCACTCATTTAGAAAGTTTAAGAAGTTCTGAAAAGATTATAAATTCTCTAGAATACCCAAACAAGGGATTTAGACAAGAGAACTTTAAAAATTCCTCTTAAAGTGAACTAACCTCTAAAACTACCACGTCCAAACAACCCTCAAGTTGGTTAGCTTTATCAATTTTGCAAAGCATATACAAAAGACAAACAAAGAGCTGTGGAATTGTTACGATCAATCATACAGACAGAGTATTGGCAGTATACTACATATTTTATGAGATGTACAATCCCCATACAATGAACAATTCAGTGAATTATGAACCATTGTTCCCACAACCTTAAGCTTCAGAAATGATTGGTTATTATTGGCATTACAGCTAGCCAAATTCTCAACAATATAATCCAGACTTCAAGAAGTGGAGGTTTCACAAAGATGCATGTCAAATTGCAACATCTGAGGTAAGGAAGGGAGATCTGAAGCTTGAGTCCACAATCATAAGTGTGGAACTCAAAAGCCTACAAACTAGGAACCCATTAGATATTTAAATATATTTTCAAGAAGTTCGATAAATGGTTCATGGCTTTGATATGCAAGAATTATTGAATCGTTAGTAAGTTCATCTTATGAGGTCCATTCTCTTCATCTGATTTTTTGCTGCTAGAATTAAAAGAAATTTATCTTACAATATTTTAAATTATTGCAATATTTAATATTTGAATATAATCTTAGATGATCTATTTTGCAAAAAAAAGTTGAGGACAATATATCCACAATTACTACAATGTCATTATATGACCGATATGATCCATTGCATTCACAATAGATTTTTCTCATAGTTTCAAATTGTTATATGATTAACTTTTGACTTTAGATTTGATGGAAGATATATGAATCTATTGTAAACTTTATTTTAAGTCATGACTAATTAATTATTCATCCATAAAATAGTTTTCTAATATGTTGGAAAGTTTTAGCACATAAATCATATATCAAATCAAACTCGACATAAAATGTTTTCTAATGTTGCATTACATTCACAATTGATTTTTCTCATTGTTTCTTATTGTTATATGTGGATTTAATGAAATACGAATGAATCTATTGTAAACTTTATTAATTAATAATGCATCCATTAAATAGATTTATAATATGTTAGAAAGTTTTGGTGCATAAATCATATATCGAATAAAACTGTATAATATGTTTACAATTTGATTCGGTTTGAGGAATTTGAAAATGCTTTGGACTGGTATAAAATATTTCTATTCGTAAAATTATAATCTAGCTCAATATGGGCCGAAACCGAACCATATACACCCTAATTGTATTCATCATGGGCCAAGATTTAAATTACACTGGTCATTCATCCACCTACACTAGCAAGAGAATAGGGGATGCTTGGATATGCTCAAAGTTGGATAAGAGTACTTGTTAATATGCCCTGGCTTTAAATATTTCCCATACCAAAGGTGGTATTTTAAAATCCTTGCTTTTCTGATCATTCATTTATTGTTGTTCTAAGTATTCTATTGTTGTTCAACTCCAGCAACATAGTCCATGAGGGAAGCAGTCATTCAAGTTCCTAGAAATGTTAAGTAAATAAGAGGAGTTTGTACCTATGGTGACAAAGGTGTGTTATTATTTTATTACATATCTTGGAAGTGTTAAAATCAGGCAACGCCTGAATACCTTCAAGTCTAGATTCAAGAGGCCGATCTAGGAAAAATATAGAAGCACCTCAAGCAAAGTGCATGAGCAGAGGAATCTATTGAATATAATCTAAATCGACCTCATGAGGCATCCTAGAAATCTTGAGGTATAGAGGGGAAAATCCAACGTATTAAGCAGTTTGAGCACCTCCCACCTTGTGAGGAGAGCTCCTTGTGGCAAAAGGTAAGAATCTAATGTTACCATCACTTCCTTTTTGCTACAATGAAACCAAGGCAGCACAAGAGGATGGTTTTCAAGATTAAGGGTGGCAATGAAGCATGGATCACTAGCCATCACTCACTAAAACAACAATAACCCCTTCTTCAACCAAAGAAGTACAATAAATTATATTCTCCATTGGTGATACCAAATAAAATACTTTAGATGGGTAAACCTCTAGTTTCTTTCACAAAACCATGGCCATAGTAGGAGATGTGTGGAGATTGGTGAATCAATCCTATATAATTGCTTAGCTTTCTAGTTTTATTACTCCCACTATGCTAGTTAAGGTGCTAGAGGTGGAAAATGTGAAGAAAGTCTATGTTAGGCTAATTACATGTTGTTCCACGCTTTATAAAGTTCTCTCTAAAAGTATTGATTGCTAGGCTTGTCCTCCTTGATAAATAAAGTCTAATCTACTTACTTTCATCAAGGGGAGAATGATTAAGGCAAACATATTGATAGCCCAAGTACTTATGAGTATGCATGAAAGAAAGAATGTTTCCACAAGACATGCAAAAAGTTGGCATTAATGGCCTGTTGCTCAATCAACTAGAAATTCCTAAAGAAGTTATTACTTGTCATACATTTTCCTTGGTGAGAGTGATTATGGCATGTGACTAATGTCTGGGCATTGTGGTACCATTGCATCTAGAGCTAGCAATCGAGTGCGGAGGGTCACTATCGGATGACTGATTCATTTTCGTTTCAAACAATCTCTGATCATTTTGCAGGGTCGGGTTGAATTCAGATCAACTCACATTCAGGTAAATATGGATTGTTTTATTTTAGATCACGGGTTGAGTCGGAGTCGGATAAGATCAGATTATTACATTTTTGGGTCAGATTTAAATTGGATTTGAGTCATTTCAGATTTGAGCCATACTCATGCATTTTTTTTTATTCACATATGTTATTAAAAGCTATTTATTTTGAGGTTGCTTATTTTAATTTATCTTATTCTTGGATATTGATTGTTTCGGGACCTAGAACATTTTTGTTATTATTTCATCTTTGGAGGTGTATTGGACATTTTAAATTTACAAGTTTTTATTCTATATTCATATCTCGTGCAGTCCTTAAATAATATGAACTCATAATGACCATTGATAATAATGAAGACTTGTAAGGTTTTACTTCTCACATTATTTTTATAATAGATTAATCACATCATACCAACATAATTTTAATAAATAGAATAATAATAGTAGTAGTAGTAGCAATACAAATTAATGATAAAAACTATAATAATGATAACAATAATAATGGTAATTAATAAATATAAACTATGGCAATAATAATAACAACAATAATAACAAATTATTATTTTTTTACTTTGATTAGATCATATTAAGCTAAATCAAATAAAAATTAGATAAAGTAATGACTAACTAATATCGACTTCTTACTATTTAACATATTTGATGTAACAATACCATTCTTCTTCAATTTTCATAATGAATAATTAACATTCTTACTCTATATTATTCCTATTTTCCTATGATGTAGTAAGTAGTATATTACAAGGTATAGATACTAACACATACCATTTTATTAATGTAACATATACTTTTACATAATCATTCCAAATATTTTAAATATTAGACTTAGTATTATGATCAATAATACTGAGTCTTGAATAACTGAATAAACTATAATTATGTAATATTTGTTTTAAGCTAGATAGACAATTAGTTCATATCATAGTTGTTGTTCAAGATTGGGTTGCTAGATCGTGGGCTTGAAGGATTGGTCGAAACTTTTAATGGACTTGATCAATCAAAATATGTTAGATATCACTTCTGCCCCATAAGGAATGTTTTATAGTCACTAGACTTAATATTGTAATAATTAATTTTCAACCTAAATATCATATTGTATTATTAACTAGTTGGGCTTATTGATAATTCAAGCTTATCTTTTAAGTTAATGTATTTAGTTGGCTTCAACTGTTCAGTTGGGCTATGTATTGTATTGTGGCCTATGAGCCAAAACGCTCCGTACATATTGAAAATAGTTATATTTCGTACATATCATTACAAGTATGTCCTATTATTTGATAAAATGGGTTATGTGATTGGCTTTACCAATTAGTGTTCGCATTCATAATGCCTTGACGTTCCCAATACGGCTGTAAACGAGCCGAGCCGAGCCGAATACCCCTAGGTTTGGGTTCGGCTCGTTTAACTAAACGAGCCTAAAATGCTATTTGGGCTCGGCTCGTTTAACTAAACGAACGAGCCGAACCAAGCTTTTAACGAGCCGAACCGAGCCGGGCTTTTTCGAGTTTGAGCTCGGCTCGTTTAATAAACGAGCCGAGCCCGAGCCTCACTTTGAGGCTCGTTTAATTAAACGAACGAGCCGAACCGAGCTTTTAACGAGCCGAGCCGAGCCGAATACCGAACTGGCTCAGCTCATTTACAGCCCTAGTTCCCAAGTTGAATAGATGATAAAATATGGGGGTATATCTAGTAAGAACCACTGGTTATAATGAAAATTGAGAACCACTAGTTTCATAAAATAATTATGGTAGTTTCATAAAACTATTACAATAGTTTCATAAACTAAAACAAGTAGATTCCTCGGAAAAGTTGTTTAATAAGCTGAAATGAGTAGTTTCATGAGGAATTTAGAGTAGCTTCATCACCTATAACTATTAGTATCATAAGATGAAGCAATGTGATTAGAAATTTAAAGTAGTTCCATTAGAATATTAGAGTTTGAATTGGTTTAGTTGTATAATTTTTGTTTTATTAGTAGAGCTACCAACATGTAGTAAACCTATATATTGATCATCCTACTCTAAGCTCCATGCTTTTAATTTGTAGTACTACCAACATGTGGTTAGCCAACTATTTGATATTCTAGGCAGATAGAAGTCTCAATTGTCTAGTATTTTGATAGTAAAGTTACCAACTTATGTTAAACACAAGCTTTTGATTATTTTAGGTACTCCCAGTAAACTTAGTATTAGATGTGTGCCTTTTGAGCTTTGTAAATGCTTATGCGGTATTTTTTAAAGCTTGTATATTAGTGTCTTAAGTTACAAGTATTGGACGCATTTGTGTTGTTATTATCTTATGGTGCCTTTTAAGGCTTGCATATTTGTGTCTTAGGTTACATGTGTTGGAACTACTTATATGGTGCCTTTTAAGGCTTGCATATTTGTGTCATGGGTTACAAGAACTTCTTATATGGTACCTTTTGAGGCTTGAATATTTATATATTGAGATACAAATGGTAGATATATGGCTTTTGAGCCTTTTTAAGTACATATATGGTATTCTTTTAAGCATACATGTTTGTATCTTAAGTTAAAGGTGCTGAATGTATTTGCATTACTATTATCTAGATGGAAGTAAAATAATATTTAGATAGTATAGTAGAATTTTACCTTTTTTCCTCTACTTGTATTCCTATACTTTAGTGTTGGTATCTTCAATAAATACGTGAAATTCTAAAACAATCATATACTACCGATTTCGCATATCAGATAACCCAAAATTTGATAAATTTCAGTTGATATAGCATATCTAGACCAATATTTAATTCTATGGTCATATTCCTTTATCTAAATGGCCATTTTCCTTCCTTCAAAGATGATATGAGGTTTGAGATAACCCATTATCATCAAATTTAATTGTCATTGTTATGGTTTGACCAAGGCTTCAAGGGTCATCCTAGATGCCAAAAAAACACAACAAATATTATTAATATGACATTCTTTTATTCACCAGTGGGCATCTAAGTTTTATCCAAATTGATGCAACACTTTGAGAAATTCACAAAGCTCTTTGGTCGGCATTTTTAGCCTTGAAAAGAGGACTATTTTAGGGTCTTAGATAGATGCAACAAGATGCAAATCCTTTACGTTTTCCTAAGGGAAATTCACCTTTTAAATACCTAAATGAGCGTGCCTCTCTCTAATGCACAGTTGTTGATAAAGAAGATGAAAGCACTCATACACAACATCACCCAGAGGATGAGACACTGGTCTACCAAACTATCCTTTCCTGTGTTGGAGAGCATTAAAACTCCTTGATGCATATGGGAAACAGATTGAAAATGGTGGAATATGATAATTCCTACCAAATCAAAAAATGAGAATGAGAGAAAGTAAAGAGGATAATGCATACAATCTTGGGCATATCCTAACAATTATATACTCTAATTCACAACCTAAGGCTTGAAGCATCTTAAGCTAAAGAAAAAGTTCTTCACTTGAACTTTGAGGACTAGATCTCAATGGCATGCAAAATATAAATAATCAGTTATAAACAGACAGATAAGTTATTTAGTTATTTATGTGTGTATTATGTGTCCTAGTCTCAAGCAGTGAGTCATGACATGTGTCTCGACCTGAAGCAATGCCCACATGTCTTAGGCAGTTTCTTATTAATTAATTAGAAATAGTAGTTGAATAGGAGTTAATGGGCAGATCTGATTTAAGGATTCGTTGCATTATCGAGGATTGCCCACTCCATACGGGCAAATCCAATTGATTGAAGAAATATTTCAGATTCTGGTATTTCTCGTTTCAATTGTACTTTTCTTTCTTCTCTTACTTTTTCTTATTTTTTCCTAGAAAAACAGTAAAAGTTCTGACCTCTATTAATGTTCCTCTGCAGAAAAGTTGCAGGCTTAAAGTACCATCATGACCTGATAATAGTTTGCTCCCCTTCCATAATCTGCTACTGCTTGTACCTTCTGCCTTCTTGTCCTTGACCTTTAATTTTTTTCCTCAAAAGCTGGCCTGAACCTGCTGCCACTACAGCTGCTGTTGTGGGGCCTGGATGCTGATTGTCTCTGGCTAGGCAGTGAGTCATTTAAGCCAAAAAATGAGCCACTTAGTGTTCAAAAAGGTGTTGGCTGGATTGGAATTAGCATGGCTTTCATGGCTTGTGTTTTAGTTAATTTAATTAGTTCAAGCAAGGAGGTTTTTCTGCCCTCCAAACTTAGAAGAAAAAAAATTTACTAAATAACTACATGCTCCTGCATCACTCCCAAGCCCTTAAATCTATGATTTTTGGGGTTTAGGAGTTCAAATGTATTGGTCTCAGATTTTTCTCCAAAAATTATTGATTTTGCATACTATTGGCCAGTGCAGATTATTCCTATTGACTGGAAGCCCTTCCCCTAGCAGGAGAGCTCAAGTTGCACGGTCTACTGTATGTTTGCCTCAAAAGGAGGGTGGTCTTGACATCCTTGATCTGGAACTGTGGATTATTGCCGCTGCAGGCAAACATTTATTGGACCTAGCTTGTAAGAAAGACAGTATGTAGATCAAATGGGCGCACAATTACTGCATTAAGCTGTTTTTACCTCCTTGAACTACATTGATGATTGTAAGATTAGAGGGGTGTGTTCGTTGATATGAAGGAGAAGGCCTGACTGCCTAAGGTGTCGTGCTGGAACACAGTATGAGACAATCCAACAGCACCTAAGCCTCAATTCATGTTTTGGTTGGCAGCTATTGAAAATCCCTACAATGTATAACATTAGCAAGCATGCAACCATACTTGATGAGAGGTGCGTTCTGTCAGCAGCCTGAATCGATACCCCACCTGCACAAGAGGTGTCCTACTATGGGAGCGATAAAGGTTTGATCAAGAGACGTACTGCCATGAATTGAAAGATGCCGGTCAAATCAGAACGGAGCTAGGGTGAAGACCTTACTATTAAGGGGCTTGATGACCATTGCTATATACAACGTCCGGAAAGCTAGAAAATCTTTCATTTTAGAAATGAAAATTTGCATTGGAATAGTTTGATTAAATCAATTGCCACCACCCATCCAGCATGTTGCTTGTATAGTTATATTCCACTAGAAAGGCCAAAGTTAGTCTCTATAAGCATATAGTGATAACTTCTGTTCACTTGGTTCTAGTGGTGTTTAAGCGATCAATAAAATTCTTACATATCAGAGATTGTGAAATTAAAAAATAATTACTAGCTAACCGAATATAAATATACAACCAAGTACACAAATAAATTTCAGATACCTGCTTACCACACGATTGACTGTTGGTTGAGCAAATAGAAGAACCCTGTTAAAAGAGCTTGTTAATTTTAAAGCACCACAAAAGCTAAAAATGCAAATAGTTTATATAACGACTAGTCCATAACAGCATCCAAATTGCCTGGGGAAATATGTTGGCTAAACAAAATTACAGTGAGTTCCACATTCTAACTAAAGAAACTTCAACGAAAAAAGGGGAAAAAAAATTAGTTTAATTAAGAAAGATTAACATTTGGCAAGAAGCCATTTTCTTTTCTAAAATGATATGTTACCATTTTTTGTTACTCCATCCTCGTTTGAACAACCCTCAAACCAAAATACTCCATAAATTTGGATATGCAACTCCGGATAGCTACACAAATATTAGCCGTAGCAGTGGCAGCTAGTGTTGCCCAGAGACGGAGCCAGGGCCAATGAAATGGCGATGCATGATAACTACACAAATATTAATTTATTAAATACACTAATGTTTAATTATATATTCCAAAAATAAAATAGGTAAATAAAAAGCCAACACATTTTTTTTATTCTAGAATAAATATCAACATATTAAGTATATCAAAAAAATTATTTTCTGGTAGAATAAGAAGGTTCAATATACCTATAGTTGTATATCAAGTATTATATATTTAGTATAATCCATAAAAGGCTCAGAAGAAGCCCTAAAAGTCTGAAAAAGCTAAAACATCATAAACCTTTTTTGCTTCAGCTGTACACTTCTTTAGTGAGTCTCTCCCTTCTCTTCTATCCTCTCTCTCGTCTCTCTTTATTATCTTGGCAACTTACAATTTGTAAGTCGCATACCAATAACTATGGCCTACTGCAACACGGATGAGATGACAAGTGCCGAGAGATGTGACAGATGTTGACACTAAGGCTACGAGATTTCTTCATTACTGTGTGACTGGGGTCTGCTATTGTATATATGTAGGTTGTTCCTATGTTGCAGTTCATTTCATTTATATATATATATATATATATATATATATATATATATACACGTACTTTTTAACACATGAGAAAACACTGCATTTCGGATGGCCTCTCCATCCTCAAAACATTTTGGGATGCAAAAAGTTAGTTTTTAGACATTTCATTGCAACACTGGTGGCAACCACAAAAAGCATTGGACAATAAGAACTTCCATTTAATTCATTACTTCCTTCTCTGTTTTCATCTGCAAGTTCTTAACTTACTTTCCTTTTTAGTTCTTTCCGGTTTAACAACTTATATTTCTAGAATTCACCTAACTTACTAGGTGTTAAGTATAACTACCAATCATACAGTTCCGAAAGAAGTTTTAAATAAGTACAATAATATTTCTGCATTTGCATATCCATCCCCTCCCAAACATGAAAGAATGGGGCACTGAACGTGGCATCCTGCTCAGCCAGAACAGAGCAGATATTATTCTGTCTGTCGGATCATACATCAGCCAGTTAATTGGTTTATGAACTATAGAGTGAACTTTGTTGCTGAAGGCAAATCATTGACATTAACTTCAGCAAATGTGACAAAAACCAGCTCTGAAGGTACTCCAAGTACTCTTCCTTTACAAACTCCCTTTGCTCAGCCCAAATCATCTTAACCTTCACACAGACAGTGACCACACTACTCCTTTCACCATCCATCAACAAACTTGAAACCTATGAACATCCAAAATCATCACAATAAATCACATCTACCAAAATCTGTGCACGGTCGACATTCATCACAGGCATCTAGAAAACTATTAGTTCAGAGTCAGGATTGTTGTATGGAACAACGAAAAGTCGAAATAAGAAAATTGAGCAAGATAACATAAGTTCATGGTTTCGTTGCATGCCTACATCCACTGCCACACTGGTTCTTCTATTTACTGAACAGCAAAGCAACTACACTAACATGAAATGCACTCTTCTATGCTTCAAGGTGTGAAACTAATAGTACTAAAATGCTCCTCTCCCTTTCAAGTTGGATAAACAAAGTGGATAACTATTAAATCAGTCTTCAGTGTAACATTCAGTACATCTTGTCCTCGTAACCATTCCAAGTTCTTATTGGCATGTCTTTATACATGAAAATAACTGATGCTTATAATCCAGGATGCTATTTACGCCACATAAGCAAGTTATCTATCTCTGAAAGGGATCAAAGTGTGGGAATTTCAATTTAAGTAATTTTCATAAGTCATATATCAATTTAGGTTCCTAATTTTTCTTTTACAAACTAGAGCCTTTATGTAATACATAATAAAAGCCATCAATCAATTATATAAAGATATAATGCAAATAATTACGAAATCGATACCAGTATATCTAATTAAGAAAAGCCAGACGCAATATACTGTGTACTTAACGAAGGAAAGTCAGATCTCATTATCAACTATAACCTTCCTGTCGCAACCATGAATATATTTGTCACTCGCCATAAAAACAACTTACTATGGAAATAAATAGTAAAGTTCAATTTTGAAATACCTATCGCCATTTACAGAATACCACTCTCTTTCTTTGAAACTATAAAATATAATATTCATTAATACAGAGCATAACTTTATAGGATCAGTAACTATTGTCATTTATACAGAATTTTACACTTTATAAGATTTCTATATTTGATAAGCTATTAAAATATTATTATTTAGCATCAATAGAATATTGGTTATTCAAATTCATATATTTAATTGCATATCATTATTTCACAATAATATCGTCGACAAGACATTATAGTATTCTTATGATTTAAAACCGATAGTATATTAGCTATCCTGACACTGTACATTTAACTGCATAGTATCATTATTTAGCATTGACAATATAAAGCTATAAGGTCAATATCTTAATAAACTACAATAATACCATTATTTCTTAATAAACTACAATAATACCATTATTTGACATTGGTAGAATATTCGTTACTCTAATTGTGTACTTTTAATAGCATAGTATTATTATTTATAATGAAAAATATACATCTGCAAGGTTAGCAATAGCATCATTATTCAACAAGGAGCGAATATTAACGATCATAATTACTATTATTTTTTTGTAAGTAAATGAAAAATTTTATTACTTCCAAAGAGAATGACAGTATATGCGCATGAAATCACGGGAGTATATTATCAAAGTACAATAAGAGCTCAAGGGATCAAACTAGAACATTTACAAAAGCTACCAAATTGGAAAAAGATTTACAAGTTGAAGAAGCCTCAACTCTAATAGCTAGCTCCTTGATGATGTCCTTGACTCAACGATGTTTATTCCTGGTTCTATACTGGAATGTACAATAGTTTCCCTCCATCCATAACTGATATACACAGGCTGCAAAGAGTGCTCGTAAGGCTGCTTTGTTTATCTTAGGGCCTCTACCCCCCTTGATCATCCACTGTACTACCTGAAGCCAGTCAAACTGTCACTGGGGAGTGCCAAAGTGCTGAGTCAGCTGGTTCCAAACCTGGCTGGAATAAGGTCAGAAAAAGATGTGTACGGCTTTCATTATCTTGTTCACATAAGCTGCATGTTTTATCAAGTTCATAATTGAATGCTTTCAATCTGTCTCTGGTAGATAGCCTTCCTTGGATAGCTAACCAGAGCAATGACAAGGAAAACTCAGATGATTCCAAACCACCCCATATCACAGAACTTTCAGAGCCTTATATCTTAGCTTCTTGTAAATTTTTGCTATGCTGCATTTACCACATACAGAGCATTGAGTTTCTGTATACGGAGCAGTAAGAAGAGGGGAGAATGTGGTTCCTAGGTTCATAAGGTTCCTCAATGTGCAAGAGCAAGTGGGAGAGACAAAACTCTCAAAACCTATACTATTTGATGTAATATGAGTGGACCCATCACACCTAGAGGATATCTTTCTATGTAGCCAACTACCACAATAGTCGTCCTAAGGCAGCTATATTCCATGTCAACAACTAAGTCAAACCCAAACCTCCTTTTTGAGGAGGGAAAATCTTCTCCCATGCTACTAGAGATTTTTGTGACTTATTTTAATACCCCGAATTTTATCTAATCTTAATCTCGAGTATTAAATATCTTAACCTAAAATGCTAATATTATTTTGGGAAAAACATCAAATATCGCTAAGAACTAGATTCTCACATCTGTCCGTCAATGGCGAAACGAAAGAAAGTGAAGACCCCTGCCAAGTTATCAGAGACACCACGATATGAAGCAGGGATGGAAAAGAAGGAAATTGATGAACTGATTCACAACAGAAGAAACTCAGACCCCCAAAACCTAAATGAGAAATCGGTGGAAAAGGTCACTCAGGAGTCAGGACATTGTAATGCAAGAATCAAGTAGCGAGAATTTGGCAAGCAAAAAGGAAGATAGAATAAAGAAAATTAATATCGAAGATGGTAATTCCGATCGTAGCAAGTCTGATCGCCAATACCTTTTCAAAGAATCGAGGGAGAACCTAAACCATAACATAACACTACCAAATCCTAGTTCCAAGAACATGGCTGGTATCAAAAAGGATAGTGAGGAATTGAACCAATCTACAATCAAGAAAATGGTGAATTTCGAATAGCGCAAACCCTATTGGTTCAAATTCAAGAGGAATGTCGTGGAAGGACAAACTCTTATAAAATATGAGACCTAATTCAAGGGTGAAATTACATTATACAGCAACAAACATGGAGGATGGTGTAATGGTGGCTGATATAAAAGAAATAGATGTAGATGAGGAAATAAGAAGATGGCAATATTCTGTGGTGGCATATGTGTTTGGGCTAGACCTTCATTTACACAAATGCAATACTTTGCCAGATCACAATGGACCGAAGTAAGGGAACCTAAAATCCATTCTCATGAGGAGGGTTACTTCATGTTTCAGTTCTCTTTTGAGGAAGATTATCAAACAATATTGCATCAGCCATATTGGTCGATATTAGGGAAATCATTGATTCTCAAACGATGGCATCCTAGCTTCCAATTCAACCCAGAAGAATTTCCAATTTCTACACACCTGGGTACATTCTCCAGGACTGCCATTGCATCTATGATCAGCTAACTCTCTCGGTAAGATTGCAAGTATTATAGGGAAACCAATTGGCATGGATGGTATGACATCAAGACAGGATAAGATCTCATTTGCTAGAGTGTTAATTGAGATTGATACTCATAAGGAATGCCTGAGGTTGTGAAAATCAAGACCCCATCAGGAACTATAAAACAAAGGATGCAGTATGAATGGAAGCCAAGTTTCTGCTTGAATTGCAATATGGTAGGACACCTAACCAATCAATGCAGGAAAACTCAGTACATGCAAAAACAATGGGTGATAGTTCAAGATGGGAGGAAACTTAATAATGTAGAAAACCAGTGCACTCAGAGTCCTAAAAGTAGCAACAATCCAGTATGCAGTTCGAAGGGGAAGACTATCTAGCCTAATAGGACTATATATCAACAGAGCTCTACTAGTAAGACACTAGAGCCAACTCTGGAGACTTCTTTATTGGGTGAAGACCTTATAATGAACCTTAAATGTAATGAATCTCCATGGACTAGAGTTATCAGAGGCAAGAAAGTGGCTAAGGAGAAGTATTCGCCTCAATTTGATATCCATTAACACTAATGATAGGATGTTGGAACATTAGAGGGTTTAATGACCCTCTAAAGCATAGTGAAGTTCAAAGGTGAATAAAGAATAATAAGCTATCATTAGTGGGAATAGTGGAGACTAGAATAAAAGCCCAAAATGTTCATAAAGTACAGAACAATATTATTTCAAGATGGAAGTGGGTCACTAATTATCAATACCACCCTAATGGGCATATTTGGTTTGGATGGCTGGAAAATACTTGGCAAATCAACACCATTGCAATGTGTGATCAGGCAATTCTTATGAAAGCAAAAGAAAAAAATGGAACTAAATTGTTTTATGTGTGCATTATGCCCATAATACTGGAGGTCAAAGGAAGGAGTTGTGGTAGTGGGCCAGTGGCTAAATGACAATCAAGTGACTGATGACCCATGGATCCTAATGGGTGATTTCAATATAGTCCTTCATGGAAATGAAAAGAATCAAGGACTATGGCACGAGCAAGACTCCAGGGATTTCCAATACTACTTACAGCAACTCCAACTTGATTACCTGAAATATTCTGGAGTGTATTTCACTTGGAATAATAGACAAGATGCTCAAAATAGAATTGCTTGCAAACTAGACAAATTTCTGTGCAATCAGAAATGGATGGAGGTTTTTGAAAATTCAAATGCTCACTTTCATGCACCTTTTATCTCGAATCATGCATCTATGACAATTACCTTGAATCACCTCACTCAAACAGGGCCAAAACCTTTCAGATTTTTTAATATGTGGGTCTCAAACCCTGACTTTCAAAAGACAGTTCAAGTTTTATGGGGACAATGCTACAAAAGACCTAATTTGCAACAATTATGGGCTAAGCTTAAACAACTCAAGACACTATTAAAACAGCTCAATAAAGATAAATTTGGCAGCATAGCTCAGCAAGTACAAAATGCAAGACAGGCATTAGATACCATTCAAACCCAGTTGGATGCTTCTTCCAATTATGCAAATATGATTCTCTTAAAGGAAAAGTAACACGGAAATTACATTTCTTGACCGAGTGTGAAGAAAGCTTTTTAGCTCAGAAGTCAAGAATTAACTAGTTGAAACTAGGAAACAGTAATTCCAAATATTTCCACTCGAGTATGAAAAGAAGACAAATTTCAAATCGAGTCCGCTCAATTACAGATGCTAATGGACAAACTCATACTTCTCCATCAGGCATTGTTTGCCCTTTCCAAGAGTTCTTCCAACAACTGAAAGGAACCACTACTGTCACCTCAAGGGAAATTTCTTCATAGATTATACAGAAAGGACTGTTATTACCTATTAAAGCAAATAGGGGCTTGTTGAAACCAATCACAAAGGAGGAAGTTAAAGAAGCACTAGCAGCTATAGACGATGATAAAGCTCCTGATCTAGATGGATACAATGCTTTATTCTACAAAGAAACATGGAACATTATTGGGGAAGATGTTTGGCAGGCAGTTAGAGATTTCTTTATTACTGGAGAAATGCCTACTACAATCAACATAACCACATTGAATGTCATTCCAAAGGTGCCTAATGCTAATGAGCCATAGGATTACAGACCAATAGCTTGCTGTCACACCTTGTACAAATTGATGCCAAAGTGATAACTCAAAGAATGAAACCCTGGTTACTTGGAATTGTAGGTAATGCACAAGCTGCATTTATTACATGAAGATCCATAGGGGACAATATCCTAATAGCCTCAAAGCTAGTTCATGGATATCAAAATAAGCATTTGTCTCCTATATGCATGATAAAATTAGACATGAAAAAAGCTTATGATTCTATAAGCTAGAATTTCCTAGAGAAGTTATTACTAAGCTTAAATTTTTCAATACAGTTCGTTAAGGTAACCATGAGCTATATAACAACAGTGAGTTACTCTTTGCTCCTAAATGGAGTCTTACACCCTTCATTTAAAGAAAAAAAAGGTCTGAGGCAGGGTGATCCCATGTCAACCTATTTTTAGTCCTTGTGATGGAATACTTTCACCGAACACTAGGTACATTGTGGCAAAATCAACAATTTCATCCACGCCCAAAATGCAAAAAGGTCAAGCTAATCTCACTCCTATTTGCTAATGACATTCTGCTATATAGCAGATGTGATATACCTTCGGTGATGATCTTGTTTGACGCATTCATGAAATTTTCTGAGGTAACACGACTGCAACTTAATACTGATAAGAGTTCCATTTATTATGGTGGCTCGATGGACACAGAGATCAAGCAAGAACTGGATAGAAGACTGCATATTCCACAAGGGATTCTACCAGTGAGATATTTGGGGTTGCCTCTATCTGGATGCACTTTAAAAGCAATGGAATATCAAGAACTACTAGAGAAGTTCACTGTAAGACTCAATTCCTGGAATAACAAATATCTAAGCTATGCGGGAAGACTGCAACTAGTAAAATCAGTCATGTCTGGAATCCAAGCCTATTGGAGCCTGATGTATTTAATGCCAAAATAGATCATTGCTAACATTAATGAAAGTGCAGATCTTTTCTTTGGGGTGGAAATCAGCAAAACACAAAGAAATGTCCTACAGCATGGGCTATAGTCTACAAGCCTAAACAAGAAGGTGGACTTGGTTTGTTTAATTTAGAATGGTGGAATGTAGTAGCATGTGGAAGACTACTCTGGAATGTGCAACTACAGAAAGATATTATGTGGGTGAGATGGATATATACATACTTTATGTAAGGTAGAGACCTATGGAATGTACCACTTTCCATGTCTACATCATGGTGTTTCAAGAGACTTTTGAAAATCAAAGAGAAGATAATGTATGTAATTCATACCAATGCACAAACCCAAACAGGAGAGTCAATGGACTATAACATCTCGAGGGTATATAATGCACTAAGAAATACTAGTGAAAGGGTAAGATGGTACAAGGTGGTTTGGAATCCTATCTCTATACCCAACCACAGTTTCCACCTATTGTTTATGATCTATAAATGCTTATTTACCAAAAACAGAATGACAACCATAGGATTTAATGTGGAAGATACATGTGTACTATGTCACGCAGATAAACACTTATTCTTTGAATGTGGCTATTCCCAACAGGTATGGTTGCCTTTAATCAAAAATTTTGGATGTGAACATAATGAAACCTCCTTCAATAGAGTGTTGAGATGGATGGAAAGAGGTGGCCGAGGTCCTATTCATAGAAGGCGGGTATTACAGTGCTTGTATGCAGCAACTGCATATCATATTTGGCATGAAAGAAATTGAAGAATTTTTCCATCAAGAGAGACAAGATCCACAACAGATTTGTAGGTCGATTGTCAAGGAAATAGCCATTAGAATAACCAGTATGACCCATTGTAAATCATATAGTTCATTAGTGGCCCATGTTGATAGCTTGGGATAGAATTAAGTGATGTGATGAACCTTATGATGTACTTTATGATCTAGTTTTGGAAGTAATAATATTTCAGTTACTTACCAAAATATATATATATATATATATATATATATATATATATATATATATATCTTAACCTAGTCCTATTCTCAAAAAATTAATATTATTACCTTACCTTAATTCCTTAATCCTAAACCTTAACCTAATCTTAATCTTTATTCCGAACCATTAATATTTTTAACCTAAACCTAACCCCAAATGGTTGATAATTAATATTATCCTAATACCCTAATTTAAACTATTTTAACCTAACTCTAATCCTAACCCCAAACTTATTTTCCCTTCATCTTTTTCTTTTCCTTTTTCTCCTTCCCCTTTTCTTTTTCCTTTTCCTTTTCTCCTTCCTGGCTCTTTCTCATTCATCTTCCTCTTCTTCCTGCATAAAACCCTCTCCTCCTGATCAAATCCCCTATGCTTAGCTTCCAACCCTACAACCTATCTACCCTAACCTCATCATCCGACCATCAACTCCCATATCCGGAATTTGATGTGTTCTACTGAAAACCTTGCCCCCCAATCATGCCTCATTGAAAAACTTGCCCCCCGATCATACCTCAAAACCCTGCCTCTACCTTCGATCATTCCTCACCATTTGAACAACCATGAGTACATATACCCTCCAACCTCTCAAATTAATTCATTTATTAGCACACCTACCTCCTTCCCTAACTCCTCTCCTTGCCTTTCATCTTTGCGCATTATTCCTTCGCCCTCTACACTTGTTCGCCATTTTGATCTCACGAGACTTTATATAACTTATACAATCTCACGCAACTCTCCCTTACTCGCGTTAACATGTCACATTATTCACCCTTGGCAACATCAAAATCCCATGCTATTGCTAACACCATCCTAGCAGTGTCACACTCTGACGTTGTACGCCCCAAGCAACGGCACACTTCCACACCACTCCACCACCACATCACCTCCTCATGCCATACCCCCCGGTTGCATCAACAATTGACGCTGCCCCCCCCCCATTTGCGTTATGTGTTGACATTGCACCCCCCATAGCTGCACCAAATTCTGCCACAACCAGTTCAAGCTTTGCACGTCTAGGTTTGCTTCGGTTTTGCTCCATTTTCCACCCTCTTTTTCCTTAGCTTTTCCTTAATTATATTCTTAAGTTTTAATTATGTATTATCCTTGTTTCTTAGGTGATTTTCTGGAAGTCTCAGAGGAGGCAGGTTAGACTTATACGTGCTTAGAGACTGGTGTCATTTTCGGTAAGGATACAAGTCGTAGTCAGGGTTTTTGCGCTAAATATTATGTATGATTTGCGTATTATCATGTTGCTATGATTCTGTTGTTAATTTCATATTATTGATATTATGATATAGTAATGTGGTATTATATGATAGAAAGTGAGTAAGAATGAGGAAGCATGTGCTTATACAACATTGTTACAATAATTCTTATGTTGTAAGCCCTAAGTGAATTAGTATGATATATAGTATTATAACGTGGGTTTGAATAAGTATTGTAAGTGGAAAATGAATATGATTAAGATGTGTGGTGATGTCACAAATTTAGGGTCGGAAAATGATAATATCGAACATATAAGGCTTTTATAAAATGTGGGTGCTAGGGTATTTTAGTCGATATAGGTTTAATATGGAAATTATGGTGTTTTAATGTGTTAAATGGTTTAAAATACGCCAAGAATATCATATGAAATGTTTGGAGTAATTATGAATGGCCTAAGATCAAATAAAATGAAATATGGCTTGAAGTATCACATGTGTAAGACATTGGAGTTAGACTAGGATTTTTGGATATATTGTTAATATTGACATTTTAGGAATGTATGCTAAAGTTGGTGACTATATGAGTCTTATGGGAAGAATTATGTCTGACTTGTAATTAGGATTTTGTAGGGGTCGTGAATAGTAACTCTATTTATAGGGTTGTTATCGCATGTGTAAGATGTTAGATCTAAACTTTAATTTTCGGATATATTGTTAATATTGGCATTTTAGGAATGTGTATTAAATTTGGTGGTTAAAGGAGTATTTTAGGAGGAATTATACTCACCTTGTAAAACTAGGATTTCGGAGAGGCAAGGTCGTTACCACATGTGTAAGGCATTGCTAATTAAACCTTGATTTTCGGATATATTGTTAATATTGATATTTTAGGAATATGTATTAAATTTGGTGGTTAAATGAGTATTTTAGGAGGAATTATACCCACCTTGTGAAACTAGGATTTCGTAGAGGCAGGGTCATTAACACATGTGTAAAGCGTTGGAGTTAAACCTTAATTTTCAAGTAAGCTGTTAATATTGACATTTTAAGAACGTTTATTGAATTTGGTGATTATATGAGTAGTATGGAATGGATTATGCATATAATGTGAAATTAGGGTTCCTTAGAGAAAATGTTACATTTTTCTTTAGAAAATGTTACATTTTTCTTTAGAAAATGTTCCGATTTTCATGTGGTTGTATTTTTGTATGCCTCAAAATAATTACGTTAAGATGGATTATGTGAATTGCATACTTTCATGTGTGTCTACCTAATGATCTTGAGATATACCAGCATGAATAAAATACTAATTACTTAAAAGTGAAAGATACATGAACCGAGGTATTTTATGTATCTGTTCCACTGAAAGATAATAGCGGCTCAGGAGCGTTTTGTCCTAAGAGGTACATCAATCTGTTCTACTGGATTTAAAATAGTGGGGTCCATAAATGTCAATGAGAATATGATTTGAAATAAGTAACTAATGAATAAGATATTAATCACTTATAGTAAAATATTACGTGAGTCAAAACTAAGATGTTGTGTTCGTTCCACCAAATAATAATAGTGGCTCAGGTGTGTTTTGCCCTAAGAAGTGCTTCAAACCGTTCCACCAATTTAAAAATAATTGTCAAAAAGCGTACCGAATAATAATAATAGCTCAGGAGTGTTTTGCCCTGAGAAATGCTTCAAATCGTTCCACCGATTTAAAAATAATTGTCAAAAGCGTGTTGCCCTAATATATATTGGGTTCGTTCCGCCGAACAATAATAGTGGCTCAATTGTGTTTTTTCCCAAAAGGCGTTTCAGTCCATTCCACCGAATTAAGGATAGTAGGGTTCCCAAACTCAACATAAATAAAAGAATGGATTATTCTCATATCTAATAATAAGATCTGGAATCGATTTTTACCTCGTATCGTTATATGTAACACGTGTGTATGCTTATTCCCTTTTGTATCCTTACTTCGGCTTTCTGGTTACCTTACTCAGAACGCAATGTACAAATCATCATTTTCATAGGTATTGCTTATTCTCACAAGGTAATTGCTGATTTCTATAATGTGCTTGCCTTCAGGGAGTGTATAATCGAAATGGTATAAGGTATGATTATTCAGATATCTCTATCTCTCCAAGGACTCTCAGTTCTCTATCTTTACTATTTATTCCCTTATCTCTATTTCGTATCCTGTATCGTGGTGGAATCAAGTACTTCCCACATCTGATTCCTAGGTACAAGTTTACATTTGCCTTGCACCCAACATAGGTTAGGCATAGGGAGTGTCTCTTCTATGTTGGATTTTCTTTATTTTGTGTTTTGGCTTCAAAAATTAATTCTTTAAAATAAAATTTTTAAGCCCTTAAAAATAGGGGTGTTATACTTATCTAGGCCTAACCAAAGATAGGATTGACATATTGCAACAATATAAAGGATAAAACCTTTAGGAAGGAACATTAGCAAACTTTAATAAGATTGGATACCAAATAGAACAAGTTGAACCAAATGCAATCTTCCTACAAAGCTCAGTAGTTTTGATTGCCATGCTCTAATTTTCCCCGTAAACTTCTCCAGCATAGAAGAATAATCAATAGTACTAAGCCTCTTGCTAGAAGGGGGAATGCCAAAATATTTAAACGAGAGATCTCCCTTAGAGAAGTGATAGTATTCATATAAGCATTGTCGCACCTTTAGAGGAGAAGAGTGACTATAATAGATAGAGGTTTTAGCTACATTTAGAGTAAGATAGCCACGTTGAGAAAGGCAGAAAAATGGTGAAAACAGATGAAATAGTTCCAACACTTAAGAATAGAAAATCATTTGAAAGCATAAGATTCATTAAACAGATCTTTTTGCATCTTGGGTGTGGTTTAAAATGAGAAGAAGACTAAACATGAAACAAGGTTCTATTCAGATACTCCATCATAGGGACAAACAAGTCGAATGATAAAGGGTGACCTTGTCTTAAACTTCTTTTAGCATCAAAAGGAGGTCTTAGCATACCATATTAAAAGCAAGGAATAGCTAACCGTGTTCACACAACTCATAACCAATTTGTTGATACGGATGAGGAAATTCAAAAAAGATAATACTGCCTATAAAAAGCTCCAACTTACAGAATTATAAGCATTACTCATATCAAATTTAAGCATGCATGTAGGAGGAAGATTCTTTTGAGTATAACCCTTAACAAGGTTTGTTACCGGTAAAATGTTGCCTCTAATTGTTCTCCCTTTAACAAAGGTGAGTTATGCTTCACCCACCAATTCGGACATAAGAGGCTGTAACTTGTTTATAAGTACTTTTGCAATAATTTTATACAAGTTACAACAAGCCATAAGCCTATAATCACTAGTTTCTCAACATTAGGTATTTCAAGAATTAGGTTTATGGCAACAACATTCAAAGCTTTAGGTATCAAACCAGTTATAAACACTTCATGTACTACTTTCCGAATATCATCTTCGACGATGGACCAATAGTGTTTGAAAAACATGGCATTATATCCATCTGGCCTAGGGGCTTTGTCACTGCTCATGGAAAACAAAATTGTTTTAACTTTGGACCTGCTAATAGGTGCTAAAAGATCATGGTGATGACTTTCATTCAACACAAGCCTCTTGCAATGATGTCTCCCCTAAATGGGATATGAGAGCGTTGAGTTGTGCCCATTAATTCCCCAAAAAAGTCAATGAAGATCTAAACTATGAGCCATATCATGTTGGTCAAAATGAGTGAGATCATTTGAGTCCATGATAGACGTAGTTCAATTCCAATGTTTCCTTCCCTTAACATGGGCATGGAAAAAAATTGTATTATTGTCTCCAAGTTTGGTCAGGTCAATGCGTGCCTTTTGTATATAAAAACTTTCCTCATAAGCACTATATTGTCTTAGTTTGGCAATTGCTTCTTGTTCTTACCGACCAAAATTAGCATTCAATGGATCAACTGCTAAGTTTTGTTGAATAAAAACCAAGTCTTCTCTTGCATTTTCATCCCGTGTAAAAATGCCCCCAAAATGCTAATTATTTAGACATTTAAGAGGTTGTTTCAGGGCCTTGAGGTTGCAAATTAATGCATGGAGAGGAGATACGCAAGAAATTAAATCCCAGAATTGCTACACAAGTGGCATAAAATCAATATGAGAGGTCCACATATTGTAGAAGTTGAAAGCCTTTGCCCTTGTGTGGATAAAGTCACTCGAAGTGAGGATCATGGAAGCATGATCGAATATGAGAGGAGGAGCAAAGAAAGTTGTAGAGCCTTTAAAGAAGTCAAACCATGCTTTATTTGCCATTATTTTGTCCAATTTACACCAGGCCTGATCTAGTTTATCTCTTATGTTGCACCAAGTGTAATGAGAACTCATATATTGAATATCTTGAATGCCCCGAGTTCGTATACCATGTACATACTTGTTGATGTCCTCAACATTGAGACCTTCAACAAGAAGCTTTTCCTCAGCATAGCAAACCAGATTAAAATCCCTAAGAAGGGTCACTAGCATTGTGAGGTTGCAAGCTTGGCTAAGTCATTGCCATAAATGTCTTCTCCAAAAACCTTCATTTGCAACATACATATAGACAGCCAAGAAAGAGAGGGTTGAAAAGGTGGGATTTGGAATAGCAAATGCCCTATTCATATTCGGTTAATTTATCCACTTTCCAAATATAAAGATTCCCGCAAACCCACACTCTCCCATTAGGATGGTGAGTATAGTTATCAAGCCATTTCCAATTTGGAAAACTTTTTCTCACTTTGGTAGCATTTATTTCTTTTACCCTAGTTTCTATCAAACCCATTAGATTGATGTTATTACTATGTAGCCAAATAACTACTTCACATTGTTTGAGGGAATCATTTAACACCCTCACTTTCCAACAAGCAATCTTCATGTAATATGTACCCTGAATTCAGGGTTAAAACTTCAAAGCATCCTCTTTCACCTTCTTTTCTAATCACAGAGTGCTAAGGCTCTTGTCCCTCCGGTTCTAAAGGTGGAGTTACTATAGAGCCATACAAAGCATGGGCAATTTGAGAGTGACATTAAGACATAGTAGCAATCTCCTAATTGGGGTGGGGATGTGAAGTCGGAAGGGGATCCACATGCTCAACATTAGCGCCCTTGAGTAGGGATATACTAATAGCTTCCAAAAGGGGTAATCGTCGTTTTTTGACCCGTTGCTGCATAGGGCGTTGTTAAGTAGCCGGGCGGTTAAGGGAGACAATGGGTGGAAAGGTGCCCAAATTGTTTATAGTGGGTTTAATATTGTGCCTTCCATTCATAATGTATTGGTTGGTTACGAATTGAACCAAACGGCTTCTAAATGAGGGCATTGTCTGGCAAAGCCCAATGGGTATCAATCTCCATTAAAACTCCATGTTATGCTCAGACTCCCTGGATCTAGTTATAGGACCTTGAACAGTAAAGTCTGGTTGTATTTCACCAGATTTATGAGATTTTCTTCCTTTAGAACCTATTTTGAATGTAAGTTTTGGGCTCGTTAAGAGAGAACCCAACAATCTCCAAGAGTTGAAAGACTCGAGAACTTTTCATAAAAATACCATAATCTTCCTTCTCTGCAAAAATGCAGATAATATCTAACAGAAAATAACAGCTCAACTGTCTCCTTAATTTCCAGCAGTTATGAATTATTCAAACACAACATTATTTACACAAGAAACTTCCACACTAACAGGTGGCGGAAATGCAAACATAACAGCACACACAACATAAAAAAAAAACACTTAATAATCTGCCTTAAGAGTAACTGGCAGCAACTTATTCTAAAACACTAATACTTAATTCTTCCTTGTCCTTCGCTGGTAAACCTTGTCAAATGGCAGCACCTTAACAGCCACATTATTTGCATAATCAGCAGCCACATTATTAGCAAAATCAGATACCCTAACACTCTATCATAAGATATTCTATCATTATTTGTTGTAACTCCATCCATGCCTAAAGGCTTGCATATGCAACTAGCAATGCATCTAATTGAGTCATGTGACCAGTAAGCAAGAGGGTGTCCTAAGAGGGTAATCCAAATGTGAACAAAATGGAATTCCTCCTACCAAAATTCAAAATGTAGGTGCCAGATGTGAGAGGAGATTCATACATGTCCAATAGGTTGTTTCTAAGAACTTTAAGCGAACATCTTTGGTGCGAAATTGGGACAACAAAAACCCCTCCTCATGTATATTAATGGCTAATAAGGTAACAAGACTCCTAGAGGATCATAAATAGGACAATATGCTCGAATACGAAGGTTTCCGACCGCACACATACCCGACTAGAGTGTTCTCCCATGTCTTTGATTCACGAGCAACCTTTGTTTCCTAAATTACCGTCAATCGATGGGATGTGTAATCAAGGGTAACCTCCTAATGGACATGACATGGCTAGGGTTTGCATGGACAATTGCAACGATTTGGGGTTCGATGGGGCTTGGCAATAAGTCCTCCAGTGGAATTTCAATAGGATGGTGGTTGTCCTCCTTATTGGTAGTATCGAGGACCTTCTTCGCCAGAGATTGAGCCATCACCGATGTTGTCTTGCATTGTTTTCTAGTCATGGTGGCGTGTGGGAAAATCTGGGTTATCTCTCAGTGCTCTTTCTTTTTAACCTCTTGACATCCTTGTTCAACATTGATAGTTAAGATTTATAAAATGAGAGCATAGTAACATTCATCTTTCTTAATTCTAATAAGGTCATTGCAACATTTATGGGTAAAATATTTTTTCCCTAATATTAATGAACGTACAAATAATATGTGAAACAATGTCATACAATGGAAATTCATTTGATAATGTTTAGGTATCTTACAATCTAAAGGGCATAAAAAGTTGTAAACCTCAATGCAAAAGCATGATAAAAATAACTGAATATGTAATTTGCTATTGAAGTATTTGGTCAATGAAGGAGAACCTCAATGTGCGGAAGACGAGCAGTGAAAAGATCCACAAGTTAAAACTTAAGGGATGGTAATTAGAGGACACTATCTCGTTCGCTGTTTGGGTAATTCACCATGGCATCACAATAATTGGGAATTCAACATTACTATCAAGGATGCAAAATGTTTAGCAATGGAGGAATTCTCAAAAAATTACAATAAACAAGGAAACTATGGAAAATAATGTGGGTCCTCAGCAGCAAGCAACAGTCAAGATTTTCTACTTACTTTTCAACTTGCCATAGAGTGTCAAAGAATATGCAATTAAAGAATTTTGTCAAGTTTACTCTGTCATGTTTACAGCAGTCAAAACTACAAATCAGACTGAGTGACTGACTCATAAACTTTACTAGATGCACCAAGTTCGCCTTTGCAAAGTATTCACCAATGAAATGACCTGATGGATTTGGATGCAGAAACATAAGAAAGAGAAAAGAAATAAGAAATAAAACCCAATCTCAGTTAATTCAGTTCTGTAAGTGACATTGTTTTGTCCAACAGTGGAGGTCATTGTAAATGAAAATAAATTGCATCAGTACTCCAAGCACCATCTCCTTGACATCACTTAGACAATTCTATTGTAGAAAAGAACACTCATGACCGCTACTCCTCATAAACACAAAGGATTATCATGTTTTTCGGTGCCATTATCTAAGTAAGATGGGAAGAGCAGAAAAAGGACAGCAAAAATAGATAGAAAGAGAAAAGGGTAGCCTCATCAGTAAGGATAAGGCTGTCAAATATCAAGCGAAAGCAAGTTTCCACTGCATTCAGCACCATGCAGAGATTAGAACTTACTTTGCTACCTGGCGCAAAGGCCTTAAGGCAGGTGCATATAGGTCATTACATATACAAATCACCTGCATATAATATAATATTAAATTAGGCCTCCGTATATATACTTATGATCTCTACTAACGAAATTTATCTTACAGGCCTTGACAGTGACAACGATTTGGGCCCCTTTTTTGATGATTTCTTTCCTAATTTTTCTTCTTCAGCAGATACATCTAGTCCGACACAAGAATTTTTATCAGCAGCTATCTGCATAACAAACAAACCCTATTAGTATGCATTTGAATCTCCAATGAACAAATGCAGTCTCTGAGCATCTCTTATAGCCAGCAGCAAATGCAGTCCATGGCATCAATAATTTGGACAGTACTTCAACAGCATATTAACTGATAATCATGTAAGAGTCAAAGGCAACATTACCATCTTCAGAATGATATCTATTGCACCCTTGCCACCACCAAGAGCTCCATCAATTTCATCAATTACCTGTTCAGTAGCATAATTACTATCATCTGGATTGGCACTACCAAAGCGCCTACAAACCATGCTTGGCTATAGGATGACAGAGGGAGAGATAAGACTGAGAAGGATACCAAACACTTGGGTTTTGATCCAACCAAGATAGAGTTCATCTGAACTGCATCAAGAATCTTTGTTTCAATGGCACATGATGTTCGATCATCGCTGGCATTAATCTACAAGAAGCTTCAGTTGTTAAAAGGCAAGTAAAAACATTAAGTCCGTAGAACAACACAAAATGCTGCAGTAAAGAGGTATTGTATACTCCTCTAATCAAGCAAAATGCACCATATACTCTTACTCCTTTTTTGTTGTGCCCTATACATAAGCATCATGATTTTGTGCAAACCATGCCCAGAAGTTAAATGATATTTGACATTGTTGGACTAAAATACACTTCTTCTAACTCTCATCCTAAATGCCACAATTCTAACAAGGTGCCTTGATATTTGACAAAATATTCTATGGGTCCCTAATGTTTTAATATTTTCGCTTAAGTACCTTAACATTTGGCTTAATATATTATGAGTATCCTATATTTTCAATAATTTCACTTAAGAACCTTCACATTTAGATTTATTTTCACTTGAATATCTAAATAGTGAAATTAAATTAAAATATAAAGGTATTTAAGTGGAATTATTAAAAACACATAGCATTCATGAATTATTAGAACAAATGCAGGGTACCTAAGTGGAATTATTAAAAACAGTGGGCACCCAAAAATTATTCGGTGAAATGTTAAGAAGATACATAAATGGAATTTATCCAAATAAGTATCTCCCTCTTTGACTTCCTCTTCATCCAATCTTCACATTCTTACCACTATCCATTCATCCTTAACCTTCAATTTATGGCACATCTTCGAACTCTTTGTGTGGGGCTCCAAAAAACTAGCATCGAGGACCTTCCCATCTATGTTAAAACCTATACTCTTTTGTGCCCATCCCGTTTGAGGTAAAACACCATGGTCAATCAAGCCTTCTTGTATGTTGTTCCTTTAATTTTAGAATTTATTATTCACAATAGCGTCAAATACAAAAGTAATTATTTGATTGAAATATTGTTGTCGTATGTTGATTAGAAATGTTTGTGCATGGAGACATCCAAGAAGTTGCAACAAGAATGCAACGTTGAGGAAAGGTCATTAATGCCAAATTTAGCTTCATCAAAGATTGATCTCGAAGAAAAAAAGAGAATGATAAGTATAGTGAAGAACATATATCTCTAATTGAATGGAATGATTCGACACTACATATTAAGTTATTAATATAGGTCTCGGCATTTACTACAATGGCATCAGGCTCACTTGCTCCCCATGTCATGGCCATCTAGTCTCACTCACATGTCTCAACATTGGTGTATCAAAAAAAAATTCAAGGAGGAGAGAGATAATGCTTGATGGAGATGAAACTAGAGATGGGATTCAAGAGAATGAATGACACTATTTGTTTACATTTAAGGAGGAGATTTTAATTGAGTTGATAGAAATGTCTTTCATGGAGAGGGAGGTTGATGATGAAGCGAGGAGAAGTGACACATGATGGCGAGAGCAAGATATCAAGGGCATAATTGAGTTTCAGTAAAAATCAACACAGTCTACGAAGCTTAAAATGGAAGGTCAATGTGTGGAATTTTGTGATTTCAGGATATATGATACATGGAAAAAAGGAGCAAAGACATATGGTGGGTATGGTACATTATCTTGCTCTTTTCTAAAAGAGCTAAAGTCTTTATGACCAGCTAAAAAAGGAAGGAATTCACACTCCATCACCCATTCAAAAAAACATTCCATTTGAACACCCATCGAACATTTTCCAATTCATGATCACTTGCATTTTATCATTTCACTAAAATAACCCCCCCACCCACCCACCCACCTAAAAAGCAAAGCCTGAACTTTACCAATTCAAGTTATTGAGAGACACAATTAGTAAAGGATTGGATTGAAATGATAATATTACAACATAATGGACAATTAATAAGATCTTTTTCAATCTTTGCTCAAGTGGAAAGGATATGACCAGAAATAACTCTGAAAGTGCTATTGTTCAGTAACCAAAATGGGGCCATACAAGAATAATGGAATGATTGAATGGGTAGTTATGTGTTAGTGGATTGTCTAAATGGGTGGTTATGTAATAATCTGAACAAGTGAATAAATGGACATTATCCTATTCAAAAAAGTGATCAAAACAAAGGTGTCTATCTATGCCAGTTGTAATATCATACTAATTATAAGCTAAAAGGATTTGATTGAATTGAACAACATAAGACAGACGAAACCTCTTAAAATCCTACACCTACAAAAATCCCCTCAAGATGGAAGGCTTACTATGTACTTCTTTATTCTAAGTGTATATCTTCATTTCATTCTCCTTGAAGGTCAAACACTTATTGCTTCAAAAGGATGCTTATCAAACAATAATTCCATTGTGGTAATCTCAATACATTCTTCAAATTTCTCCCATAAGTAATGCATGATCAATCTAATGTTGATCCCGGAAAGAAGATACAAATTCAAGATATGATAATTGCAAATGGCAAATGATAGCTACACATCCAATCACTTTGATTAGGAGAAAACAAGAAAGATAACAACCTCCACAACATGGTACCCACAATGTTTTGCAACGACATGCGCAAGTGTTGTCTTCCCAATACCAGGCGGACCACAGAGTAAAAGAACCTGCAAATCCCGTTGGGTCATTCAAGCCACTCATTTGAGAGAGAGAGAAAGAAAAGAAGAACAAAAAATGAAACAACAAACAAACAAACTTAGGGATATAACATACTTGCCCAAAATGTTTAGCAAAGAGGTTAAGTATAGGGTACATGAACTATCTTACCAGGTCAAGATACTAGTAGCCCCAAAAGTTTAAATTCATATGCTTGGCTAATATATAAATTTATATTATACTTTCAACAAGCATAAACCTGTATTACTTTATGTTAAAATAGCACTACACTATGCAACTGTTGTAGTTTCCAACCATCTGATGAACAACCAAAGGCAAAAGGGTGTTGTGTAACTGCAAGGTTAAGGTTACGAGTATCAACATTTTAAAGAGATGTAAATAGCACAACAAATATACTAAGTGTGAAAATCCATGAGAAAAGCCAAAAGAAAAATTCATACAATGATTGAGACTAGTTTTATTGTGAAATAAAAATTTAGTACGAACAAAGAATTAAAAAAATACAACTATAAGATACATGTATTCACAAAAGGAACATAAAAGCAAAACAAAAACATACAATAGCCTAAATTTCTATGGAATCTTATCATAAAAGAATTATAAAACTCTATTTAATTGAAGCATCTTCATGATGCAGGGGCATTTATTACACTTGAGAAGCAAGCGTATTTAGTTATGGAACCCATCACCATAGGCTTGCTTGAAGATTTGGATCAAAAGAGTAGACATGGGTTTAATAAGGAGGTAATATGAACTAGAAGGGGATATGGAGGTTATTATGAGAAGTTTCATGGAAACATGTGCATGGCACATGAAGGTGGCGTTAGAAGCATCATTAGGCTGACTCTAATTAGGAATTTATTAGTCATGATTTAATTGTTTCTTAATGATTAAGAAGCTTAATAGGAGATTAATTAAGATAAGATAGAGTTTTATATTTTAGAGTGTGTTTTATCTTTTTATTTCCAATGTGTGGCGTGGATATTATATGATTTAGTGTGTTTTTTCTTTTAGCTTTAGTTTATCCTATGTGTGCTAGAAGATTCAGCATAAGGAGGCACAATTTAGTTATAGAAACCCCATGTAAAAACGTTAGAATACACATTGAGTTGAAATGAATCAAGTTGAGTTTTCATTGAACCCTGTGTGAGTTTTCTACTTTTATCAATTCTATGTTGGGCTAATATAGAGAACTATCCCAAAATTATATAATCAAACCCGTCATATATCACACCACAAGCCACAGAAAATAACAATCACCACTATCATCCTTAACCTTTAAAACCCTAACTGGAACCAATTGCGCCATCTTTTAATACCCTCATTAATCTCAATTTGCTCCATTAATCCAGACCTTAACCACATCATTAAACCCACCTTTAACCCTATACCAATCGCCATATATCACCCATACCAAAATCAAACACAAAAAATCAACCCTATCTTCAAATTTTTACCATCTTTTCCACCATATTTGCTTCAATTCTCTTGAACCTAATTCTTAAAGCTTCTACTTTGATATTGTATGATTCCAATAAAGTATCATTTCAACTTTTCGGCACTATAAAGATAATTTTTATGAGCAAAGCATCACTAACCTTCTCTAGTGGACCATTTTTCATTGGCTTCCTATTCTGCAACCCTGGCAATCCTTTTGGGATATTAGCATCTATATCCAATGTGGGTGCAGAGGAAAACTGCTTTTCACTTAATCTAGAACCTCTAGTTCTCCTTAACAAAGTCATATCAGAATGCCTTTGATTGTAGGAGACTACAGAATGGCGTCTCAATGCAGATAAGACCTCCTCTCCTGTGTATTTGACATCATCTCCAAAGACTTGGCAATCCCACTGTTTCAACCATAGGAGGACCTGTGATCAAAAGTACACCACTATCAAACTGTAGTAGAGATCAAAACTAGAAAGCTTCTTAACTCTAAAATTCAAGAAGAAAGGCAATAAAAAAAATATATGTTTTAAGTACCTCACGATTGGTACGTTCATCGCTAAGAAGTTCAGTAAAAGATTTTGGTGAATATTTGTCCACCCAAAGGCCTTCACTAGCAACAGGCGCTTGAGGACGTAAGCCAACAGAACTCTCCAGCAAAGCCTTCAACCATTATGATATTGAATTAAATATTCAAACAGCAAGCAACAATAAAGCACATCGATCAACCATTTAGCCCCCATGCACTATTATGGCATGACATACATCATTAAAGAAATACATCACCAAATTTGCCTTCATGCAAAAACTTCCTGAGTTTTATTAAGGATTCAAGTACCACCCATAAGTTTTTTTTTTTTTCCTTTTAGAATTGTAGCACTATGGAATTTCCATGATGAAAGGTGCAACGATGAAAATAATACACCTAACTTTTTCAATCTTCTATGTTTGATAATAATAGGAACATGGCAAAATGGGTACATGAAGAAAGGACTTTTTATTTCTTATTGTGAATTTTCGTCAATTTTAATCTGAATGTTGTATATTGTTATCCTGGAAAAAAGTGTATAAATATAAAAAGGTTGGTACTTGGATCCCCAAAATTTAGAGTTAGTTTCTTTTTAACCAAACTAGTCCCCTAATCTTTTTCATTATCTAAAGTAGTAGGTTAAGTATACTATCTTTCTAACCGCTGCTAATTACATTATCTTAATACTATAACAATCAAATCTTTAATTTAAATCATACATAATAAAGATAAAATTCCTTCGCCCCTCTTCTTTCAATTTTGCAAAGATACAAGGTGTTCTCGGGAAAAAAGTGCCACCGCCCAAATTAGGAGCACCAGTGGCCTCAACTAGATGAGAAAGTTTATTGTATCCCTAACCTTAGTAAAACTGACTTATAGTATATCCCATCTCTTAGTGTTACCCCCTGGCTTACAGCTCTTTGGTATTTTCTTTGTCAAAAAGGACTGCCATTTCTTTTCCATTTCCATATCTTTCACACTTTCTATCATCACTCTTCCCTCTCTCTTTTCTTCTTCTGAGTATTCATTCCAATTCATTTGCAGTTTGTTCAACTGCAAAACAACAGCAATTAATTCGATCTCTACTATTAATTTTATCAGCAACGTTTGTTTTGGGGTAGGAATGGGGACTCTAATTGATTGTCATTTAAATACTACTTCACTTCACTAACCTTTTATACTCACAGATCTACATTAAATACTATTGCGATTCAATTTCTGACTATTGTTGTAGAGAGTTAAATTATAGCGTGCTGTGGAGAAGATTAGAAGTATTATTACATTCATGGTGGTGGTGAGAAATGTTGGAGGAACTGATATTCGAACATGGGGAGGGGAGGGGAAGGGGTAACAAAGTAAAGAAGAGAGAGAAGGGAAAAATGATGGTTGGAATTGTAGAGAGTTTGGGTTATTACGGAATGCAGAGTTATTGTAAATGAATTTTATTGCTTTTCTTTTTCTTTTTCTTTTCTGATAGATTTTATTGTAATTTAATTAGAACTTAAAACTTATTTTTTATTTGGATAATAACAACTTAATGAGGATTACAAGAATTGTTGATATTTTAATTGATGACCAAGAGAGTGATAATATAGTTAACCTGCTACTGTGGGTTAGTGAAAAAATCAGGGACTAATTTGATTAAAAAGAAATCCACATGAATCTAACTGAACATTTTTTTTCTATTCAGTGACAAAAAAAAATAATACTAAAGGGACCAAAATAGCATTTAAATCCCAAATTTTAAGGATAGTTTCACACAAGCTTTTGAACTTGCGAGTGGTTTTAACATCTAGGAACTTTAAAATTGTCCTAATAGAAAAATGAACCCTTCAATTTTATTTAAAATTAATTGTAGGAAGCCTGCCTACAACCGAAGCCAAACTCTCTTCTCATACAGAATAATTACCAATCAATGTCGCATTCTCAAAGACATGAGCACATTCGAAAAATGTCATAACAGAGTAGTGAATTGCATGCAAGAATTATTTCAGCATAAATGCTTGCATTAGTTCAAGGATCAGAGCAATACCTTCATAGAAGCATCTTGCTCCACTTTTTGTAGTAAAATATTAATGGGTTGTGAACTAAAACCTGCACTTATGTAAAATTGAAAAATTAGGCTAGAGATTTGGGAACAGGTAAATTTATATATAAAACATATGTCCAAAGAGTTCCTATTTTACCCTTTCCCTTATTCCCTCCCTTTCTCTCACTTTTTCCTTTTACTTTGTTCGTATTTCTCAGTCTGCTTCTATTCTTCTTACCATCTTCATCATTTCCTCTATTTTTTCATTCATCAATGGCAGACAACTTTCATAGCATCAACTACAATCCAAGAAATGACAGCACAAAACAAAAATTATCGACATATTCATTCATTAGCATTTTTTTCCTCAGAAATTTTGCTTCGCAATTAGGTTTCAAAAATACATGGACACACACATGTACTAAGACCTACACATAAAACATATGCACACTTCGCATTACACACGCACAAAATGTGCACATGCTTGACAATATTGCCAAGGTTGTGAGTCAATCTCTCCTCCCTATTTTATATAATTTATATCAAATATGTTCTCCCTAGTATGGTAAAGCATGCCATAGCATAATAATATATCATCAATGCGCATTAACTAATAGCATGCTACTAGCTAGGTAGGCAGATAACAAGGATGTCAATATTCATGCAAGGGCTCCAATGATCAAGCAAAAGAACAATTGAAATCATAATACATAGTGTACACAAATAATATGCATGCTTTCTTCCCCGGGTTTGCATGCATTGTGTGAATTTCTTACCTTGCATAAGGATGCCTTGTGCGTGCTTTAAGGCCCTTTAGGCTAATGTTCTCACGCAATCACACAACAAATCATGTTAATCTACATCATCCAATGCCAAAAACAACAAATTCAAGCAATAGAAACAATATTAATGCAATTATTTAACTTTAATTAGCTTTTTTCCAATTAGCAACTAATTTAGGGCAGTTTTATTCATTTGTTTGTTTCATGTTCAACATTGGTTACAGATGTAATTTCCCCTAATTATACTCAATCTGTGATGACAATGGTTGCAATGGAAGCACAAGGAGCGTGCAAAAGGATTAAGAAGGATAACAATTTAGGTCTGAACAGATGGAGAATTGGGAAGGAGGTGAGAAGGGTATAAATTAAACGGGAATGACATCTATATATAATCTAAATGTTCCAGACAAAAGCTTGGAAAGTAAACTACTTCAGGCCCGTGAATAACTGAAACATCCGGAGTTTCCTCTTCCAAGTTTGACTTGAAGTCACCTCTATGCAATCTATTACCACTTTGTTGGTGTAAGCTAGCTTATTGGGAGTATAGGGGACGAGCAGTCATCGAAATAGATGATGTTTAAATACTCCCGTATATCATACAAAGTCTCCACGTCAGCAAACATTTTAAACAGGTGAATTTTAGGACCTTCAATTTCGTCCTGCATACTTATCTAAATAAAAGATCTAACGCAGTGTTAATTCTTCTTTCCTACTATTCCCTCTATAATATTTCCACCCTTAGCTGACCATACCAAGAAAAGCATGAGGAACTGTTTCTCAATTCCAATCACATCCTGCCGTATCAGGTTCCTTATTTAACAACACAGTATCTAGGGTTTTTATAATTTCATTTCCGGTTATTCTGAGGTATGGAAGTGGAGGGAGATATCAGGAAGTACGCGGAGCCGAGGAAGTAACAGGGTAGCAGAACGAATATTCATACCGGAAATGTGTGCAGAATCTGTAGATGCGTTAAGTTTCTTGACGTCACTCGATTTCCCTTCCCAATCAATCTTAGCATAGACCCTCTCGCCAGATGGACCGGTCACAGGCATGCAATCGCCGTCTATCTCCACGGCGAACCGTGACAAGTACTTGCCTTCTTCGACAGCCGGACAGGCCGCTGGAAGAATTGATTCCAACATCGAACACTCATCGTGATTGTGCCTTTCAATAGCAATGGTATTACGCTTGCTGACGGAAAATTCATCGCCACTGACGCTTTCTTCGTCTGATCGGGGCCGCTTCTTTCCTGGTGATGTAGAAGAGAAGACAAAAGGTTCAGGATTTGGAAGATTCGCGAACTGCTGGTTTAGTGCTTGAGCCTGTTCCTTTTCGATTGACCAAGGATTGGTTGGATGCTCTTCTTCCTCTAGGTAGTATTCGTCGTCGAAGTGGGAGTTGGCTTCGAGCCATTCGAGCTCGTCTGCCTTAGGTATGTCCATCGCTCTAGACTCCAGAGGTCCGCAGCCAAAGAGAAAGAGCGCCCCCACCCAGCGACGATCGAGCTGCGAATAGTCCCCGATTCCTTTCGTTTTTGGCGGGAATAACGGGCGGTGCAGAAAGCCGTAGATGACCACAAATTTCCTGCGCAAATTGTAGAGCGACCCGGTGTTATAAGTTTAAAGTTTTTACGTTATTTATATATGTTTATCTAATTCAAGATGTTTAAAGCGATTTAATTTGAAAAAATAAATAATAGATTTAATTTTTTTTAAATTAAATATCTAATCCGGTTAATAAAATTTTAAATAAATTAGATATTTGATCCGACAAATATAAATAATATCCAAATAAAAAAATATTAATATATTTTTTATAATTTTTTATTTTATATATAATTATATATAAATAAATTTATGTGTGTGTGTATGTGTATATATATATATATATAATTTTTACTTAATTTAGTATTTGGGTCAAAATTTAATTTAGTTGAAATTATATTTTTAATATAATTCTTTTTCAGAACTAATTAAATCGTGTGATGTATCTGCTTTAATTTTAGTTTTAACATCCAATATTTATTGAGCAAATCGAGCATTTGCTAAACAGATCTGATATTTATCCAATAGATCGAATAATATCAAATATATTTGTGATTTGGTGGTTTTTATATTTAAAATTGTATATAAATAATATCGATTATATTTGATATCCAATCTGAAAATTCGAATATCAGATCTTTCAAATATCTAAAATATCAAATATTATTTTTAAATATCCAAAATTTTAAATATCTAACAATTAAATATCCAAAATATTAGATATTTGAACCGTAAACAGCCCTACTTATTAATGTGTTATATTTTTATCTTATATATATATACATAACAAGTTTACAAGCCTTGTTATTCTATGGTACATGTTATTTTTGGTTTTTATTATTGTTCATGTTCTCCATATGCAATTACTTCCCTTTCGTAATTTTGTTATTCACTTTTACCATCTTAACATTCTTATCATTTTAATTCTTTTTTATCAATTTTTTTATTTCATTTTAGCTCCTTTTTTTTATAATGTATTTGAATTTCGAGTTGTACTTGGCGATGATTTTATTAATTTTTTAGTTTTCAAGTATGTTATTGTAGAATCAAAGCTAATATTTAGTTTATTGATTAACTTCATTGTGTTATTTTGGTAATTGAAGCAATGTTTTGCTTGATTTTGTGAAAGATAACGGTTGAAGCTCCGATAAGTATAGAAGATGGAGAATGAGGCTTATGTATTAACAATGGAGATGGGTCTTTAGTTGTTGATAATGTAAAATATCGATTATATATTCAGCATGTAGAAGGTGTGGAGGCCCTTTATTATTGGAGAACAATTTGTACGATGTTAAAATGTTTCTAGTATGTTTGAAATGTTTTGAGTATGTTTTGTGTGTTTCTTCATATAGATTCATCGTGTTGAACATACATGTTAGGTAGTTAATTCACTTAGGTCCTGTTTGATTTTAAGAAAATTAAGTGGAAAGGAAAACATAGAGGAAAGAAAATGAAAGAAATTAATTTTCTTTCATTTGTATGGTTATTGGAGAAAATTTTGTAGAAAATTGAATTCTTGGAAAATGTATCAAGGAAGTAGATAGAGGAAGTATAACTTCCTGGGAAATACAAAATCACTTCCTGTTTGGTATAAGAGATGTAAAAAGTCAAAGGGAAAAACTATTTTCCCTAAAATTCTAAACTATCCATACATTAAGGAAGTTACTTCCTGAAGTAAAGTTAAGTAAATAATACTTTCCAAGTTATAAATTACCTAATTATCCTCAACTATCCATAATTTTTGCAAGAATAATACACGTACTTGTTTATTGATTTAAAAAAATAAATTTAATACATATCCATAATTGCTCATTGAGGGAAAGGGAAGAGAGAGAAAATTTAGAAAAGCCGTAGAAAGAAAGTGCAAGAAGACAAACTTATCAGCCTATCAGGTAATCTAGAATGTAATTTTTCTCTAAATTTAAATTGATTTTAACATTATCTACACCCTTATCTCTTGTTGCTTCTAGTAGGATTCAGATGGGGGTGTTTAATTAGCAAAAGACTGGCACAAATATTTATTAGTATCAGAGTTTTTGAGAGTGTCTGTTTGGTTTTGCTTAGGATCCTTGAGAACTACTTCTTGTGCCTCTGGACGAACCTTCGGCACTTCTTCCTGAACCTCTACATGTTTATTTTTGATTTTTTGTTGCTCCATCTCTCTCTACATTTCCTATTGTCTCATCAGCCTTCAGCCATTGCTCTTTGTGGTCCACTATGGTGACGTAATTCAAGGGAAGAACTGGGTGTTTGGTTTGGCTCTCCATCGGAGCAACAGAAGGAGGTGAAAATTGAACTGCTTGTTTGCTAAGGAAGCGGATGTAATCGGTGGCTAAATAAATTATCCTTCGAAGATGTGAACTAGAGTGAATAATGAATTAATCATTGCTTTTTGTCTTGGGGGGATTTAATGAACCATTTATAGGACTAGTACCTTGGTATGTTCATTAATATGGGCAAGAAATCATTAAGCACTCTTTTTAGCATAATTTTGCATACGGATTTATTGTTTGGATCAAATAATATCAAACTTTTGCCATTGAATTAAACCTTACGGATACGATATAAACAAACGGTCCAAACTTTTGCCATTGAATTAAACCTTACAGATACGATATAAACAAACGGTCCAAACTCTCTGACCTCACTACAATGTAATTAGCTTGTTTACAGATATATATATATATATATATATACACACACACATATGTACATATGTATGTATATATGTATGTATGTATGTATGTATATTTTTCAAATGAAATGAAATTAAAGGGCAAGATTTTTTATTCTTTTGTAGATATAAACAAATAATCATAGGTGTAGGCAGTGCATGATAGCTAAACATGCCAATCCATTGTTTATTTTTGTAACACATGTTCCAATGTCATCAATACAATCTACGAATTGATTATATTGTACAGATAATACTTTTGTATGCAGTAATGGCACGGATACCGTTGAGCAAAAAAAGGATGGCAGCAACTTGTCTTATTATTTATTATCGAATGATGATTATGATGATGGAAAATAAGATCATGATGATGCTTTATCTTATCAGAATGTTAATTAGAACTCCTAGACCCATCCACTATACGTTAGATGGCTCAACACATAGACGATATGAATTTAGAATATCAAATATCAACTCTCTTATTCGAGTTGGTGACCAATTGTGTGTGGATCATTTAAGAATGGATAGAAAATGTTTTCTTAAGTTGTGTGATATGTTATGTGATGTTGGTGGGCTACAAGGAAACAAAAACACTGGTGTAGATGAGATGGTTACAATATTCTTGTATACGCTATCTCATGATACAAAAAATAGAAGAACTCAAGTATATTTTAGGCGAAGTGGTGAAACAATATTTAGGCACTTCAATACCGTACTTCGTGCTGTTCCTAAATGTCACAATCTTCTTTGGAAGAAGCCAGAATCTATTGAAGGAAGCAATTCAGATGAAAGATGGAAATGGTTTAAGGTGTGTCACATTAATTTTATACTTTTATCTAGATTTAAAATATGAAGCAAATAATCTCTAACAATTTTGATTTTGTGTAGAATTGTTTAGGTGCTTTAGATGGAACCCATGTCAAAGTTCGTGTTAGAGAAAATGAGAAAGCTAGGTATAGAAATCGAAAGGGAGAATTATCCACTAATGTATTAGGTGCATGTTCAAAAAACCTACTATTTATATATGTTTTACCTGGTTGGGAGGGTTCGGCTCATGATAATAGAGTGCTTCGAGATGCACTTTCTAGAAGAAATGGGTTAAAAATACCTCAAGGTAACAATTATAATACCTTTAAGTATTACACTTTTTGTTAATGAACTTTGAATTTATTATGAAACAATGGTAATATTTTAATGTATGCTAGGATGTTACTATTTATGTGATGCCGGATACATGAACTGTGAAGGCTTCTTAACTCCATATAGAGGTCAAAGGTATCATCTTAATGAATGGTGACATGAACACCAACCTACAACAACTAAGGAGTTTTACAGCATGAAGCATTCTCAAGCCAGAAATGTGATAGAAAGGTGTTTTGGTTTGCTAAAGATGAGATGGGGGATTTTAAGATGTACTACTTGGTATTCAATGAAGACAGTGAGCATGATCATTTCTGCATGTGCTCTATTACATAACTTTATCATGATGAATATGAATATCGGTCCAATGGAGACATTTGTTGAAGAATGTGATAATGGAATGGAAGATGTTGGTGATGATTCTTTCATTAGGCATCTCGAGACTAGCACCACTTGGAATAACTTTAGAAATAATTTAGCTTGTGAGATGTTTCAACAGTGGCAGGAGCCTAGACAAAATTAGTAAAAGTCAAGTTCTAATTTATTATTTGTACGAGGATGCTTAAATGATGAATTTGCATTATATATTATATTATATACATTTTATTGTTGTTATAAATTTTTTGTTTATGATTATTTTTAGTATTGAAAACGAAGCACGATCATGGCATCAAATGCTAGAGGAAGATCTTGTGTTAGATGGAGTTCAGAGGAGGATGATGCCCTTGTTGAAAGTTTGGTGTATCTTGTACTTGAAGGACGTTGGAAGGCTGAAAATGGTCAATTTAAGTCAGGGTATCAATTTGAACTAGAGAAGCTTATGCAAGAAAAAATTCATGGCTGTCAGATGAAGGCTATGCCCCACATTGATTCAAGAGTTAATATTTTAAGGGATAGATAGCTTGCAATTGCGGAAATGCATGGACCTAATGCTAGTAGATTTGGATGGGATGAAAGAAGAAAATGTATTTCGGTGGAAGATGCCACATTTGCAGAGTGGGTAAAGGTAATATATATATGTCTATTTGAGATATGTAACTATTTAATAATATTTCCATACAAAAAAATTATTATATAGCAATTTATTAATATTTGTTTCACATTGGATTAGAGTCATCCAAATGCTATCGGGTTAAATAACAAGTCATTTCCGCATTATGAAGATCTTTCTATTGTTTATGGAAATGATCGAGCTACCGGAGAAGGTGCTCAATGTGCCGCTGATGTGGTTGATGAGATCGATAACCATCAACAACAAAATGAGCAAAATGAAACACCATCCCCACCCACAGATGATGGTTTTCATGTTGACACAACCTCAAATAGCAATAAGAGTAAAAAATCTAGGACAGATACCTTGGAAGTTGTCAAGCATATGGAATCACATATGAAACGAATGAGTGACGTGATGGAAGTTGCCGGAGAGCATATTGGTCTCATCGCTAGTTGCTTTAAACACGAATCTGAGGTGGATAATAGAAGAATGAATATCTTCTCTGAAGTAAAGAAAGTAGAAGGTTTAACTCCAAATGAGATTATAAAAGTTGCAAAAAAAATTATTTCTGATCCTATAGAGGTTGACTACTTCTTTAGTATGGATGAGGATTATCGAAGGGCGTATATTATTAGTTTGTTGATTCCGGATGTTTAAAATATTCCTGTCACATTTATTATTATTTTTTTATTATTATTATTTATTATTATTATCTTCAATAAGAAATTTTTTTAGTATTGTATTATAATTATTTCATCATTCTAATTTATGTCATTACATTTATTACTTTTTTACAGTAAGTTTTGATACATGAGCTACTTTAATTACTTGATGATATTTTTATAATATTATATTGTTGTCCGTTATAATTATTTATATTTTTGTAGTAGTAAATAAAGTTTCTATTCATGTAAAAAAAAGGTAGAAAAAATAAATGTTGATATTTACTAATAAAGGATATTAATGTAATTTTATGCCTACTTCTTAGGTAATAAGAAAATAAACCAAATAAAACGACTAAAGAAGTCATCATACTTACACGTAACAAACACAAATAAATATTTTTTCTAGGGAACTATTTCCCAATATCTAACTTCCCTGGAAGTTGTATTTACTGTGGAAGTAACTGTAAGTATACCAAACAACCCTTTAGTGTTTGGTATATAAAAAAAAAAGTTAAATGTTATTATTTATATATTTTTATATATTTAATTAAAATTAAAATATTATATTGATACATAAAAAATTACATAAAATTTCTAAAAAACCTATAAAAACTCCATAAAATAAATACTAATTCCAATTTTTTTTATAGAACTATTCTAAAAATTATAAAATAGTACATGCATAACTAATCATAATTTTTTTAAAATATTTACAAAATATTAATAACATTCAAAACTTTCTACTAATAAGAGATAGAGTAAGCAAAAATGAAATAAAATAAATCATCCTACTTTACTTACCAATGTATATATCAAGATCTCCAAAAAAAGAAAATTAACAGTGTGCATTATCAATTCATAGTTACTAGTTACTAATTAAACAAGTCAAAGCGGTACATTAGCATCATCAAAAATATCATAACCGAACTCCACGCACAACCATATGGCTCTATCCTCGGGTGGAAGTCCAAGAAATGTACGAGCAGCATATTTGTTGCAGGCTTGGTATAGATTTCTATGGCTGGAACTTTCTTTAACCCTTCCACCTTTTTAAGCTCAGAATACAGCTCAGATTCGGTAAAACTACATGGATTTCCTCTATCAAGATCTGCTGCAACTGCATCCATCCCTTGTTTTAAAGCCTTCATCTCTTCTGATACGTAATCCCTCAACTTTCTTTTCTTTGTGACTCTTGATCCAGATGCACCGGCCAAAGGAGAGGTTACTTTATTTTGTTGTTCCTGCTCAGTGCTTCGATCATCAGCTATTGTTCCTTCGTGTTCTTGCCTCTCTAATCGCATACGTCTTTCTTTTGGACCAATGAAAAACTTCTAGTTGCTCGATCCTTGCTAAATAAAATATCCAGCCTATGATAATTTTGAATAGTCTTATATCGAAGCGGTTTGGCATTAGGATGAGCCTGTAAAAAAAATTAATTACATAAATTTAGAAACAATAATAATTAGCAATTACAATAAGAATAAAAAGGTTGAAGACTTACCAATATATATCTTTTACCAAACTGTTGCATCATCTTCCACCATTTGGGTCGATTGATTAAAACCAAACCCACTCACAAGCAAAATCGTAGATGCCAAGGCATAATTCTTCTTTAGGGTCTTGATTCTATTCTTTATATGGCTAACCAAGCAACTAAGCCCAAACTGAACACTAAGTCCTTTGGCAACGTTAGTGTATGTCGTTCTTGAAAATGAACCACCTATTTTCTGACCTAAATGCATTTGATCAGTTAATAAATCTATTAGAAATGTATCCATGTATTCATCCCAAGTTAAAATTTTCTTCTCATTTGATGGCGTGTCACCACCAATGGGTTCCTGCACAAAAAATTATAAACCATCCTAAAATCATAACTTTTTACATAATTAATAACATAAATAATATAACAACTTATATAAGAATTTTGATTTCAAGTACAATTTCATTTAGAACACTTGTTGAATACAATTTTTTCCCTACGCGAGTTTAAGAATAATGATATCTCTACCATTAGCTATTTAAATTATCTCTCCACATTGAAGTTGCAATTCCATCCCTTAATTGCTCGGCTTCTTCACACTCTTCTGCTAAACTCGATGGCGCAACATCTGCTTGAGTGTTAACAATTCTTATCTCACTATCAACCTCTAAAATTAATCTTTCATCTGGATCTACTCTCATGAGATAATTATGTAAAATATATCCAGCTAAAACCATATCTGCTTGAGTTTGAATAGGATAGAATGGTTCGGTTCCACTTCCTAAAGCATTTTTTCATAACACTAAATGTCCTCTCAATAACATTTCTTAAGGAAGCATGCCTTAGATTGAAAATCTCCCTCATATTCTGAGGACGCTGAATGCTATATTCCTTCAGATAGTATCGAGTACCGTGATACGGTGTAATAAATCCAGTCTTCAACTGAAAACCTACATTGCCTAAGTAAAATTTACCTGATGGCACTACCAATCTGTTCATGTCTCTAGATAAAGCATTATTTACTATCCTTGAATCAGATGCCGACTCTTCCCATCCCGAAAATACATATAAAAACTTAAAGTCAAAAGAGCAAGCAGCTAACACATTTTGGGTTGGAAAATCCTTTCTACCGCGATATCTTTGTACCACATTATTTGGTACTTTCACATGAAAGTGTGATCCATCAATTGCTCCAACACAATCATGTGTAAAAATGTTAAAAAAATTTATTAAAAAAATTCAAGTTGTAATGTGTACTTAGTCGTTTATTTTATAATATGACAACATTTACCTTAAAATATGGCCAAAATTTTGAGTTACTTGATATTTCACGAGGGCAGCGAGATCCATCGGGTTCTTGCGAAAAGACGTATTCTACAGAAATGATAGCATTAAACACTTGATGGAAATATCGGCTTACTATTTCACCGGACCACCAGAAGTCTAATTTTACTGACCAATTTCTCCTATTTTGTCCTATAATATTGAGAAATATGGCCACTCTCTCCTCTACGTAGCTAGAATGAGTATCGTTCAGTCTCCCAGAATCCCTCAATATTGATACAAGTCTAGCAAAAGCTTCATTTTCCATCCTCAATTGGTTATGACAATCCTCATCTTTTTCTGATGTAAGTCAATCTAAAAATCATTGTCACTTATAATCTCCCAATTGAGAAATATCCTTATCAACATAATTATTAGGAAGAACCAACGATTATAAACTAACAACATATGCTCCATAGGTAATCCGAAGACATGGGGAGAAAAAACCTTGTGTGTGAACGAGACTCAGGTTGCAATGCAACTTAAGGGCATGTCAAGCTCCAAAATCCAAACTACTCGAGCTATATACACTACTCAAGTTATTTATTTTTTATATAAAAAAATTAAACTACCCATTCTTTTTATTATAACTTTTCATCAAAATAACTTTAAATAAAAACACATCACTTTATATTAGATTCATATAAAATATTAATTCATCAAATGTTGCCTAAAATGCATGATAAAATCATTACATAAAACAAAATTATACTATTAAAAGCGAGGGAAAAAAATATTTGACACACACCGGCTCCTCCTCGCTACCTGACAACTCCTTCTTCCACCTTCTCCTTCATAGTTTGCTTCCCATCTCAGGAGACTATAAGCCCTATTTTCTTATTTTTTGAATATGGTATTATTTTATCTATTTTGATTAGTACGATATGATTTGATGTAATTAATATAAAAAAATAAAAAATAACTTATTATTATTATTTATTTATATTATTATATTTATTATATTAACTTATGATAATATTAATATATTTATGTAAATAATACTTATATTTATTACAATATTCATACAAATATTATCATAAATATAATAATAATCATATAATCTTATTTTTCCTAATATTATTATTATAAGTAACTATCATATGATCAATAATATAATTACAAAGATAAGTGTAATATGATAAATATTAATAATATAATACTGGTATTATTATTATCATAAATACTTTTAAATTAATAATAATAATTATAAATATTTATATTATTATTATTATTATTTTATCGTAACAGTAATAATAATAAAATCATTATTACAATTATTATAATTATGATTAATGATGATTAACAATAAAAACAATAAGAATTATTATTATTATTACAGGCAATTATAACTGTAATAAGGACAATAATGATTATCATAATAAATTTAACTACAATAAAAATAGTTATTAATAATTATAATAATAATTAACAACACAAACAACAACAATAATAATAATGACAATAAAAATAATAATGATAATGATAATAAATTTAATAATAATATAACTATTATAAATAGTAACTAGTATTATCATCATCGTCATTGTCATCGTCATCATCATCTTATCTAATGTGATATGGTTGTATCTAATCTAATCTAATTGGAACATACTACGAGGAAAACACAACCTTACCCCATTCAAATTCTTTCAATTTGAGAATTCGATGTTTCTCCTATGCGGAACATGATTCACGCTTCTACACCTACCTTTAATAGCTTATTCCTCACATAATCCTTAGGGTATCTTAAACAACATAGATTGGACGTGGTCTATTTCTTTAACGCAACAAAAAAATTGAAAGCTTTATATGGTTAATCCTTGTTTATGGTTTAAGATTTGGTTGTGCTAAAGTTCTTCGGCTTAGTTGTTCGATTCCTAAAAGATCAAAGGTTTCAAGGCTTGATTTCTCTAAAGGTTGTCAAATCTAGGAGATGTCAATCAAAATCTAATCGAAGATTGGTGTGACACCTCAAATTTCACTACTAAAAAATGCTCATTTTAAACATATTAGTGCAAACTAAAACACAAAGCACATAATGTTATATCACATCAAATATATAGAATGTACTTATTATTCTAAATCCATGTCAAATGCAAATCTAAAAGTAACTATTACCAAAATTAAGTGTAGGAAGCACTTGACTTGATGATACGATATTACAAAATGATAAATCAATGAGATTAAATAGAATACGCTAAAAATATATTTAAGAGATGGAACTCCCAAAACAAAGGAATGAGAAATAATAGATAATTATAATACCACAAATTTTAATTTACCTTAATTCCAACTAGTTAATATCCTAACCTTCTTTACAATCCTTTGATCCTAATTGTAATTCTAATTATGATCTCTAACAATCCTTTTCATTTTTCCTTTTCCATGTTATCCTTTTCTTTATTTTCCTTTCTCTTCGGGGCACCCTTACCCGACCCTATTGAGTTATACGGTTAGGTTACTTAAACTATTTTTTTTCAACTTTAACCAAACGCTCACCCCAGTGTCATTTCACCCCTATCTATAGTGATCTTCCATGCAAGATCCATGCTCAACTCTTCGACTCTTACCACGACATCCCTCCCTCACGTAACAAACCTTATAAAGATCCCTCTCTCTTTTGCGATCATTTATTGCAAGCTAACTAGAACTATTTTATTTCTCCTCTCAAATCTTTTATGATCTTCAACCCTCTTATTTGTCACCTTCTTACTATCTACCTTCTTTATCATTATCAATGACATCACCATCGACATTTTCATCCTCGCCCTTCGCAACTCGCCCGGCCAAGCATCACCCAACCATCTCTATCTCCATCTCTACTCCGTTGTTCGTTGTTCATCTGCTACAATCTCTACCACCAATTTTGGCTTAGTTGCCCTCAATTTTTGTGCCTTTGCTTGAAATGCCCCGAAATTTTCTAATTTTAAAGATAATATTTAAATAAGGTTTTATTTGAAAATTTAATTTAGTAAATTATTTTTACTAAAATAAAAGGAAATTTAGTAGGGCAAATTAATAAGAGATTTTATAAATATGTTGAGTAAAGGAAATTTGGGTATATTATCTAATTAAAGATTTTAATTTGAGAATTTATTTAAATAAATTATTTTATTCAAATTAAGAAAGATAAAATAGTTTCAAATTAATATGAATTTTATAAATAATTTAATTTGAAAAAAATATAGTACTTTGATAATTAAAATAGAATTTATGAAAAATCTTTTAAAAATCATATTTTAGCTTAAAAGGGGATTTAAATATTATTTTATTTAAATATTATTATTTTTAATATCATAAATATTCAGATTAATTTATTTGACCCAACCTAATTATTTCTCTTTTCCTTTTTCCCTCTTTCCTTTTTCTTTCCTTTTCTTTCTTTTCCTTCTTCTTCTTCTTTTCTTTTTCTTTTTCTTCCTCGAATTAGGTCTGTTGCGCCGGCCCAATTCCTTTTTCCTTCCTTTTCCTTCAGCGCGGCCCGGCCCACGCGTCGTCGCCGTCCCCCCTCCTTCGCTGCACCGTGTTTTACTTCCTTCTCCCACTAAAATGCGGCATTTTGATCATCACGTTTTTTTTACCATTGCGCGGCAGCCCGGAACGCCGTTCTTTATTCCTTTCTACACACAAAACGCGTCATTTCATTTAATCTCCTTCATCCTCGCGTCGAACCACCCGGTCTCCCTCCCTTTTTCTTCTTTCCTCCCCCGCGAACCGCCCGGTCCAGCACCCCCACCTTCTTCTTCTTCCTCCTCCCGCCCAACGCCATAACCGCCAGCTCCCTTTCTCCCCGCAAATGGTGCCGTCGGCCACACGTGGCGTGACCAGAATTTCTCTCGCCCATTTTCTTCCTCTCGACACACCCTTCCATTTGAATTGCCCCACTCTCCATTTCTTCCCCACGTTTGCCCCCATTTCCCTCTCGAAGGTCGGGCAAAATTTTGAATTTGTGCGCCCGATCAACAGCGAAACCAACCCATTTTCCCATCGAAATTGATCTTCTGGTAACCTCCAAAACTCGAGCTTACCATCCACTACTATAAATACCCCTCGTATGGCTCGAAATCGAGCTTTCTTTTCCCGAAAACCCTAAATACAATCGGTGCGCCACCGCCACTTTAGACGCCTATTTCTCCACCATTAGCCAACCTCACCGCCTCTTCTTCCTCTCAAACTCTTCCCTGCAACACCATCAAATTAACTAAACCATCTACACACTTCGATTCTCCTTTCACGGGCCTCTATAACCGTGCAAAGTTTGCTAGTTCTCTCGCCAGGAATTTCTACCCCGAAACCTTAAATCACCATCCACCACCATGTCCGCCACTTTTGCCTCCCTCTAAACCACCCAATATATCCTACTAATTCTCCTCCACCGACCCACAAACTTATTTTATTTTTCTCCTCCTCCCTTACTTATTTTTCTTCATTTTCACCCCTCTTAGATCACTTTTCCGGCCACCTCCGAGAACCACCGCCGGTGCCACCCATCCCATCCGACTCAAGGTGAAACCCTAGACCTTTTAAACACTTCCTTTCGATTTATTGATAATTATTCTACTTTTATCCTAATTTTTAATGTTAATTCGATTTTAAGGGAGTATTCTTGAGTTAGATAAATTATTATAATTATAATAATTATTATTATTGTTTTCATTTGAATCGTAATTGCTATTTTTTTTGACAGGTTTGGGAGTATTCTTGAGTTAGATAAATTATTATTCTCGAATTTTGGTTATTTAAGGGAATTATTACATGTTTACCATTATTATTAATAATATTAATAATATTATTATCATTAGTGTAATTATTTAATTAATGTTGTAATTATTTCAGGAGGGACGGAAGCCAAAAATTTTAATTATGCCTCGCACTTTTACTCTTTATTAATATTCTTAACATTTTTAACATTATTTCTAATTATATTATTATTATCTTTATTAACTTTTATATTATAAGTATATATATATAATATTAATATCATTATTACATTTTTGAATAGTGTTATTATTAAATGGAGTGATTTTGAAAGCCACCTTGTAATTTTAAGAATTATGGTATTATTAATATTAATATTCTACTAATAAGAGTGTTATTAATAATGTTTTACTTTTATTATTATTATTGTTATTACTATTACTGTTACTATTACTATTACTATTATTATTATTATTATTATTATTACTACTACTACTACTATTACTATTACTATTTTGGTGAAGGGTAGAAACCCTTATATCACCACCCTTTCGAATGAAAATAATAATTTATTTGTATTTTTAAGTAATATTTTGTATAGTTAATTATTGTGTAGTGTTGTTTTAACTAAAAACCAAATCTTAGAATAAGTTAGAGAATAATAAAATTTTATAAGGGAGCCTAATTCTAGTATACTTTTATATAATAGGTGAACCCAGTCAAACCCCTCAAGTGGAATAGGAGCGTGCACCAAGACCGGTGTCGTTTTAGGTAAGGGTTTACTAAGGACATTTATGTGGTTATATGCACTATATGTTTCATATTCCATGTATTTTATGTTTATTATTATTAATTATTTTGCATGTGGCATGATTATAGAGTTGAAGTATGTTGGTATGAATAAACTGTGACATGAGAATTATGTGTATATTTATGTCCTTATTGTATGATATGGCCTTAAGACATGCATATTAGGATTGTAAAATAATGATGGGGAGTGTAACAATGTGGTGTTAGGGTTTTGCATGAAATGTGGTGTTAGGGTTTTGCATGAAATGTGGTGTTAAGGTTGCATGGAAGCATGTCTACGTGGAGCTAGGGTTTGCATATGAATTAGGGTTTGCATGGAAGGGTGGTATATGTAAAGCTAGGGTTTGCACATGAATTGGGGTTACATGGAAGTGTGGTATACGTGGAGCCATAGTTTTCATATGAATTGGGGTTGCATAAAAATATGGTCTACGTGAAACTAGGGTTTGCATGTGGATTAGGGTTTGCATGGAAATATGTCTACGTGGAGTTAGGGTTTGCATGGAAGTGTGGTACATGGAGATTGGGTTTGCATGGGTGCTAGGGTTTGCATGGAAGTGTGGGTCATGTGTAGTTAGGGTTTGCATGGGAGCTAAGGTTTGCATGGAAATGTGGTTTACGTGGAGTTAGGGTTTGCATGGAGTAGGGTTGCATGGGGGTTAGGGTTTTCATGGATTTAGTCACGCATGTCTGGGCAAATGTTTGTGAATGTCAAATGTTTTTGAATAAAATATTTAAGACACTAATATCTTAAAGTGGAAGATATTGAGACGGGATCAGCCGATCCACCGGTTAGGAATAGTGGTTAGGGTTTTACCCTATGTGTGACCAATCCACCAGTAATAATAGTGGCTAGGACATGAGGTCCTATGTGTATCCGGCCCACCGGCTACAATAGTGGCGGATCCCGAGCTCAATAAAGACAAACCAGATCATCAATGCTATTAAAAGATACTAATTACTTACAGTGGAACACCATGCGAGCAGGAGCCAAGTCGATCCACCGGTTAGGAATAGTGGTTAGGGTTTTACCCTATGTGTGTCCGGCCCACCGGTTATAATAGTGGGGTGTTCCTGTTTTCGCATGGATCTGATGCGGACAGGAACCAAGCCGATCCACCGGTTAGGAATAGTGGTTAGGGTTTTTACCCTATGTATGATCGGCCCACCCGTTACAATAGTGGGGTGTTCCTTTACTCGCATGGATTGATAAAGGCATGGTGTGTATCGACTTTTGATAAAGGAAAGATTAAATGATTAATCTGGACCTTTTTGGGCCTTATGTGTGGACTTGTTAATTTTGGACTATGGTTTTCACCTTATGCTTTTTATGTACCATTTGTATGAGTCGTAATTGTATGTAATCCTTATCCTGCATGATTTAATGTGTTATATGCCAGCCTTAGTATTCGGTTACCTTACTCAGTACGTAGCGTACTGACCACCCGTTTCATGGGTGCTGCTCATTCCCACGAGCAGAAGGCCCGTCTAATCTGTTGCAGGTAGGAGATAACTACTTTGATGCTATCGATGTCTACGGGACATCAGGAGGGGCATAGTGATAGTTGGGCTGGATCAATCTTTAGAGTGACGTGGCCGTTGTCCTTTTTAAATTTATGATACATGTTATCTTTTATTATGTTTCAATTGTTGAAACAATTTTACTAATGTTGTTTAGTTATTATCTGGAAAAACAATAGCAGGTATTTCGAATTATGTAAGATTTACGCGTACTCTGATTTTCGTTTTTTATAAAATTGAATTTGTACGGTATTACTGATAGTGTTTTTCTTAGCCTTAGCACGTGGTACTGGAACGGTAGGAGTGAACCGGTCTGGTACTAAGTGTGGCGGTAACATCCCCAGAATTTACGTTTTTAAATTATGAGTATTGCTTTAAAAAAAATTGTGTAAATTTTGGGGGTGTTACATTGCTTCCCTCTTTGGTAAGTTATGCTGGTTCTTTCATTCTTAGCTAGTCTTGCGGAGTAGGTTGAATTCGTTGAGAGAGTGAACTTGTTGAGTTCGTCAACTCACCGAGTAGACCAACTTGTTGAGTAGGTGTAATTTTGCCCCAATCTTATTTGTGTTGCCAAGTGAACTCATTTATTTTTTGGCCCTCGATCTCACCCAAACCAATTTCTTCCCCTCAGTCCCGGCTAGTCACTGCCCCTTGTCAATAGAAATGGAAATTTTCTTTATGGGTTCAAGGCATTGTCGGAGATTCTCTGTTTAGGTTTGGGTTTGGGTTTGGGTGCAACACCCCCAAAATTCAATACTAAAAAAATTGTTTTATGTAAAAGAATTAGCGGAAGAAAAATAAAAAAAAAACTATAAATTTCAGGGATATTACCGCCACACTTAGTACCAAACCGGTTCACTCCTACCGTTCCAGTACCAAGTGCTAAGGTTGAAAGAATAAGATACAATTTGATAGAATTTCAAACCATATTAAAAATCAGAACAACGTAAATAAACATTTACAAGAGTAGAATCCACCAATGATGGTTATAAGAATACATATTACATTTAAACCAGGGGTTAAAAGAGAAAGAGTGAAACCCTAAAAGTCCGGATAATTTCCTTACGCTCTTTCCCATTACCCACTTGAATAGCACATGAAAAGAACCTACAATGGAAACTGCCCATTAAATATAAATAGGCAGGGCCCCCACAAATGGAACTCTTTAGTACTATGGTACTGAGTAACCCTTTAAAACACACTTAAAAGTAGGCCTGCAATGCAACACATGATACAACACTATATACATATATGATGAGAGGTGCATACATAACATTCACCTACATAACAAGTCCATCAAGTGTTAATAGGTCAAAGCGTACAATCAATACTTCTGAGCCTTAAGCCATTAATCCATCATTATTCAATCATCTCTGAAATACCCCAAAACCCTAATTTTAAGAATTATAGCTAATTAAGGATTTGTTATGAAAATTAATCAAATAAATTATTTTATTTAGAATAAGAGGGAGTAAATAAGGCCAAATCAATAGGAAATTTATAAATAATTTAATTGAAGAAAATTAGAGTGATTTGCTACTTATATTGGAATTTAGGAAAAATCTTTCAAAAAATCCTAAATTAACCTAAAAAGATAATTAATTATTATTTTATTAAAATATTATTATTTTTAAATATCCCAAAATACAAAAATATTCTAAATATCCCAATCCACCTATTTTTCTTTTTCCCTTTTTCTTTTTTATTTTATTTCCTTTTTCTTCCTTTTTCCTCCTCCTTCTTCTTCTTTTCTTTTTTCTTCCCCTCCTTTGACCTAGGCCAGCCCAGCGACCCATTTCCCTTTCCATTTCTTCTCCTTTGGGCCCGGCCTAATGCATTGCTTTTTCTTTTTCCCCCGTCGCCCGACCGGTCCACCTCCTCTTCTTTTCTTTCTTTTCTTTTTTCCCGGACCACCCGATCCCTTACCTTCTTCTTCCTTTCCCGTCACAGCCTATAACTCCCCCGAGATTCTCGCCGCCGACAGCGCCGCTAACCTGTCGATCTCTCATTTCTCTTCCCTACCGACTCGCCTACTGTTTCAACCCAACCAACCTCCCTCCCTTCTCGTGCACCATTTCCTTATCCCTGGCCAATCATAGCCAGCCATGGCAGCCTGCGCCGTCATGCCATCATCGGTAGGTGATCCCTAACCTACCTGCCTCTATTCTCCCATGTCCCCCTAACCTTATCCCCTCATTTAGCCTTATAAATACCCCCATAACCAGCCTTGATTGAGCTTTTGATTCCAACCCATAAAAATCACTCCTTTGCGCCACCGCCCGATCAAACGCCCTTGCCGTCGTTGTCACTCAGCGTCGTCGCTCGAGCCACCCACAGAACCACTCCCTATATCACCCTTTACTGAACTACACCACCTCCTCCCTCGATTTGCCCTGTACGAGCCACCCTGGCCGTGCAAAGTTTCCTTCTCAATCAGCCACTCCTTTGCACCACCATCCACCACCACTCTCGCCGCAACCGCTTCAACCAACGCCCCTTACACCCCCCAAAAACACCTGCAGACTTTCCTCTACCTCTCCCTACCCTCATTTTTCCTTTCCTCCCTCTCCTCCTCCTTTCTCTTCCTTCCACCACTTTCGGCCACCACACCCGTCACCGTGCCCCGCCACCTTTGGCCGCACCACTACCCTCATTCCAACCCTTTCAACTTGGGCAACCTCGACCACCCCAACTTCCACCATCATCCTCCCTATGTTATTCCGAGCACTCAACTATTTCTCTTTTCCCCCCTTTTTCCTACCGCCGTCACCGTCGCCGTGCACCACCGCCGGTGCCGCCAGTCACCACCAACCCTAGGTGGTACCCTAAACCCTCTCAACCCTTAAATCCTAATTATTCAAGCCTTATTCATTTTAACTGTATTATTATTACTATTATTATTATTGTTGTTGTTATTAATACTATTAAGGGTCGAGACCCTATTTTATTATTAATTCATTTAGTATCATCATCATCATCATTATTATTATTATTTCAATGAAGGGTCGAAACTCTATTCCACTATATTTTGACTAATACCATCATTATTAATATTGTTGTTGTTGTTGTTGTTGTTATTATTATTATTATTATTATCGCCATTTTGCTATAACTAGTGTTAGTACAATTATTAGAAGTAAGCTACTAGATTTAATAATATAAGTATGGCTATAAATATTATTAAAAAAACCCTACTTTCACTTATTAAGTCTTCTTTAATAATAGTTACCTTATTATTAGAATAAAAGAGGAAATAGTAGTATTTTTGGTAGGAGAGAAACTAATCCTTAGTTGTTCCCTCTTATAGGTGAAACCAATTAAAACCCTAAGGAGGCGTAGGAGAGTGCTTCAAGACCGGTGTCGTGTTAAGTAAGGGTGTAACTAAGGCCTTATGTGTGCTATGTGTTTTATATGCCTTGGATGCCATGTTTAATGATATGTTATGTATCTTGTGCTATTAGTTTAACTGTTTTATGTGTAGCATAGCTTGGAGTTGAGGTATACTCATGTGTTATCTTATGGCATGTGTATAATATGTATAATTTGTGATTATGATGTGATATGTTGTGGCTCCTATAGGACATGCATGCTAGGCTATGTAATGTGATGATATAGGGTGAAAGGATGAAAAAGGAAAATTAGGGAAGTAAGTTGACCAAAAGGAAATAAGTTGACCAAGGGATGTGGATTTGACCTAAATATTTCATGATCCATGAGTGGAAGAATAAAAGGGGACTTAAAGCAAAATAAAGTGGATGAACTTTGCGTGGAAGAATCTAGGGTTTTACATGGAGGAATCTAGGGTTTTTCATAGAAGAATCTAGGGTTTTGCATTGAGGAATCTAGAGTTTTGCATGAAAAACTTTGAGGGTTTGCATGGGATGTATAAAGTCTGCATGGGGTGGATTTTATGTATGGAATGTTGATTTGGGATGTGAGGAAGGTAATGGAAGAGTTGTTTGGGTGATTGGAGGCTTTGGGTGAAAAATAGTACGTGGGACAATATAAGGGTGCATAGGAGACCGAGCTTGGGTTTGGGAGGAAACCCTAATATGAGAAGGTGGTAAAAAGGAAAAATAAACGATGGCGAGTGGAGTATGAGATGATGATAGAAGATTACCATGTGAGGGATGAGCATGGGCATCATGGGAAAATAAGAGTGGAAGGTGAGAAATGGAGGGGTGACATGTGGGAATGAGGATGCTAGGGTTTGGCATGACCAGCTAGGGTTTGGTGTGGTCATCTAGGGTTTCGTGGTCACACGTGTAATTGGGGAGTAAAGTGAGATGAGGAGGGTCGAATCCAAGGGTTGTGATGTATGGCAGTATGGGGTGTTAAAATAGTTTAGGTTGTGTGAGGTGGAGAAGGATGGGCCATGTAACACCCCCAAATTTCACTCCTGAAAAAAAAAATTTTTGAAAGGATAAAGCGGAAGCTAGAAGTGAATCTGGGGAATGTTACCGCCACATCTAACACAAGATAAATGTCCACCATCTATCTCATGCTAGATGCAAGGCTAAAACCTGTCAAACAAAACTGCAAACATCTATGCCGTAAGGATAAACTCCCATAAGGAGATATCCACAGGCAGATGGCAAGTGAATCAATTCACTAAATAAAATCATCGCTGAATCAATCAGCGGAACCTGTGAAATAAATCAGAATTTTAAAAGCTTATCAGAGTACGAGAAAATGAAAGTTAATTACAATACCCTTGAATTTTAAATACAATACTTGAAACTTCTAGAAAGATGAATACAGTTAAACAAAACTCGAAGAATAATGTCCGGATCGCCTACTCACTCAAGTCAAGCCTTCCACCCCAAATAGTAACCGATCAAACCTGCATAAGAGGTCTGCTCCCCACCATTGGTGGATCATCACAGGACCCTTTCAATCAAAGTAGTATCAGTACGGGCCCAATACTGAGTAAATCCCACTACCCTACCTTATGGAAGAGACGTAAATTACAGCATCAAGTGCATATTAAATTATGATACAAAACGTTGATATAATATTACGCATACTCAAACCCACATCACAAGTCCTACCATACATATATAATAACATGCAAAACATATGAAATATCTTAAACCGATAAGAGATTCAGATAAACCAACCAAGCATTTATGGATAATGTTAACCAACCAACCAGACATTTTTGGACAACGCCAGACCAACTCAAGCCGAATCGGGCATTTATCAAACGGCCATTTATGGGCAATGCCGAATCGAACATTTATCAAACGAGCATTTATGGGCAATGCCGAACCGAATATTTATCAAACGGGCATTTATGGGCAATGCCGAACCGAATATTTATCAAACGGGCATTTATGGGCAATGCCGAACCAAACCAAGCCGAATCGGGCATTTAGCCTCGCGGAAATTACTTAGGGACATGTCCAGCCCCGAGCATTACTTAGGGACATGCTCAGCCCCGGACATTACTTAGGGACATGTCCAGCCCCGAGCATTACTTAGGGACATGCTCAGCCCCGAGCATTACTTAGGGACATGCTCAGCCCCGGACATTACTTAGGGACATGTCCAGCCCCGAGCATTACTTAGGGACATGTCCAGCCCCGAGCATTACTTAGGGACATGCTCAGCCCCGATCGAGTAGACTCATTCTTTAGATCTCTGGTAAATATAGACAATTCACATCATGTCACAGCTCATCATAATCACCACATACGGATATCACATTCATGTTATAAGAAAAACACATACCACCTACCTTAAATCCAAGCTGCGCTACGCATAAAACATGTTAAGGACAACATGTGATACGCAACAGGACATGGTATATATATATATATATGAAGCATCCAAGGTAAGTAGATCACACATCACACAAGTGGCCTTAGCTAGACCCTTACGAAACACCCATAAGTGGAGGTAAGTAGAGACTTACCTGGATCCGAAGCTAGCTAAGCGAGATCAGAGGGAGAGAGATCACTAGCTCGTGGATCCACGAGAAAGCTTTCCTAGATCACCGATGGAAGTCGGAACTAGGTTAGAAACTATCTTATCGATCAACAATTCAATTATAAATACATCAACACAAACGGACACAAACAACCTTTCTTGAAAAACGTGCATAAAACCCATGACTTGCGAGCGTAGCTCGATTAAGATTTAAAATTAAATATTAACCAAATCGGATTAACACTCATCACTTGGGACATTTCAAATTGATTTGGAATGCCGGGAAAGAATAATAGATTATAAGCTATTTTATCAAAAATGACTCATTCATTAGGTTTTACAATCCAAAGGACAACCACCCATTTGCATAGAACCAAATCCAACCCAATAAGATAAAAAAAACATAATTCAAATGATTTAAAGTCAAATATGGAAATCGATTAGGTAAAAGAAGCATAGCGTAATTAATTATATAAAACTATCTCCGAAAATTAGGGCTTTTAATGCTCACGCTACGAACCAGCTAAATAACTTTTATTATCTCAAATTGATAGCTTAAGAGTACTATTAAACTAATTTTAAATAAATCTAGATAATCAATTTTAACAAAAGAAATCTTTCGAGTAGCCAATTTAAGACTATCGGTTTCCAAAATTAGGGTTTCACAACCCAAGACATAAATTCGAATAATTCAAATCAATTAATTACGATTGAAGGTATTAGAATGCGTATAGGATCATTTCATCTATTTCTATAAATTCAATTTTAGAAAAACGACCATATAAATGACCGATTCCAAAATTTTACTTGAAATCTAAGGTTTTAGGCCCGAAAATACAATTCGGTAAAATTCTATAAATTTAATTAAATTGAATATTTAGAAATGCAATTAGACATATTTTAAAACGTAACATACAATCAATTGATCAAAACCAATAAAAGAAATACCTAATTTAGCATAATTAGGGTTTTTGAGCCCGGAACGCAAATTCGATCAATTCTTGCTAAAGCATATAAATTGATGGTTCGGAAATGTAATTAAATATATTCTAATATAAATTGTATAATCAATTGAATAAAACGACCCGATTACACAATCCAATTTGGACCCGCAAGAGTTTTGACCTAAAAATCCAATTCCGATTAATTACGCACAATTTTCCCAAATCAACACTTCCGATATAAAATTAAATACATTTCAAACGATATTATAAAATCAATTGAGCGGAACGACTCAATTATGCGACCCAATTTCATCACACACGGATTTTGACATAAAAGGTTAATTCCGATTAATTCGGCATAAATTTCTCAAATTTAAAGTTCCAACATGAAATTAGATACATTCCACAACATATTGTAAAATCAATTTACCCAAAGTAGCTAAATCGGACGAATCCGAAAAATTCGGACATAACCCGACCAAAAATTCAATTTTCACAAATCAACCAAATACACTACAATTAACCACTCTAAATCAATCATACAACATATATATACATAATCAAACAATCAATTTAGCTTTTCATAAGCTAATTCATACTCAATTAATTATTTCCAATGTTAGGGTTTTCAGAATTTATACCAAACAAGAATTAGCAAATCGGGACAAGAGAAGGCGGGAGAAGGTTCGCCGGAGGTCGAACAGTGCTCGCCGGTGGTCGGGAGACTTCGACGGTGACCGGATAGCGGCGGCGTGACCTGCACGTTGCTGCTGCTATGCTCTGCTACTGCTGGTTGCTGCTGTTGCTGCGGCTACTCGTGGCTGCTGTTGCGGCATTTGCAGCGGTTGGAAGTGGCGGTCGATGGCTGGAGGTTAGCCAGCGTGGAGGAGCAGCAAGAAGACGAGGGCTGGGGTTGGGGCTGCGAACAGGGACATTGGGGCTGCGTTTTGGGGCTGCAGAACAGGGACTGGTCGGGAAAGGAGAAAGAGAAGAGAAGGGAGAGAAGAGAAGAGAAAAGGAAAAGGAAGAGAGGGGAAGAGGCTAGTTTCGGGATTTCAGTTTTTTTTTTTTTTTTGTTGATACACACATATAAATGAATACTATCATCTAAAAATATGATTGGGAAAATTTATCTAAAATTAATTTAACGAAAAATCATTTCGTAAGGTTCCGAAGGCTTAAAGTCGATATAAGAGCTATATACAGAATTTCATAAACATTTTCGGAAAATTTTACCAATGAACATAAAAATTTACATTATTTACAGAAATAAAGTATAAGACCTCGAAATAATATTTAAAAACATAAAAGTAAATATTTAAATTAAATTCTAATAAACCGAGACTAATTAAATAATTTCTGAAATCGATTTTTCCGCAAATCAAAAGGGACAAGTGGGGGAAAATTAATTCCGGAAAGAAATTTATAAATAATTTTCGAAAACCTTTTTAATTTAAAACTCTCCGAAAATATTAACGATTTCCGAAAATGAATAAATTTAAAGTCGGAAATATTTTCTACGGATAAAATCATTAAAATAACTTTAACTATTTAAACAGAAATTTTATAATTTAAATAATATATTTCGTTAACGAAATATAACTCCAAAATAAAGTCGTAATCACACGACGAAGTTATAATCGAAAACGAATCTAAAATATTAAAAATCAAAACACGAGAAAGAATGGAAATACATATCTTTTTACCGAAAATCGAAATCATAAGAATATAATAAAATCATGGTCGTGAACGAATTTATTTAAAATGGTTCACAACGACAACGATTAATTAAATTCAAATATGAATTCGAAATCATCGATAAATCCATAAGATGAAACAAAATTAAAATAATTAAATATTTACATCAAATTACGCTAATAAAATCATTAGGCTTAATAAAATTAGGTTTCAAAAATACGAGGTATTACATTACTACCCCCTTAAAAAGGAACTTCGTCCCCGAAGTTCAGGAAAACTTAAGTAGCGAAAACTTGTCAAAACGATTGAGTAAAGCATTGACCACAATAAGTAGGTTAAAAGTAAATCCGAAGAAAAGTAAAACGATGTTTACGAAATTAAACTAAGGAGAGTCGAATCAAAACAAAGCATAGGAAGCAAATAAAAGAAGGAGAATCAATGTTTAGCAAATCAAATATAACGGGATTCAAACAAGAAAGAAATACATACATAAAGTCAAAACAAATTACAAAAATACCATTCCTTAAAATAAAGTTTTTCAAGAGAATAACAAAAAGTATAATGTGAAGTTCAAATAGAATAAAGGAACGAAAATTCTAAAGATTACACAACTCTAATAACACAACCAATACATCACATGCACGTAAATTTTATACAATGAGTTATCCTATAACATCGTACAAGAAAACAAAGCTAACACTTGGCTCAACAACTCATAAAAAGTTCTTATACACACCAACCACATACACCTAGGTCAAAGGAGATTCTTAACCCAAAACACTTCACTAACAAGATCCCTAATCTACGCTATAACCATGATAGTCTAAACACTTAAATTCGAAAATGCTACTACTATAGCAACTATAGCATTCAAAGCCCAAAATTTTTATTTATCTATTTATTTATTTATTTATTATTATTTTGACTATTCGTTAATAGTTCTCCTCATACAAGACAAAACTTAATACATTATCATTCACCAACAACTAGAAAAGAAAATACGCATATTTTACAAGGAAGGACTTTCACACATTAATGTTGAAATTACCAACACGAAATACAAAACCGAAGCAACATGTAAATGAATGCTAATTAGCAGAAAATTAAAATACACACACGTAGTGAAAGTCATACAAAATCATTAAAATCACTAGAGCAATTTGGGCACCCTACACACTGCTTATTAAAACTAACACCTCCATCTAAACATCAACATTATCATTATCATTATCACAATTCTAGGTTTCTCTCAATTGAAAATGACACATCTATTTAAACATCACTATCGAGGCTACAAACCTAAGTTTCTTACAACTCCAAAAATTAAAACAACTCAATAAAAATATATTACAATTTATATCATATCATATTACATCCAATAATATACACCTTAAGATTATCAATATACCAAACCTACAAGACTAGGTTTAACTTAGTGGGGGTAACTACCCCCTTAAGGGCAAACTAATCACAAAACCATAATAATCAAATCACATAAAATACAGAGTTAACACAAGTTAAGCATGTAAAATAATAAGTGACCATATTCGAAGACATAATTACAACAGCAAATCACAAGGCCACTTATACTACCCAATCACACTATCCTCACAAGCTAATCCGGATTTAAAATTCACTTGAACAAAGGTAAATACATTTTCAGTTAAAACATTTAGGATCGTGAGAACCGAATCTCTAACCGAAACCCGATTCTCAACAACCAAAAGCTTTGATACCAACTTGTAACACCCCCAAATTTCACTCCTGAAAAAAAAAATTTTGAAAGGATAAAGCGGAAGCTAGAAGTGAATCTGGGGAATGTTACCGCCACATCTAACACAAGATAAATGTCCACCATCTATCTCATGCTAGATGCAAGGCTAAAACCTGTCAAACAAAACTGCAAACATCTATGCCGTAAGGATAAACTCCCACAAGGAGATATCCACAGGCAGATGGCAAGTGAATCAATTCACTAAATAAAATCATCGCTGAATCAATCAGCGGAACCTGTGAAATAAATCCGAATTTTAAAAGCTTATCAGAGTACGAGAAAATGAAAGTTAATTACAATACCCTTGAATTTTAAATACAATACTTGAAACTTCTAGAAAGATGAATACAGTTAAACAAAACTCGAAGAATAATGTCCGGATCGCCTACTCACTCAAGTCAAGCCTTCCACCCCAAATAGTAACCGATCAAACCTGCATAAGAGGTCTGCTCCCCACCATTGGTGGATCATCACAGGACCCTTTCAATCAAAGTAGTATCAGTACGGGCCCAATACTGAGTAAATCCCACTACCCTACCTTATGGAAGAGACGTAAATTACAGCATCAAGTGCATATTAAATTATGATACAAAACGTTGATATAATATTACGCATACTCAAACCCACATCACAAGTCCTACCATACATATATAATAACATGCAAAACATATGAAATATCTTAAACCGATAAGAGATTCAGATAAACCAACCAAGCATTTATGGATAATGTTAACCAACCAACCAGACATTTTTGGACAACGCCAGACCAACTCAAGCCGAATCGGGCATTTATCAAACGGCCATTTATGGGCAATGCCGAATCGAACATTTATCAAACGGGCATTTATGGGCAATGCCGAACCGAATATTTATCAAACGGGCATTTATGGGCAATGCCGAACCGAATATTTATCAAACGGGCATTTATGGGCAATGCCGAACCAAACCAAGCCGAATCGGGCATTTAGCCTCGCGGACATTACTTAGGGACATGTCCAGCCCCGAGCATTACTTAGGGACATGCTCAGCCCCGAGCATTACTTAGGGACATGCTCAGCCCCGGACATTACTTAGGGACATGTCCAGCCTCGAGCATTACTTAGGGACATGCTCAGCCCCGATCGAGTAGACTCATTCTTTAGATCTCTGGTAAATATAGACAATTCACATCATGTCACAGCTCATCATAATCACCACATACGGATATCACATTCATGTTATAAGAAAAACACATACCACCTACCTTAACTCCAAGCTGCGCTACGCATAAAACATGTTAAGGACAACATGTGATACGCAATAAGACATGGTATATATATATATATATGAAGCATCCAAGGTAAGTAGATCACACATCACACAAGTGGCCTTAGCTAGACCCTTACGAAACACCCATAAGTGGAGGTAAGTAGAGACTTACCTGGATCCGAAGCTAGCTAAGCGAGATCAGAGGGAGAGAGATCACTAGCTCGTGGATCCACGAGAAAGCTTTCCTAGATCACCGATGGAAGTCGGAACTAGGTTAGAAACTATCTTATCGATCAACAATTCAATTATAAATACATCAACACAAACGGACACAAACAACCTTTCTTGAAAAACGTGCATAAAACCCATGACTTGCGAGCGTAGCTCGATTAAGATTTAAAATTAAATATTAACCAAATCGGATTAACACTCATCACTTGGGACATTTCAAATTGATTTGGAATGCCGGGAAAGAATAATAGATTATAAGCTATTTTATCAAAAATGACTCATTCATTAGGTTTTACAATCCAAAGGACAACCACCCATTTGCATAGAACCAAATCCAACCCAATAAGATAAAAAAAACATAATTCAAATGATTTAAAGTCAAATATGGAAATCGATTAGGTAAAAGAAGCATAGCGTAATTAATTATATAAAACTATCTCCGAAAATTAGGGCTTTTAATGCTCACGCTACGAACCAGCTAAATAACTTTTATTATCTCAAATTGATAGCTTAAGAGTACTATTAAACTAATTTTAAATAAATCTAGATAATCAATTTTAACAAAAGAAATCTTTCGAGTAGCCAATTTAAGACTATCGGTTTCCAAAATTAGGGTTTCACAACCCAAGACATAAATTCGAATAATTCAAATCAATTAATTACGATTGAAGGTATTAGAATGCGTATAGGATCATTTCATCTATTTCTATAAATTCAATTTTAGAAAAACGACCATATAAATGACCGATTCCAAAATTTTACTTGAAATCTAAGGTTTTAGGCCCGAAAATACAATTCGGTAAAATTCTATAAATTTAATTAAATTGAATATTTAGAAATGCAATTAGACATATTTTAAAACGTAACATACAATCAATTGATCAAAACCAATAAAAGAAATACCTAATTTAGCATAATTAGGGTTTTTGAGCCCGGAACGCAAATTCGATCAATTCTTGCTAAAGCATATAAATTGATGGTTCGGAAATGTAATTAAATATATTCTAATATAAATTGTATAATCAATTGAATAAAACGACCCGATTACACAATCCAATTTGGACCCGCAAGAGTTTTGACCTAAAAATCCAATTCCGATTAATTACGCACAATTTTCCCAAATCAACACTTCCGATATAAAATTAAATACATTTCAAACGATATTATAAAATCAATTGAGCGGAACGACTCAATTATGCGACCCAATTTCATCACACACGGATTTTGACATAAAAGGTTAATTCCGATTAATTCGGCATAAATTTCTCAAATTTAAAGTTCCAACATGAAATTAGATACATTCCACAACATATTGTAAAATCAATTTACCCAAAGTAGCTAAATCGGACGAATCCGAAAAATTCGGACATAACCCGACCAAAAATTCAATTTTCACAAATCAACCAAATACACTACAATTAACCACTCTAAATCAATCATACAACATATATATACATAATCAAACAATCAATTTAGCTTTTCATAAGCTAATTCATACTCAATTAATTATTTCCAATGTTAGGGTTTTCAGAATTTATACCAAACAAGAATTAGCAAATCGGGACAAGAGAAGGCGGGAGAAGGTTCGCCGGAGGTCGAACAGTGCTCGCCGGTGGTCGGGAGACTTCGACGGTGACCGGATAGCGGCGGCGTGACCTGCACGTTGCTGCTGCTATGCTCTGCTACTGCTGGTTGCTGCTGTTGCAGCGGCTACTCGTGGCTGCTGTTGCGGCATTTGCAGCGGTTGGAAGTGGCGGTCGATGGCTGGAGGTTAGCCAGCGTGGAGGAGCAGCAAGAAGACGAGGGCTGGGGTTGGGGCTGCGAACAGGGACATTGGGGCTGCGTTTTGGGGCTGAAGAACAGGGACTGGTCGAGAAAGGAGAAAGAGAAGAGAAGGGAGAGAAGAGAAGAGAAAAGGAAAAGGAAGAGAGGGGAAGAGGCTAGTTTCGGGATTTCAGTTTTTTTTTTTTTTTTGTTGATACACACATATAAATGAATACTATCATCTAAAAATATGATTGGGAAAATTTATCTAAAATTAATTTAACGAAAAATCATTTCGTAAGGTTCCGAAGGCTTAAAGTCGATATAAGAGCTATATACAGAATTTCATAAACATTTTCGGAAAATTTTACCAATGAACATAAAAATTTACATTATTTACAGAAATAAAGTATAAGACCTCGAAATAATATTTAAAAACATAAAAGTAAATATTTAAATTAAATTCTAATAAACCGAGACTAATTAAATAATTTCTGAAACCGATTTTTCCGCAAATCAAAAGGGACAAGTGGGGGAAAATTAATTCCGGAAAGAAATTTATAAATAATTTTCGAAAACCTTTTTAATTTAAAACTCTCCGAAAATATTAACGATTTCCGAAAATGAATAAATTTAAAGTCGGAAATGTTTTCTACGGATAAAATCATTAAAATAACTTTAACTATTTAAACAGAAATTTTATAATTTAAATAATATATTTCGTTAACGAAATATAACTCCAAAATAAAGTCGTAATCACACGACGAAGTTATAATCGAAAACGAATCTAAAATATTAAAAATCAAAACACGAGAAAGACTGGAAATACATATCTTTTTACCGAAAATCGAAATCATAAGAATATAATAAAATCATGGTCGTGAACGAATTTATTTAAAATGGTTCACAACGACAACGATTAATTAAATTCAAATATGAATTCGAAATCATCGATAAATCCATAAGATGAAACAAAATTAAAATAATTAAATATTTACATCAAATTACGCTAATAAAATCATTAGGCTTAATAAAATTAGGTTTCAAAAATACGAGGTATTACAGGCCACATAGGCCCAAATTAGGGTTTCGGGAGTAAACCCTAGGATAAGACAGTGAGTGGGCTTCTAGTGTGGGTTAGGGAAAAGAGGTAAGGATGTTGGGGCAAGTTAGGAGGTGCAGGAGTTTCAAGATATGGGACGTGCCCTCTTGAAGGATAAGCGTAGAGGGAGTTAGTCATGCATGTCTAGGGTGAAACTTTTGAATAAGACACAGTAAAACATTAATTATGTAAAGTGAAAGATTATTGAGCCAGACCCAAACCGATCCACTGGCATATAATAGTGGTTAGGTGTGTTCTGCCCTATAAGTGACCACTCCACCGGCTATAATAGTGGGGGATCCCGAGCTCAATAAACTAAACCCTAAGTTTGATAAGACACATAAAAGACACTAAGTACTTACAGTGAAACACCATGAGAGTTGGGGTCAGACTGATCCGCCGGCATATGATAGTGGTTAGGTGCATTTTTCCTTATAAGTGACTGCTCCACTGGCTATAATAGTGGTTAGGTGCATTCTGCCCTATAAGTGACCGATCCACCGGCTATAATAGTGTGGTTCCCGTACTCGCATGGATTTGATAAAAAGTATGGTGTGAAATGAGTACCGATTAGAGATTAAATAATTAATTTATTCGGACTATAATTCAACCTTTATCTATTTATCTGAAGTGATGGTATGTTGTTATGTTATCATGTTTGGATTATGTGCCTTTTTGTGTTGACCTTAGTACACGGTTAGCTTACTCATTACGTAGCGTACTGAATACCCTTTTTATGGATGTTGTTCATTCCCACGAGCAGAAGGCCCTTCTGACTTTGTGCATGTTGGTTATACCTTTTTCGATGCCTTCGATGTTTACGAGGCATCAGGCGGGGCTGAGTGTTGAGTATGGACTTGGCACAAAGATCGAGAGTGGCGTGGCCAGATTTCCCTTTATAACTTAATGTTTTTTGTTCTAGGGTTTCCTACACTTAATTTTTACCGTTTGTAAACCTTATTTCTTTTAAGAAACTTTAACTACACACTTTAGATTGTGGCTCATTTTCACGTACTCTGGTTTCTATATTATAATAATGTTTTATTTGAGCTATGTCTTGAGTTTGACGTATGATGATTATTAACTTTCTTTTAACCTTGTGTTTAGTATGGGAACGGCCGTGGGCCAAGCCTCGTACTAATCACCGTGGTAACATTCCCAAAATTCACAAGTTTTAATATAATTGCTTTCGTAAAAATATATATATAGTGAATTTTGGAGTGTTACGATCTCTCAGATTATATATCCATGTTTGTGCATGAACCCCACTATTATAGCCGGTGGACCGAAAATTATACAGGGCAGAATGCTCCTGACCACTATTATTGCCGGTGGACCAGTCTCTATGGCAGAACGCTCTTGACCACTATTATTCGCTGGTGGACCGGTCTGGCCCCTACTCACATGGTGTTCCACTATAAGTGATTAGTATTTCCCATGATCTATTCACAACTAGATTGGATTTATTGAGCTCGGGATCCCCCACTCTTATAGTTGGTGGATTGAAATACATATAAACATCATCCAGAGGAGCACGCTATTGGCCCACTATTATATTCGGTAAACCGGTACTCATAAACATCTTCTAGGGTAACACGCTCCTGGGCCACTAATATATCCGATGGACCGGTACTCATAAACATCTTTCAGGGCAACACGCTCCTGGGCCACTATTATATTCAGTGGACCGATACCCTTTTACCCTTTTCCATTATCATAATTACCATTTTACCCTTCTCCATTATTATAATTACCATTTTGCCCTTCTCCATTGTCATAATTACCATTTTACCCTTATCTATTATCATAATTACCATTTTCCCCTTTACTTCTAAAATTACCATAATACCCTCAACTTTCAAAATTACCATAATACCCCTTTACTTACAAAATTACCATTTTTCCCTTCTCCTCCAAAATTACCATAATACCCTTTTACTTCCAAAATTACCATTTTGCCCCTTACTTCCAAAATTACCATAATACCCCTTTTACTTATAAAATTACCATGTTTCCCTTCTCCTCAAAATTACCATAATACCCTCAACTTTCAAAATTACCATAATACCCCTTTACTTACAAAATTACCATAATACCCTCAACTTTCAAAATTACCATAATACCCCTTTTACTTACAAAATTACCATTTTTCCCTTCTCCTCCAAAATTACCATAATACCCCTTTTACTTCCAAAATTACCATTTTTCCCTTCTCTTCCAAAATTACCATAATACCCTTTTACTTACAAAATTTCCATTTTGCCCCTTTACTTTCAAAATTTTCATTTTACCCTTTATTACAACACCTTTATCAAATTATCACCACTACATCAAATATTAATATTAATACTCTATTCTCATCATCCAATTCCACCAACTATTGTATTTCAACATAATACTCATTAACAACTACACATATTAGGCCACACTCTTATTCAAGATGTATTACTAAAATGCCATAGGGCTCACAATAATATTAATCATGCATTAATAGTCACAATAACATAATATAGCATGGATAAGTACTTAACATATTCTTGAATAACAATTCTCCTTCCTTAAGCATTTCTTCCATAAATGGCATATAAACTAGCATGCTTCCTTTCTTATCAATCAAAACATGAAACTACATATATTATCTTAGACCATATATCAAGCATAATAACATATTAAAAACTCTAATGTGCTAACTTACGTTTATCTATGCATTTAAGTGGGGTTTAACGATTACCTTAATTCCCGCAAAAATTGAACCTTATCGGTATCCTGGTTAAAGATTCAAGCTTTAAATAGCAAAATCAACACCTAAAAATAATATCAATATTTATCACATTAGAAATAAAAAAACCAAAAGGATAAGACTTTATAAAGCTTAATTGATGAAATACTTAACTTAAATATTATTATACTTTAAAATGATTAACCAAAATAAACCAAGAATGCAACAAATCATATTGCTCATGCAACACGAGCTGCATGCAAAACAGAGGAGAAAAGGCTCAAAGGTGGCACGAAGAAAAGGAAGATTGGCTATTTTCGGGTAGGGGTTTTGGGGCTAGGAAATAGCGCAGGTGGGGGAGGATTTAGGGCAAGAGAAGTGTGCAAGGTTAAAGAGGGGGTGTAGGTGATGGTTAGGGATAGATAATTGGTGGCTAAGGGCGGCGGCGGTGAGGCTGCGAATGGGGCTGTCGAGGTGGAGGTGGCTGAGAAGGAAGGAAAAGGGAGCGGAAAAATGAGGAGGTGAGGGTGTTGGTTTCAGCCAAAGGAGGTGTGGAGGTGGTAGAGGAGGTTGTACGAAGTGGTTTGGTGGCTCGGGTAGCGGTAGAGGCGGCGAGATGGCGGCGAAAGGAGGCGGTGCAATGTGGTTGCCGAGAAGGGAGAAAAGACGAGAAAAAGAAGAGGGGAGGAAGAAGGTGGGCTGCAGGGTGTCTCAAGAGGTGGTGTGGTGGTTCAGGGATGAATTCAAAGGTGGTAAGAGGCGACGTAGGTGGTTGGTGTAGCAGTGGAATTGGTGGAGTTGGGCGGTGGTGCAAAATAGGGGAAAGATGATGAAAGGGGAAGAAAATGGAGAGAAAGGAATCGGGGAAGGATGGGGCTAAAAAATTGGGGCGGGAAAGATGATGAAAGGGGAAGAAAATGGAGAGAAAGGAATCGGGGAAAGAGGATGGAGAGGAGAAGAAAAAGGAGAGGGAGAAGAGAGGGGGCAGGTGGCCGGTCGGTGGCAGGTTGTAGAGTGGTAGGGAGGTGTCGGATGGTAGGTAGAGGGAAGGGAAGAAGGGGAAAGAAGGTCATGTGTGGTTGGGGAGTGGAGGGCTGGTTTGGTCCGAAAATGGGAAGAAAATGACCGGGAGAGAGAGGGAGTGGTAGGGAGGTAGGTGGTGGTCGGGCATGGCAGTTGTAGGCGGTGGCCGGGCGTGCTCGAGTATGGCGAGGGGCATGTTAGTTGGGCGTAGAAGAAGAAAGAAAGGAAGGGGGAGCAATAGGTTGGCCGGGGTAAAACAAAAAGGAACTGGGCTGGCCCGAGTAGGGGGGAAAGGAAGGAAAGAAAAGAGAGGGGGTTGGGTCAGTTAACGGGAGAAGAAGGAGAGGTGGGGGAAATGGGCCTGTGGCCCAGGTGTGCAAGGGCGAAGGGAAAGGCTGGCCTAGCAGCCTGAAGGGAGAAAAAAGGGAAAAAGAAAGAAAGGAGGAAAAAGGAGAAAGAAAAGAAAAAGGGAAAAAAAGAAAAAGGAAAAATAGGGAAAATTATAATAATTCAATTTATAAAATAATAGAGTGTAATATTTTTGGGTTATAAATTTATTTAATAATTTAATTTAATTTAATTTAATATATGGGTTTAAAAAGGTTAATTTTGAAAAAAATATTGGGTTGAAAATTTATTTAAATAAAATGAGTATGATAAAATGATAAAATATTTATTTTAATTTATTAAATATCCCTATCTAATTTTATATACTAAAAAATCCATAAAATAATTAAATTAAATGAATTTAAAAGCTAATTTATCATGAATAAAAGTTATTTATTAATTTATAGGTTTTTAAAATTTTGGGGTATTAAAGGGATCGCCGAATTAAAAATAAATAAATAAATGGAGATGTATAGTTGTCTATTATGGAAATACTTCGATTCCTAATGGGAACCCTCTCATGTTTTAATTGCTGCCAGGGAAAATGTATGATTGTATTGTCACATTACTCAGTATGCAACGTATTAATCAGCCTTTTCCTGTGTATTCATCATTTCCATGAACAGATGACCTAGGTTTTGTTGTGTGTGTCACTAAAGATTTTCTTAATGATTTCAATACTTATGATGCACTTCTTGTGGAGGAGTGGTTTATATTTATTGGGGTTCAGATGCATATATAATGTTATTCGATAGATAGTTTTTGTCCAAATACCTTTTGAACTTTTAGTTTCATTTGATCCCTTTTTTGTTGTATTTTTGTTATTTTGTATTTGGAGTTTGATCTGCAACTCTTATCTAAGTTTATAGAAATTTCTTTCGTTCTTTACTTATCTTATTTTAAGTTATAAATATTTGGCTTTATATTTGACATACGGATAGTACAATAAGTTATACTTATATCAACTACGGTGGCAACAACCAATATTTTGATAATACATTTTTGTAAAAATAATTTTTTGTCAATAGTAAATTTTAGAGTATTACAATAGCAATATACAATCATATATAATAACGATTCACCGTGGGCAAAAAAATAAGGAAACAACAAATACAATCAAAACTATGCAAACATCTTCATTTTCTCTCCCAAAATCAACTGGATTAGCACAACACCACAAACAACGTTATTGCGTGGTGTACCAGTAAGCAAAGTTAACCCAAAGGCATATCATGTTGCATGTTAATTATGGTATACATAAATAAGAGCATGAATGTGTATTATACATCATACTTATGCTTAAACACATACAACAAAAGAGACATGATAACTATGTGGTCACTAAGCATAGCATTTGAAGATAACATCAAATAGAAACTAGTAAGGAAACCATACACATCACTAGAAGAGGGCATGTATGGTGTAACAAACCTAATGGCAAGACATATATCAAACATACACTCAACTTATGGTATGAGTTTCCATAAGGATACAACCATATTAAAGATCATACTTAGGTGATCATACATTTTTAGTTACTTAGGCACTTGAGTTCAAGGAACTCATTATTACATAACCAATGGATAGGCAGCCTAAACATAAAAAACCTTCCATGAGATAATGCATTTGGGAAGCCACGAGTCTAGACTCCTAATATTTAAGTATACATGCCCCCTATAAGTCTGTGGAATGGAAAATATAGAGTAGATATAAGGTCACTCTATTTATAACAACAACCAATAAAAAATATCATATGAAACACCTCAGTCATGACTTATGTGATATTCTACTTTAATTATTAATACCTTATTCATTCATTTAACATCAATTAGCATATAACACTTCATCATAGTACTTCCCCCTTTGTCATATAATTCTTGCCACATGAGCAACCATTTTATTATTTATTATATGAAATATTCACAAAATGTGTAGCACTTATATCATTATTATTCGTTATTCACGTATGCAATTTTTTTCCAACAATTGTGTTATTAACATAAAATTAGGATTACTCTAATTTCGATTAATAAAAACTCCACATAAAATAACATATGCGGAATTCTCATATACGCTAAAATAATACATAAGGATAATATAAATAAATAAAACAAGCCACTTAATTTAAGGATTTCACCTCGGAAAGCCCTTAAGATTATCCTAAAGCCAAACATGGCTTAAGAAGATTATATTAAAGGTAAAACAGTTAAATTATCCTTATTAACATTAAAATTTTACTCCAGCCCATTTTCACAAATTAATCTCATTAATTTACTAAATTCAAGATAACACCTAAACACCACATATTAAAAATAAATAAGCAAAAAATTGGAGTAAAACTCAAAATTTAAATACGTAAAATAATAACTTTATCCTTAAGGTTTTCTATACTCATTTTAATCCATTTTTAACTTAATAATTAATTATTTTAGGATAACCAACATTAACAAAGGTTAACTATTTTACAATATAATAATCTTAATGTCCTAGGACCGATTTAGACATACCCAAGGACAATAACATATGAAAATACCAAAATACCCTCCGATTTACTTCAAACTTCTTAAAACTTGTTTTAATCATAATTTAAGTCATATAACTCCAATTCAAGGCTTATAACATACAAAATTGTCTTTAAATGACCTAATGAACACAATGGTGAACTCTATTCTTACAAAATTTGACCATAAATACAAAAATGGCCCTGACAAAGGTTAAATTCAAAATTGTAACACATGCCCTTAACTCTATTTTAACCTAAAATCATATCAACACTGCTAACTAACAATACACATATTACAACATTAATAATACAAATTAATTCAACATGAGATTTACCAAAAGCCTTGAGATTTAGGCTCACCAAGATGAGAGAGTGTCAAAAACTGAACCAACGTGCATATTTTCATAATATTAAAAAGTTAACACCATATTGTTAGCATATCATATAAAAATATAGAAACTTAACACAATGCATAAATATACATAATATTCTAGTATGCTCTCTACTAAAGCTATATTCGCATAAAATGATAACAAGATCATAAAACATGATAACAAATATATAAAATAAAGCCATGCGAGAACATAAAATAACATGCCTAATATGGTAATAAAACATATCACAAACTATTTCATGCTCATATTGCACTAGAAAATATAAAGAAATTAAAACATGAAAAGTCTATGCCTAGAGAGTAAGCAAAGCCTACCCAAATACTAATATCCTAGTAAGCTAAATAAATTTGCATCCACTCCCTCATTCTACCACCTCTTGATCACCTTCTAAAAATGAATGCAAGAGGTTAGGAATATTAAAATTTACGAGGGAAAAAAATAAGGAGAAAATAGATGGTGTTATGCAGCACACAACCACCCCAAACATCACCTCAAGCCTATAAAGGAAAGGAGAGGAAAGTATTGTGGTGGGGGGTTGGAGACCAAGAAAACCTAAAGGAAGAGTGGAAGGAGGTGGGTGTAATACCCCAAAATTTCAAAACCTAAAATTTAATAATTAACCCCTCATTTGAAATAATTTAATCTTGAATTATTAATGTAATTATTTTACGGACCTTTGATTTTTAAAAATAAATAGGATTATTTAATAAATTAATATAAATATTTTATTATTTTTACCATACTTTTTTTTATTTAAATAAATTACCAAACTCTTAATTTTGCCAAAATTATTTTCTTAAATTAATACCTTAAATTTTAGATAAATTAATTTAATAAAATTTTTATCAACCTAATTTCTAATCCTATTTCTAAAAATAATTTTATTTTTCCCCCTTTTTATTTTCCTTTTTCCTTTTCTTTCTTTCATTTCCTTCTTCTTTGGGCCAACCGACCCTTTTTCTCTCTCTCCTTCTCCTTCTCCTTCTCCTCTTTCCTGTTGATCTAGCACCCGCCTCCCTCTTATTTCTTTTTCTTTCTTTCCTTCTTTTCTTCTCCTTTGGACCAGCCCAACTACCTCTCTTTCTTTTTCCTTTCTTCCTCGTGTAGGCCGACCTGTCTACCCATTCTTCCTTCTCCCCTGCTCGACCTCCTTCTTATTTCCCTTGTCCCTTCCTTTTTCTTCCCTACGACGCTCGAAACAAACATGCCCCCTACACCTCGCACACCCTTTTTCACCTTCCTCCCTCATGCCCCTCTCTCTCTAACATCCCTTTCCTTTCCATTTCAGGCCACACACAACAAATTTGTGACCATGAGTTTCGTTTAAGTTGGTTAAGGTGTGGGGAAATAATAAATATGAGCGAAGGAGAAGATGGTGATTTGATAGAAGGATGAACGATTGTGATCAACTACATGTGTATGGTAATTGAGGCAAACCAACAAGAAGGATGGTAGAAGTATAAGAGGCGGTGTTAGAGAATGTAGGAGGATGATGGTGTAGAGCAAGAGTCTGTAGAGAAGACTATCGGTCTTCTTACAAACTCATATGATTTTTATCAATTATAGAATTTTATATTTAGGTTAAAATTATAACCTTTAGATCTTAATCTAATGTTTTAGAACAAAAGTGTTTAGGTCTCACCCAAAATATTAGTTCTCATTCGATACATCAATATAATACTCAGATAATTATTATGAAGATGAAATCACAAAATACAACATTCTAAAGTGGAACAATAAAAGGAGTATAGGGGACATAAAAGTCTAAAAAACTTGACCAATAAGGATAGTATAAGATAACTTTCACTCAAAGTCCCAAGCTAAATCCATCACCCTTGAATTGGCACATCAACATAAAAGTCTTCATCATTATCATCAATTTTCTATAATGGGAAATCTATAAAGTGAAGTATTAGTACGTTGATGCAATGAGGAAGTAAGGCTTCCTCTAAAGATGTAATAGGCAACACACAAATGGTCTAAAAGCAGTAAATCCTACAATACATGACAACATGCTATCATGGATTACATAAATCAATACTTAACATTTTGTAGGCAAGGATGTCCATCATGATCAACACTCTAACTATTGGTAGGCACTTATGATAAAATAAAATACCACAACATTAAATTATTATTAGAAAACAACATTAGTGCATTTTATATTACTACCTAACCCAATATAGATAAAATACACAACTCAAAGGACATTGATGACTGTATAGCCAGCCTAAACATAGTGGTCAATGCAACTCAATCACCTCAGTTACCCAATCCATAAGTATTAATATGCTCTAAGAAGTTCGTAGATCTAAATAGAGTATATGTGGGGCCTTATTTGATGCATAAAGGTATATTGAGAAAATTTCACCAAACTGGGAAGTCATACATATAACACACAACTCTACCTTGTAGGCCATCCCTAAATCACCATTTGACCCAAATATAACTATTGGTGTAACTCTAACAGTGGTGGATTGTCTACCACCAGTTAACCTATATACATGTAGTTGGTGAATCTTAGTTAATCTTCCACTTTAATTATAATTACCTTATTCAAAATCCAACAATTTTCACATAACTATACTTCCACACTTAACCACTTATTATCATATCATGCATTATTTTAATACACTAAAGTTTAATATAAGAATTTAACCCTAAATCTCAATCCATAAGAAAACCCACAAAAGTCTCAAGCAAATCAACTAATTGGTCGTACAAACAAGTGGACTAGTCATGAAGGTAAAATGTTGGGCTTTGATTCTGATCAAATTCCCAAGATCCATGAAAATATCAAGAGTCAATTAACGTACTAAACATACGTCTTATATGTAATCAAATAATCATGTTGGGACCTATGCATTAGTTGTCACAACTATAGTGATATCCACATGAATAAACTTGACCCAATACATGGCTTGCTAGCACTAAGAGACACTTTTCTCTCTAAGTTCATTGCATAAGTGATTTATAAAAAAATATATTTTTTTATCTCTCATTTGGCATGTATATTATTTCTTTCTTTTTTATAGTAGAGAAAAAATCATTTAAAACCCTATTTAACCAAGTATTAGACATATTTTATGACCCCATACCATATCTAGTATATTAGTCTAATTCCAAAAGTCTAGATTATTCTAATGTGTGACCTTATAGGTTTGTCGAACATTGGTTGTAGACATGTAAACAAATCTTAGCCCACAAGTCATAATCAACCATCTAGCAAGAAATTATTACTATCATATTTGTATAAAGGTTGGATGTTTAACACAACCTCCGAGATTGGTTTCTAAGGCATATCACTAGCAACCTTACACCCAGAATTGAACCAACCAATATAGTCCTTTATCCATGTAATATCGCAATTGAAGATAAGACAGGAATTGTTTTATACTTATATATTTTGATTACATGTTTCTTGATTCCATAGTTAAATTGGCTAAACAAATCATTCATAGTTAAATTATCTAAACAAATAATTAGCTTTCAACTCATTTGAGCACGCACATGCATTTTTCAGTTTGACTAATCAAGTAGTTCATATATATATATATATATATATATATACATTTCTCTCTTAAATAAGTGGTGCTAATTCCATCTTGCTTACTCATATTCTTCAACATGATTTATAACGTGTCTGATCATTAACTTCATAATCACCTATCGACAATGTGATGTGAGGTAATGCAAAAAAAAAATTAATCCTCATATAGTAAACCATAAAAAACTCAAGCTAAAGGATTATTCTTCACAATTGATATGATAACTACCTATAACATGTATACAATAATCCTTATATTATCTTCGTGGTGAGTCAATATGGTATAATGTTCTCTAACACGTATCGATGTGTTTAAATCAATATCATGTATTCATGGACAAAAAAACTTGGCTATCAATTAATCCATATGCTGGTTGTAGATCATCATTATCCTTGCAATTAAATATGATAGACTATTGGTCATTTAGAATAATTATGTTATGCACAAAATAAAGTCTCGTAATCAAATCACATATTTGATGTTTCATTATAGAATGTGCATCATTCATGAGACAGTAAATTGATTTAATCATATATCTAATTAACATAAATACTAAATGTTTTTATTATTAATGAAAAACACAAAACTATCTCAGTAGTACATGAATCACTCGCATATGATTCTAACACCATATGCACTAGTATAGTGATCATATTTAGCTTAGAGGAGATACTTAGTCAATGAATCAAAAATATTTTCCTTTGATGACACTTTATACAGTTTTGTGTCAGATATTTTTATAATATCATGAATGAGGTGATATTTTTTTCTAAGTATATGATTGGTCCATTGATAATACATTAGTTCCTTTAAAAGTGCCATAGCTCCATTATTATCACAAAGGTCCAATGGATAAAAAATAGCAAAAAATACTCCTAGTTGGGTGATGAAATTCCTAATCCATATACCTTCCTTCACTGCTTACTTGTGTCCTCCTTAGATCACTTTTAGTTCACAACTCCACCATTCAAGCAAAATACATATCCCTATTGTGATTGGAAAATCATATTTGTCTATTTGGAAGCTATCATCAATGTAACCATTCACAACAAGTTGGTATTCCCTTCCATAAACCAAGAAATGAACTTTTAATCTTCTTAAGTACTTAGGAATGTTCTTAACTAAGGTACAGTGAATTTCACTTAGGTTAGACTAATATCTACTTGTCATGCTCAAAGCATATGCAAAATTAGGGTGATTACATAAAATGACATACATGATAGCTCCAATAGTTATATATATGGGATTCTACTCATCCAGTATTGCTTGTCCTATGTTAGAGGACACCTATCCTTATTAACAATGATGCCATGTGAATTGAGTAGGAAATCTCTTTTAGATTCTTACATGTTAAATCTTTTTAAGGTATTATCAATGCAAGTAATATGAGTTAGTCTTATCAATCTCTTGGAACTATGTTTATAGATTTTAATCTCCAAAATATAGGTTATTTCACCTATGTATTTCATTGAGAACTAACTTTCTAACCAGTTCTTCATAGATACTAACATAAAAATATCATTTCTTATGAGTAATATATCTTCCAAGGATTGGGCAATTTATGGTGCTCCCACTAAGCTTATTGTAAACATATGGTACTTCTTATTTTTTGACGAAGATAAAATCTTTAATTGATTAATCAAAATGAAGATTCCAAATACAAGATGCATCCTTCAATCTATAAATTAATTATCAAAGCTTGGATTCTGTTATAGCATTGTGAGGGGCACTATAATTTTTTGATTAAGTTATGTGCATATCCTCTTCCAAATTCCCGTCAAGGAAGGTGATTTTGACATCTATTTGCTAAATTTTATAGTCATGAAATGCGACAATATCTAGAAGTATTTGAATGCACCTAAGCATAGAAATTAGTGAATAGATTTAATCAAATTCAATACCATGATTTTTTTTAAGCATCTAACCACCAAACATAGTAAAACCCCCCTTTTCATCAATTTTATCTTTACCTTGCTGAACTTTGGGGGTGAAGTTCCTTTTAAAGGGGTAGCTTTGTAACACCTTAATTTTGGAAACCTTTTTATAAGTTAAATTCAAAAATAAACCTTTATTATTTTGTGAAATTAAAACTCTTGTGGTTCTTGAGAAAAAAGTATTGTGGTAGTGAATTGCTTTTAAACTTTCTAGAGCCCCGATGATCATTTTAAGCTCTTTTAGACCTATAGAACTTATGATGATTTTATATAAGACATTTAAGATAACTTTGGTATAGACACTTTCTAGTTTGCACTTAGACACACATTTTTTGCACCTTCCTAGAAAGTAACTATTCACTAATGGGAGCCTTGAGTTAAGGATTTTTTGGTCCCAAAATTAAATGGTCTGGGATCCTATATATTGCTTTGGTAAATTTTATACTTTTCAAAACCATTTGATAAGAATTTGAAATTCTTGACCTAAGGCTCCAATACTAACTTTCTGAGAAAGTGTGGAAAAGGGCGCATCTAAGTATGAAATGGAAAGTGTCTTTACAAAATTTATCTAACATATATTAAATAATAAATAAGAATAAAAAATTGTTAAAAATGACTACTTAAATTTTATTGAAAATCATTAGTTTTTTACAAGTTTAAGATAACATGGATAGTATTGCGGAGCTTAAGGTCATTACTAGGGTTCGATAAAGTTTCAAAAGTTATTTAATTCAATAATATTTGTTCCTCAGGAATCACAAAGGTTTTTTAATTTCACAAAGTGATATTTTTTCTATTTTAATTTAACTAAAATAAAAGTTGTGAAAATTTAGGTTTTATAAAGAAAAAATTTATTATGTAAATTTTATAACTTTAGGAATTTTATTTCTAGTTATTGTGAAAGTTTTTCTTTAAAAATTAATCTCTGCCTTTGGGAAAATATTTAGTATGCATTTTATTAACAAAAAATGAATAAAATTTACGAGCAACCTCTAAATGGTATTTTTAACATCTCCTCAAATTTTCATGCACTTTCGAGATCATTATCTTGTTATTTTCTTTATGTGTGTGTGTGTATTTTTTTTTATTTTTACGTTTTGAACTCTAAATTGACTCTTGAAGAAATTTGAACTTTAATAAACTTTTGAAACATTTATATTTTGATATTATCAAGTGATTAATCCCTTGAAATGAATTATTTTAATTTATGCTAATTTTATAATTTCTTTGCTAATCTCTAAGTGTAAGTACTTACCATAACATATCTTTCATACTCAAATCTTATCTAAAATTCTTGAGATTAAATCTAAATCATCTATTTAACATTAGATTTAATCTTAAACCTTGACTTGGGCCATGAATCCGTTAGTGCCATTCATTCCCTTTGGCGTTGGTCATTTTTTGTAATTATCTTATGTAATTTCCACCATATCTTATAAAAATTTATAATATCCTACCTACACCAAATAACAACCCCCTCCTCTTCTCATCCCTTCATCACTTCATGAAACATACACAGATGAATTGGCCAAGTTCTCGCACTCACACACTTAGTATTAGGGATCTACATACATGCATGTTATGGTTTGTATCTTATATGTCTTATGTTATTCTATGCAATGGGAGATGCACATGCATATATGCATGCAAATGTGGATGTCCCTATTTATATATAGTTAGGTTTTATGATCTATGAATCTGACTTTGGAGTGTAGGGCTACCAACTTATGATATACCTACTAATCTCCCTATTCCCATAAGGAATATCTCCAAAGTTATTGGTATTATTTTACACATTGTGGATTTTATAAATATTTGAGCATACATTTGTGTATGTGAGCTAGAACAAACCTGCACAATTTGTTAAAAAAAACCAACTACATTTTAATAACGATTTTGGTTAAACTTGTTATTGAAACCACTTTTAACAATGGTTATAAGAAAATGGTGTTGACAAAATTATTATTAAAACATTAATTTTTGACTAAATTTTGTTCATTTTTTAGATTTTTAATGATGGTTTTTGAATCGTTATTGAAGTTTTAATAACGCCAATTCAATAACTATTGATAACCGTTATTAAAATCATTTAAAAATTGTTATAAAAAACCTTTTCTAGGTTAGTGGTCTGTATAACCCTTTTTAATATTATAATTGTGTCTTTAAGTAGGGGTAAGAAAAAGCATAAATTTTCATGTTTTCTTGTGATTTTCTAAGGTTTTATCGAGAGGGATGTGTTTATCCTTGGTGGCATAGTCTTTTACTCCAGTTGAGGTTGTATTTGATTGATAATAAGCAAAAGTAATTACTCTCACAAAGCATAAGATTATGTTAGATATAATGAATTAAGCATATCATGTAATATTAAAACATTGAGAAATCATGGCATGTGTTGGTTTACTCAAACTCTTTAATTTCTGCAATCAATCTTCACCTTTTGGTTCTATGATTGATTTCCTACGTCTAATTAAACTAGTGATGAATCAGTTCAAGAGAAATAAAGCTCTGGCACTTGGATGACAAAATTAAGCAATTGACATGCAAAATCAAATCAATTCAACAATTCACTACCAAATTTGTAATACCCATAATTTAAAACCTTTTAATTTACTTATTTTTTTATGATAATTGTTTAAATTTTTATGATGATATAATATCTCATATTTGGAATTAAAATTTTATTGCAATTATATACTATTTTATTCATTTTGATGTAAGGAAAAAAACTTTCTTTTCAGTTTTAGAAGTCTTAAGAACAAAACTACTATTTTAGAATACTTTTAGTTGCTCAAAAGTTATTACTTTTAGGAAATAGTTTTTTCACATGAAAGTGTTTTGAATCTATTTTAAATATTACTATTTTAGTAGTTATAATTTTTATACAATTGAAAAAGTTGTTTTAAAGCCTTGTTTTGCATAAAATAGTAAAAGGGTAAAATGAGGATTTTCTAAACAAACAATTTTTTGGAAAAGAGAGTAAGTTATTAAAATAATAAGATGTCTAAATTATGAGTGGAATAGGGTGATATATTATTTTTATTTAAGATAAATTTTGTTAATTAATTAGTTAGTGAGATTATTTTATTGATTTTGAAGTTCCTTTATATATTCATATGATTAAATCTTGCATTATTTTTGTAGGTAGTTAAAATATTTTGGAGAGAGACAGTTTTTTTGTCATATATGATAATATTTTATATTTTTATTTATTCCTTATTATTTATAATTATTAAGTACTAATTATCTTAAATGATATTATACGACTTATCCTTTTTTTTCTTTTTTTTTATCTCGTTTCTTCAAATTCTTAGATAAACAAACAAATATTTAGTAATTTTTCCATAACCTTTTCATTTAATAAAAAAATTGAACGATTTTTATGGCTTTAGAATCATAACTTCTATATCTACAACTTTTATCATTTAAGTTTTACCACTATCTAAACTCAACTTAGTGAAGATTTTCAATTAATGCTTGTGATATCTTACATATGCGATTTTGTTATATCTTTCTATTCTAAAAACCCACATAAGTCTATATTAAACCCTAATAGCCAAACCTACTTTTTTGTTTCTCCTAGTGTTCTGTGGCTTATGTTCTATATCTCCCACTAATGTTGTTCACGTCTTCAACTAACTCATCGAGAATTTTAAATTATTCATCAAAATATTAAACCATCTTCAAGATTATAGATTCAAGATCTAATTTTTGTTCTTTTTCTTAGTTTTAGTTCATGGAATAATTATCTTTTAAGAACATCTATTTATGATGTTATTTTGGTTCCTTATGATCATTCCTTACATTTGAAGAGATTATATTCTATATATAAAGATTTTACATTCAGTAACATTATTTTCCAAACTTATATACATATATATTATACGCATGTGGAATGTGATTTCTATAATGTATGGATTTTTATTTATCATATAATTTTATACCTTATTATGAATATATTTTATGCATCATGATATGTAATATTATTAGGAAAAGAAAATATGATTTTATTTGAAATTCGTGGTTGTTTCAATTTGGCTGCAACTTTATACTATTTTTTAAAAATACATTGAATTCATTCATGATAATTTACCCAACATATTACATATCAAATTTTATTCCCAAAAGTCTAGTTTTCATAAAAACTGCCTGTTTTTTACTTTTATTTATATATTGAAAATAGATGGGGTCATAATAAGGATTTTTCAAATCTAAAAAATTAGTATAACTTACAAAATTGAATTTTGTGTGTGTTATGTTGGTTTTGATCAATGCTTGAGTTTTGGTGGTTATGTTAACACTAAATATTAATGTTTGAATTTGGTTTATCGAGCTTGATCTTATATATATATGGTTTCAATATTTTGGTTATTCGAGTTGGACCTTTCTATATTTGTAACTTTACCTTTTTTTTGGAGAGTTTCCTATTTGTAATATTTTTATGTTCAGAAAATGGATTAAAAAAAGAGATTTAATAAATAATAATTTTGTGCGTATTATGTGATCACCTTAATAAGACATTAATACTTTAAGTAGAACAAGTGGGCTTTGGGTGCTTCAAGGTTGGCCTCATGAAGTTGGAGATTGACAATAACCTTTCCTTTTTTATTTATTATGGATATTATTTGTTTTATTTTCCATATGTGTTTAGTTAAATTTCCTTATCTACTCTATAGGCTTCTTTGGACGCTTTTAGAGGACGTGCACACTTAAAGACTGGATGAATAAGGTTGGATTTTTTCCATGGTGCTAGGACCACTGAAATTGCCAAAGAGGTGAATGCCCTGTGGTTAGCTTTGGTGGTCATTGTATGTCTTCATATTTATTTTCTAAAGTGAAGATCAATAATTGGATTTTTTTTCATGTGGTTTCCTTATATGATATTTTTTTTGTATATGCATTAATATATATATACTTCTATATTATATTCCATTATAATTTATGTAACACCTCAAAATTCACTATTTTTTTTAAAAGCGGAAAAAATTAAAATAGAAATATTTAAATTAAAACCCGTGAATTCTAGGGATGTTACCGCCACACTTAATACCAAATCGGTTCTCTCCGACCGTTTCAGTACTAAGTGCTAAGGCTAGAAGAAAATTAATAATAAATTATAATTCATGACAATCTAAACTCTAAATAAGCATTAAACGGTTGTAAAACAAAAATCAGAGTACGCGTAAAGAATTATTATTCATATTTAAAAGAGGAATAGCTTACAATCGATAAAAGATTAATTTAAAATACTTAATACAAGTAATGAATCATAAACAGTTAAATCTGATACAAAAGAAATAGTAGAAGAAGATAAAATAACAATAAGAGGGAATCCGGCCACACTACTCTCAAACTTAGTGCTAAAACATGCTTAAGACTTAACCCCGCAAGATGTCTCACCCACCTGCACAAAGTTAGAAGGACCTACTACTCGTGGGAATGAGCAACACTCATGAAAAGGGTGATCAGTACACTACGTACTAAGTAAGGTAATCGTGCACTAAGGCCAACACATAACGTCACATAAATAATGCAAAAGAAATAAAAGAGCATAATCCATCATGATAACATAATAACGTACAATCATACGGGTAGATACATAAAGACCCATTTATAGTTCGGATTAATTATTTAATTAATCTCTGATTAGAAATCATTTCACACCATACTTCTTATCAAATATAATGGTAAATATAGGATGCATAACTGTAACACCTCAAAATTCACTACTTTTTTTTTAAAAGCGGAAGAATTTAAATTAAAACCTGTGAACTCTGGGGATATTACCGCCACACTTAGTACCAAACCGGTTCTCTCCGACCGTTTCAGTACTAAGTGCTAAGGCTAAAGAAAAGAAATAATCAATTATAAATCAGTACAATCCAAATTCCAAATAAGCATTAAACGGTTGTAAAACAAAAATCAGAGTACGCATAAGGAATCATTAATCAACTTAAAAGAGAAATAGTTACAACCGATAAAAGATTAATAAAAGAAAATAGAATCATATAAATATTGAAATATGGCCACAACTCTCTCGAACTTTGAGCCAGACATGCTCAAGACTCAGCCCCGACTGATGTCTCGCCCACCTGCACAAGGTCAGAAGGGTATACTACTCGTGGGAATGAGCAACACCCATGAAAAGGGTGATCAGTACGTTACGTACTGAGTAAGGTAACCGAGCACTAAGGCCAACACATAAAATCACATAAACCATGTATAGGAATAAAAGAGCATAATCATATTAACATAAATGCATATGACCATCCAAGTAAAAGTACAAAGGCCCAAATATAATCCAATTCAATTACTTAATTAATCTCTAATCAAGAGTCGATTCACACCATACTTTTTATCAAATCCATGTAAGTACAGGAACACCCCACTATTATTGCCAGTGGGCCGGTCACTTGCGGGACAAAGTCCACACCACTATTATTTGCCGGTGGATCGGTCACTTGCGGGACAAAGTCCACACCACTATTCCTTACCGGTGGATCGGCTGGTTCCTGCTCACATGGTGTTCCACTGTAAGTAATTAGTACCTTTTAAGTATCTTTAGCAAACTCTGGTTTGTATTTATTGAGCTCGAGTCACCCCACTATTATTGCCGGTGGGCCGGACACTTGCGAGACAAAGTCCTCACCACTATTATTACCGGTGGATCGGTCGCACATAGGGTAAAAACCCTAACCACTATTCCGAACCGGTGGATCGGTTAGTCCCGTCTCAACGATCTTGCACTTTAGATAATTAATGTTTTAAGTATCTTATTTAGAAACTTTCACCGTGGACATGCATGAATCATCACACATCACAAATCATAAATTGATACCACAAGATGGTATCCTCCACTTTAAATGATTAGTGTCTTAAGTATCTTATTCAAAAGCTTTCACCCTGGACATGCATAAATCTTCACACATCAAAATCATAAAAGTCCACCATCATAATTATACTTTAATCACCACATACACATGATAACACAAAAACCCTAATCAGCCACCACAGACCTCAATTAACCACAACAACCCATAGTTTACCACTCCAAACTCTATTTAACCATAACAACCATAATTAGCCACTCCACGCCTTAGTTAATCATAACAAACCACAATTATCCACTCCAACCCTAGTTAATCACAACAACCCAGAGTTCATTACTCCAAACCCTAATTCAGTCTCTTCCGTACCCTCATAATGCTCCACATACTATTTTCCGTCCAAAATAGTTCAACACCCAAATAACAATTACATTACCTTCCTTACATCCCAAATTAACTTTCCACACGTAAATTTCATACCCATGCAGACATTAATCTCCCCATGCAAACCTTCGAACCTTTTTCATGCAAACCCTAAAATTCCACGTGAAACCCTAAATTCAACCATGCAAACCCTAATACCACCATACAATCATCAATGCCACCATGTAAACCCTAATACCACCATATAACTATAAATACCACCATACAAACCATGATTCCGTCATACAAAACCCTAAATTCAATCCACACAAAACCAAAGATTCACCCATACCAAACCTAAATTCAAACCATATAAAACCCAAAGATTTGTCCATACCAAACCCTAAATTTAATCCATACCAACCAGATATTCATCCTTACCAAACTCTAGATTCAAATAACATAAAACCGAAGATTCATCCTTACCTTACCATTGATTAGATTCTCCCATTCATAACCACAAATTAGATTTTCCCATATAAGACCATAAGTTAGATTCTCCCACATAAAATCATAAATTAGAATCTCCCAAGCAAAACCATAAATTGGATTCCCCCAAACAAATCATAAATTAGATTCTCCCAATCAAATCAAAAATTAAATTCTCCCAAATAACATCATAAATTAAATTCTCTCAAACAAACCATAAATTCGATTTTCCTATATAATATCATAAATTAGATTCTCCCAATTAACATCATAAATTAGATTCTCCCATATAACATCATAAATTAGATTCTCCTAAATAAAACCACATATTATATTCTCCGCATAAAACCATAAATTATATTCTTCCACATAAAACCATACATTAGATTATTCCTTATAAAACCATAAAATTAGGTCAACTCACTTCCCTTAGTCAAATTCTTTCCCCATCCTCCTTTTTCATCCTTTCTCCCACACAAACCATATCGACATCCTCTCATGCATGTCTTACAGGGTCACAACACATATCGTCTCATACACATAGTACACATGCCATACAAAAACATACTTCAACTCCATGTCATACCACATACAAAATAATTAATAATCATAAACATAGAATACATAGCATATGAAGCACATAATGCATATAAGCACACAATGGCCTTAGTAACACCCTTACCTAAAACGACACCGGTATTGGAGCATGCTCCTATGCCTCCTTAGGGCTTGAATGAGTTCACCTATTATATAAAATTATACTAGAATTAGGCTCCCTTATAAAATTTTATTATTCTCTAACTTATTCTAAGATTTAGTTTTTAATTAAAATAATATTACACAATAATTAACTATACAAAATCTTACTTAAGAATACAACTAAATTACTATTTCCATTCGAAGAGGGGTGGTGATATAAGGGTTTCTACCCTTCACCCAAAATAGTAATAATAATAATAATAATAATAATAATAATAATAATAATAATAATAATAATAATAATAATAATAATAATAATAATAAAAGTAAAATATTATTAATAATACTCTTATTAGTAGAATATTAATATTAATAATAATATAAATCTTAAAATTAAAAGTGGATTTCGCAACTATCCCATTTAATACTAATAGTATTAAAAATGGTAATAATAGTAGTAATAATATATATATATATATACTTATAATATAAAAGGAAATAGTGCTAAAATGATAATATATTAGTAATAATGTTAAAAATGCTAATAATAGTAATAAAAGGCAAAAGTTGCAAGGCTTAATTAAAATTTTAGGTTTCTACCCCTCTTGAAATAATTACAATATTAAATAATTAATTACACTAATAATAATAATAATATTAATTATATTATTAATAATAATAGTAAACATGTTATAATTCTATTAAATAACTAAAATTCGAGAATAATAGTTTTTCTAACTCAAGAATACTCCCTAACCTGTAAAGAAGATTTAACCATTAAATTACAATTGATAACAACAATAATAATTATTATAATAATAATAATTAGAATTGAATTAACATTAAAAATTATGATAAAAGCATAATAATCCTCAATAATTCGAAAGTAAGTATTTAAAAGGTCTAGGGTTTCACCTTGAGTTGGAGGGTATGGGTGGCACAGGCGGTGGTTCCCGGAGGTGGCCGGAAAATGGATCTAAGAGGGGTAAAAAGAAGAAAAAGAGGCGAGAGGGAATGAGAAAAATAAAATAAGTCTATGGGTCAGTGTAGGAGACTTAGCAGGAGTTATTTGTTGGCTTAGAAGGTGGTAAAAGCGGCGGATGTGGTGGTGGATGGTGGTTTAATGTTTCGGGGTGGAATTTTCTGGCGAGAGGACTAGCCAACTTTGCACGATTATGGAGGCTTGTACAAGGTGAATTGAAAGTTGTATATGGTTTAGTTAATTAGAGGGTGTTGCAGGGAAGAGATTAAGATGGAGAAGAGGCGGCGAGATTAGCTGACGGCGGAGAAAGAGGTGTCTAAAGGGGCGTTGGCGGGCGGTTTTCACTTAGGGTTTCAAGAAAGAAGAAGCTTCAAAAACGTCCAGAACTAAGCTATTTATAGAGTTTAGATGGTTTATTAGGGTTTTGGAGGTCAGCAGGATATTATTGGATGCTAGGGTTTGCGTGGCCGGTGGCAGAAATCGGCTGTTGATCATTTTGGTCAGGGTCGAAGCTTCGAGAAGCAATAGAGAGGGAACGAGTGAGAGTTGAGGATAATCAATCACGCCAAGCTCATGTGCGGGTCAAGAGGGAGAAAAAGAGAAGTGAATCGGCCGGTCAGAGTCCTCGTAGCCGGCGCCGCCATTTTCGGGGGCGGGAGTTGCAACAACGTCGACGGAGGAGAGGGGAGGAAGAAGGAAGGAGATGGGGTGAACTGATCGGCAGGGAAAGAAAAGAAAAGGGGGAGAACCGGGCGGTCGGCGCGATGGGCTGAGGTTCTTAAACCAAACGACGAGTTTCAACGGAAACATAATCGAAACGCGGCGCGGAGAGGGACGGGCGAAGGGTGTGCGGCGCGGGTTGGGCCGAAGGGGCAGGAAGAAGGGAAACTGGGCCGCGAGCCGGCCCAGTTCGGGGAGAAGAAGAAAAGAAAAAGAAAAGAGAAGAAGAAAAAGGAAGAAAAAGGAAGAAAAAGGAAGAAAAAGGAAAAAGGAAAAAGAAAAATAGGGGGTTGGTTTAATTAAATTAATTAGGATATTTGGGTTATTTAAAAATAATAATATTTAAATAATATAATATTTAAAAATTCCTTTTTAGGCTAAGTTAGGATTTTTATAAGATTTCCCATAAATTCCATTTTAATTAGCAAAACACCCTAATTTTATCCAATTAAATTATTTATAAAATTATTATTAATTTGAAACTATTTTCTCCTTCTTATTTTAAATAAAATAATTAATTTAATTAATTTCCAAAAAAATCCTTAATTAGGTAAAATACCCAAATTCCTCCTAATTAAAATACTTATAAATCTCTTCTTGATTTTCCCTAATTAAATATCCTTTTATTTTGATAAAAATAATTTATTTAAATAATTTTTCTAATAAAATCTCATTTAAATATAATTTATAAAATTAGAAATTTTCGGGGCATTTCAATAACATACAGAGTATATAATGCACATCAACACATAATAGGCCTTAGTAACACCCTTACCTGAAACGACACCAGTCTTGGAGCACGCTCCTACGCCTCCTTAAAGTTTTAACTGGTCTCACCTATATGAGGGAAAAACTTAAATTAGATTCCCTTCTACCAAAAATACTATTAATTATTAACTTATTCTAAGACTTGGCTTTTGATAAAATACTAAAATAATAATAGCAAAAATACCAAAAATAATATCAATATTAATGTTAACAAGAATAATAAAAATAGTAACAATAATAATAAAAAGGGCACTACTTAAAAACATAGTGAAATAAGGGCTTAGACCCCTTTACCAAAATAATACTAACAATAACATTAGTAAAATAATTAACAAAATTTAGTAATAATAATAATAATAATGATAAAAACCATAAAAATATTATAAAATAATAATAATCATAATGGTAATAGTAATAATAATAATAATCGAAGATAAAATGAAGTAGGGTTTCAACCCTACATTGAATAATAATAAACTTATTAGATAATAAAAAAAAAATAATAGCAGTAATAATAATAAAAAATGCTAATGATAAAAATAATGATAATATTAATAATAATAAGACTTGGTATTTATAACTACTACAATTCAAAATAGACACAATAGGTTTCAGCCATGTATAGAATAATAATAATAACACAATAATAATAATAATAATAATAATAATAATAATAATACTAATCGCATAACAATAATAATAATAATATCAACACTATTAGTAAAATATTTGTAATAATAATAATGAAATAATAACAATAATAATTTCGAAATAGTAATAATAATAATAATTATTATTATAATAATAACATATTAATATTAATAATAAAGATAATAGTAACAATAATAATAATGATAATAAAATCGAATTAAAAAATATAATAGGGCTTCGGCCCTCAATATAAATAATAATAAAATAATAATAATAATAATAATAACCATAATAATAGTAATAATAATAGCATATATATTCGAATAAATGAAATAAAATAAATTAAAGCTTGTAACAATCTGGAAAAAAGGGTTGAGAGGGTCTAGGGTTCAACCTTAGGATGGTGGTGACAGGTGGCACCGATGGTGGTGCATGGCGGCAGCGGCGACCAAAAAAAGAGAAGAAAAGGAGAAAAGTTGAAGGTTGGGAACAAAATAGGGAGAATGAAGGTGGGAGTAGAGGTGATTATGGTTACCTAAAAGGAGAGGAATAGAACAGAGGTGGTGGCGTAGCCAAAGGTGGCAGCGCATGTTGGCGGTGGTGGTGGCCAAAAGAGGAAGAAGAAGAGAAAGAGAGAAGGAGAGGGAGGGAGAGGAAAAGAAAGGTAGGGGAAGGTAGATGAGGGTCTGCAGAACAGAATGGGAGGTGAAAGAAGCGGTGGCAGCGACGGAAGTGGTGGTTAATGGTAGTTTGAAGGGCGGCGGAGATGAAAGGAAGGGCTGGTTGGGAAGCAAATTTTGCACAGCCGAGGTGGCTTGTGTAGGGAGAATCGAGGCAGAAGGGAGGCATAGTTAGTTAGACGATAGCACAAGGATGCGTTGGGTGGGCAGAGATGGCGGCGTAGTTGGCCGGAGGCGGCGATAATGATGTCTAACGGGGCGGTGGCGTGCAAGAAGAGTTTTCTGGGTTGGGGATCAAGAGCTCGATACCAGGCTTATTATGGGTATATTTATAGAGAAAATGAAGAGAGGGTAGGGTTCTGTGGGTTAACTAGGGAGTAATGAAAGTAGGGTTAGGGTTGTTGGTGGCGATGGTTGGCCGGTGGGAGTCAATTTCGGGTCAGGGGTATGCGCAGGAAAAGGACGAATTGCGCAAGAAGAGGGAGAAAATGGTTTGGGTCAGCGTGACCGGCGGAACGACAGGGAAAAGAAGGGAGAAACGGCCGGTCAAACAGCAGGATTTGCGGTGAGATTTTTGGAGTTGCAGGCATCGACGGTAATGGTTGGGGAAGAAGAAAAGAAGAAGAAGAAGAAGGAGGTGGCGGTTGGACCGGTCGATCGAGAAAAAAGAAAAGAAAGGAAAGAAGGAAAACTGTCGGGCGCGATCATTAAAACCCGGGGGGGGGGGAGATGCAACGTTTAGAGGGAAAAAGAGATAAAATGCAGCGCGGCGAGGGATAGAAGAAGGGCGACGGCTGCGCGGGTTGGGCTGCACCGAAGGAAAGGAAGGAGGGAGGGGGACTGGGCCGCTGGGCTGGACCAGGGGAAAGTAAGGAAGAAAAAGAAAAGAAAAGAAAAGAATGAAAAAGAAAGAAAAAGGAAGGAAGAAAAAGAAAAAGGAAAAGGGGAAAAGGAGAAAAATAATTAGGTTGGGTATTTAAATTAATTAAAATATTTAGGATATTCAAAAATAATAATATTTGAATAAAATAATATTTAAATTCCTTTTTAGGCTAATTTAGGATTTTTAAAAGGTTTTTCATAAATTTCAATTTAATTAGCAAAAAACCCTAATTTTATTTAATTAAATTATTTAAAAAATTCATATTAATTTGGAACTATTTTCTCCTTCTTATTTTAGATAAAATAATTTATTTAATTAATTTCTAAAATAAAATACTTAATTAGATAAAATACCCAAATTTCTCCTAATTAAAATACTTATAAATTTCTTCTTGATTTTCCCTAATTAATTCCTTTTTATTTTAATAAAAATAATTTATTTAATTAATTTCCTAATAAAACCTTATTTAAATATTGTTTTAAATTAGAATTTGTTTGGGGCATTTCACTTTAGGTGTTACAAAGTTGTTCCCCCTAGCTAACTAGTTATATGTTTTAAATGAGGCTATGACAATTCATGATGTATATGGTGAGTAAATAACCTAGTGTAGATTGAGTATGAATATGTTCAAGGTATGGATGGCATGCATGGTAGGGAATAATGAGAGTGGTGGTGATTTATGTAGTCCTATTTATCGGTAATGACTACTTTCATAGATTCTAACTGTATTAACTATTTTATTTTCATTTTATATTCAATTGATTTTATTAGACACTGCTATTTTTTTAGTTAAGAATAAATTTTGATGTATTTTCTTAATTTTTATAGCCTTAAAACTATTGTAAGTTGAATTTTAGTGTCTAATTATAATATTTGTAGCAGTAATACCCTCATTGTATTTAGCTACCGCATATATTTTTTCTTATTTCTCTAGTGGATTGATTTTGAAAAATAGGGGTGTTAAAAAATTAGACTTATTTTAATCCTAGATCTATAAATTACTCACACATAGTTAGATTGATAAACATAATAGAGAATTAGACATGCATGATATAAATAGGGTAATATAATAGATTAGAAGATAAACCTAGTGTGTTGAGGATATGTAGAGTTAATTGTTAGATCTAAATGATTATAAAGTGTTAATATTATGATCCAATGGTGGATACATATTTTTCTGTTTGGATGCAAAGCTTTGAGATTGAAGATAAAATAGAGAGAAAGCCCCTCTTACTAAATTGAACCGTCTGATATATAACATGCATCATATTTTTTATTTCCATTGTACATAAATACCTAATGCTCTATTACTAAAAAAAAAATTGGTGTGGTTTTTTGTCCCGATAAGTAGTAATTTTATTACTTATGAAAATGAGTAGTTACAACCATACATAACCATCAAACCATACAATGAACCATACTAACCCACTTATGAACTTTAGCCTTAAAATGTGGGTGTACTAACCTTCTAACTACAGTCATGACGGTAGGCAGTAGCCCAAATAAGAGTAGGAAAATATCTACTTAGATTCTCAATAATTCTCATGTTTATTTCATACAAAAATATTAGCAATGTAGAACACAAAAAGAGATATCACGACTTGATTCTTCATACCATTTTGTCTATACCTGGTCACCAAAGTCTGGATCTCCTGTTACCAACCTTGGATGCTATCTTGTCTTCCAACCATTTGTCTAATTTCCCGCCAGATTGAAACCTTGTAAGGGAATAGGATGAACAAGTGATCCCTCATTTTAGTTTGTCGCTGATGTAATACACACCAATTATTTGCACCGATGCTAATCTCCATAAGCTTAGCTTTAGTCATTGATTTATTTCTTGAGTCCAACCACAAAAGATTCTACATCTTGGAATGTTAAGGGGATGCCACATAAGTTTGGAACATCTTTGATTATCTTTCCTTGGTCTTACAACTTCAAAAGAGATTTTGATACTATAATCCACATTGGATGAAGCTATATAACATCGTTATAACAAGGAAGATTTTTTTTTAAAAAAAAAGCCATGAAGCGTATGCTGTGGGATTGTAATCCCACACACTATTGTGCTTAATATATACTAGATGAATCCATCTAACCCATAATGACTCTTTCTTGAGAGCAATATTCTGAAGGAGTTTTCCTAAGGTAGAATGATTTCAAACACCTAGGTTAAGTAACCCAAAAGCACTCTCCTCCTTAGGGAAACAAAGACGCTCCTGAAAAACTAGAGCTAATTTTCATAAATGCACCTTTCTTGACAACATGAAGTTACTACAAAGATCCACAAATTGACGAATAACCTTTTTTGACAAAAGAATAACCTCACTGAAATACAATTGCAAACTGAAAACACCGACTTGATAAGTCGTAACCTTCCACCATAAGATAGACATATTATATTCTAATGTCTTAGTCTTGTAGTTTCCTTTTCCAAAATTGGCTAGAGAAGAGTTAAAGAAACCTTTGATCTGGTTAATGACAAACTAAGGTAGGTGCTAGGGAAGGTACCCTCTTGGAAATCCCACAAATCTAACAAATCCGCAATTGATCTTTTCACTATTATCCCCTCACCATAAAAAAAGACAGTGCATTTATGGGGATTTAGGATTAGCCTATATAAACTAGAAAAATGATGAACCATATCCATCAAATATTTCACACTTTATGATCCACCATTCAAAAGAGGAGAATGCCATCCAAAAAACTAAGGCCGACAATCTTCAGTTGTTTACATCTAGGGTGGCCTTTGAGAGCCCCATTAATCCATAAAAGTTTGAGACATCTAGAAAGATAGTCCATGAAAAGAACAAAAAGATAAGGAGATAGCGGATATCCCTATATAAAACCTTTCTTAGCCTTGAAAGGAGGAGTCAACACAGCAGAAAATAGAAGGGAGAATGTCACCATATGCAAATAGGCCATGATGAACTTAATCAATTAATAGGGAAATCCATATAGCAACAAGATGTTATGAAGAAACTCTAATTGACCATATCATCGACTTTTTGAAGATTCATCTTTAACATGCATCTTGGGAAGACTCCTTTGTACAACTCACAAGCCAACATAACATTTTCACTAATACTTCTTCCCATAATGATAGTGGTTTGATCATAGTCAATAATTGAGGGCATTATATTTTGCAGTCTCTAATTTAGGACCTTTAAAATAACCTTGTAAAGCATGATACAACATGTAATAAGGTTGAAATTAGTAACACTTTATGGAATTTTCTTCTTATGAATTGGGGTCAAGGAGGTTACATTAACCTTCCTAGATAAAAACTACAACAAATAATTCTCTAACCGCCATAAATGATTCATCTTATATTATTTCCCCACTTTTCTTAAATAAAACATTTGTAAATCTATCCACTTCGGGGGCCTTAGTGTCACCAATTGAAAATCCAACCCCTTTAACCTTGTCTTTTGATATTAGAGCATTTAATCCATCTTACTAATCATCTATAAAAGAGTAATCCACCACATTATGGTTGAGATGGCCAATTGAGGGATTTAGTGCCCATAAGTTGTTTAAAATAATCTATTAAGGCTTTCTAAATTACTTGGGAACCCTTCACCTCCCTGACCTCCTTTTTTACCACTCATTCACTTGAGCATAGAAGAACTTATGATTTGAGTCACCATAATTCAATTATTGAATGCTGGCCTTTTGCCTTGAAAACATCTCCTCACAATGCAATAAATGGGCATACTTTTGTCAAAAAAACCTTTAGTTGATCTCTATTCCTAGCATTTGAAAGTTCATAAAGCATTTCCTTTTGAATCACAAGCATCTCCTCTCTCATAGTAACAACTTTTTATGATATAGAACTATATTTATCCTGATTCAGTTGCTTTAGGTCATTCTTAAGAGCTTGCAACCTATCATATATCCTGAGAAAAAAATTCCTTTGTAGTTTTTCTTTCCAAGTTGATTGAACCAAATTTAAAAAAATCCTCATCCTCTGCCTAAAATTGAAACGGATTCTTACCATGGACAACTAATACTTGAAGATTAACAATCACTAGGTTGTGATTCGACACCAAAGGGCTAAGATACTTAGCCACTAAAGAAGGAAAAGATTCCAACCACTCTAAGTTGACCAATGTTCCATCCAATTTACACATGACTTTGGCATCCCCTCCTATTTTATTAGACCAAGTATAAAAACAACCCCAGCCTAGTAAATCTATGAACCTAAAATCCAAACATTCATCCTAAAAATCTTGCATGTCACTAGCATTTGGTATGTCACCTTGAAATTTCTATCTAAAATAAAGGAAAACATTGAAATCCCCCATGAGAATCCAAGATGCTCTAAGAATTCTATATTATTTCAGCCAATTCCAAAGCCTTTCACTCTCAACACCACTATTCAAAGCATAAATGAAGCCATCAGTAAATCATAAGTTACCAAGTAAATGCTTGAATTCACAAATGTGTCTTGATCACACATATTAATAACTATGATTCAGTATACACTATGGTCCCAAGTGACCTAAATTCCACCATTAAGGTAATGAGAGTAGTTATTTATAATGTCCCATCCTCTCCTGACTTTATTTAAATCACTAATACATTTATTCTTTTTCACTATAGTATTTTAATAATATAAAGATTAAGTATTAATACTATAAAAATGACCAAAATTCATTATGCTTGGAGGTATCACTCAATCTTTGGATATTCCAAGCACTAAGCATGTCCACTAGGATCATTATTATAAACACCTCTCCTAGCATATTTCTTCTAAATAAACCTTGAATTAGACATAAGGAGCTCCTGTACTACCTTAGTTGATCTATTCTTGGTCATAATTCTAACCTCAAAAAGTGGACCAAGATTATTAATCTTCACCAATTTATCAGACCCCTCATCAATAAGAATAATATCAATGAACCTCACCAATTTATTAGAACCCAATTAAGGTTGCCAAGCGATATTTTCTATAAATCCCACTAAATAATCAGGCCCCTTATAAAGCTACTAAGAAAAAAATTTCTTCTATTTGAATGGTATGTTGGATATTAGCCCCTTCTTTTTTGACAAAGTTGAAAGTGTTAAATGCATTCAGTTGGACACTTGCACTACCCACCATAACACTATCCTTTTCTTGAGAAATATCCTTACCTTTGCTATGGTCCCTCACAATACTTAATTTTTTGTGTGATCTATCCCCCTCCAAATCAACATAACCAATGAATCCAAGAGAGGTTTCTTAACATCTATCCCAACCAACACCTTAGGGAAGGACACTTAATCCTTGATTATAGTTATAACATTAGTGCATAGTGGCTTCCTCACTACACTTGCGATTTTGCTCAATGAACTCTTGGCCTAGTACTTAAGAGGAAAGTTAAGAAATTTGATCTATAAAGTCACAACCTAAATCTCATTCTTATAAATCTTCATCTTCCTATGCCAAAGCTTCAACAAAAATGGTAAAATTCATATCTTCCATGTTATTAAACTTAAAAAGAATATAGTCGGAAGCAACACTTGTGGTAAAGTAATCACTCTCCAATGCGTACACATATAACCACAAATCTAGTTGTAAGTTAGAGAGTCCCCAAACACATATACCACTAAGGTATTAACCCATATATTTGCTTCTGATTTAACACCCCTTATCTAATTTTATCAAAAGTAGTCCTTTATCTATATGGGAGGGATTTATGATAATTATTCACCTTGACTAGGATTATAGTCCCCATCCAAAATATCTCTCCAGGAGTATCCTTCGCGAGGGGAACATAGTTCCAATCGATCCCAAATAGATTTTCTCTTCAACGACTAGGGTTAATTGATTATGTTTTTTAACTTTCATTACCGCATCAAGATTAGGGTTTGCCTCTGCTTGGGCATTCATAGTACTGGTATTAGCCTTATTGAAGATTATTGAAGGCTCGTGCATACTAGTATAGGTAATATCAACATCAAATAATTCAAACTCAAAGGGTTCTATAGTTATTGCTCCTTATAAAGTTGCCAACGAATGTTCTTAACTTTTTTGGCTTTGAGAACCAACTACACATGAAGGAATATCAGTATTCTTATAATAAAAAATTGATCACAATTGGTTAAGAATCATGGAAGAAGGTGATTTATTCTTCCTTGCCATGGTCTGCCTCACTCTAAACCTTAGGAGAGAGGAGGGAGGAGACAAGCCACTTCATGGACTCATTTTCACTAGTGTGCTTTTAAACACAACTTGCCTATGTATTTTTTTACATAAAAAAGCATGAATGTGCTTTTTAATGAAATAGGGCTCTACACACTTACTTTCTTCTTCCTTCTCATAGTTGTACCCATTTTTCTTCGAGGCTCGTTTGTATGCTACTTTAATCCATTTTAGATCATTTTCCTCCAATATGATGTACTTGCAAGGACAATCAAAAGTAAAGTAGTATCCCAACATAATTGTGCTAATTCTAATATAAAAAATGTATAAATGAATGAAATTTTAGAGTATTATGAGCTAAATAAACCACTTAATATATTGAATTATTAAAAGGGTGCCTCAAGAGCTATCTTCTTCACTATAAGCTTCAACCTTTCTAGAATCCTCAGGAATAGGAATATCTTCCCAATCCTCACCATAGTACAAATATTCATTGGAATTCTCTAATGAGTCATACTTTGGTCTTGAACTAAGGATACACCAAAGAGGAACCATAATCATACTACTGAGACTAAAGTTGCCCTTTATAATTTACAAACTCTTTGCTTGGCAGTTAGTTGTCTATAGCTTCATGGGAATGTCTCAGTTTAGCATCACCAATAACCTTCTCAATGCACTCATTCATATATTTTTGTGATGACTCAACCTCCTACTTGGCCTTGGCTAATTGTTCCTGAAGATGATTTATCTTTATATTTTTAGTCATATCCTTATTAGTAAATTCTTCGCATAGTCGCTCAATCTCGGTCCATTAATCTTCCTTGGTTTTTCTATCTTTGTATACTTAGTTTCATATATGGCTACCTTATCAATTAGAAAATTAATCTTTGATCGAAGAGGTCTGTTAGAATTAGCATACATTCAAACCTTGTTCGTATCTGCAATACAACCCAGTTTTTCGTCATAAAAGTTAGTTGATTGGTCAAACTTTTCTTCTTGTGAAGGGTGACCTCTATACAAGTAATTTCAACATTCAATAGTTTTATTTCAACTTTAACTACTTGCCTTTCTCTTTTATGATAATCTTCTAAGAAAAAAACTTGATCCTTCAGAAAATCTACATAGACTGAGGAAGACTTTAATATGTTCTTCCCCGTTTCCAACTCATATACTTTAGCCTCAAGGGGTCCCTTTTTGGCTTTTATAATTGAGTGAGCACCTTGAATACCTTTATATTCTTCCTCTATCTATTGGAAATGTTAGGCACTTTGATAAAACCAATAAAAAATCTTCTTATGTATAAAAAGTTGTTGCAGGTGATATATATATATATATATATATATATATATATATATATATATATATATATATATAAAGAGGTTATTAAAATTGTTATTTTGAGGCTATTTTACACATATAAAATTATGAATTAAGGTGTACCTGATAAGTGAGATTTAAGTCAACCCTCAGCAAGGTTGTTATCCTGAGGCCATCGACTATCTTCCTATCCTAGCTTGACATAATAACCTTGGTTAATTCTAGACCAACACTACCATCTGGATGGCAGTTAAAGAAGGAGTAGTTGTCAGACATAGGTAAGGTGACTCCATCATATTCAAATACAACTTTAGAGACACTTTCAAAAAATACTTTTCTATGAGGGAAATCTTCCAATTTAGATATCCCATCATCATGGCCTTCTAACATAACAACTCCATGTGTGGAGCCGTTGGCACATGCTGGTCCAAACAAAAGTTTAGAGGCACCGCCATAACTTGTGCTAGCCTTTGCTTTTGGAGAAGGAATACTTTTGGTTCCTAAGTGAATATTTGTGCTCCTTGATACCTCTTATTCATCACTCTCTTCTTCGTCCATGAGTATAATAGTATCTATAGATGGTACCAAGATTAGAGTCTCTTTAGGACGTAATAATGAAGGAAGCTGAGGTTTCTTTGAAGAAGGATCCATCGGTTCCTCACCTTTTCTTTGAATCTGTCTCTAAAGTGGCTTAGGAAGATTGTGTTTCTTCTTTGATTCTGATAGCTTAGAGGTGGTATAGAATTTTGGAATATTTTTAGTCATCAAAACTTTGGAGATTACCTTGGATGGGGCTCCTTCATAAACAAGATAAATAAAATTACAAATAATTATTTATTATGAATAATTCGTAATAATATAAGCTAAGGAAAAGCATGATAAAGGCATGGAACTCGGTATTGAAGGACACATTATTCACAAAAGCCGACAAACATAATTGTAGTTGATGGAAAAATAATGAGTATTTCTAACCTTTTTGATTTTTGATTTTTTTGGCTTTTTAGTACCAGGCCTCAAGATCCCTTCAGTTTCCTGAACACATGATAGAGCCAAAGTATTTTTAAAACATGGTTACTTATGAAATAAACATGGTGGTGATATATTATTGAAATATATACCTTCTGTTTGGTGGCCCTGGTGATAGATGCCCTACTTGGAGGATGAATGGTAGGTATTCTTATGCCATTGGATAGGATGGAGGGGACAACTTGTTGTCAATTCCTTTAGGCATTACACTCTATAGGGAAAAGTGAGAGAATTCTATAAGCTAACATAATTATTAAATTAATGAGTGGACAAAAATGAAGAATGGATAATAAGTTACTTACTAGCATAATATATTAATCCCATCTTCTTAATGATGACATGGTCGTTCACGACCTCACTATTATTTATGATACACCCATCGTCCTACACAAAATTTTCAAACTTTTTTACGTAGGCTTCTAACTCTATAGAGAATAGTGGAAACTCTCTCATGTCAAGATTAACCTAACCCCACTTAGGTAGATTCCACTTAGAATCTCCCAAGATGAATAAATATTGGGACTTTCATATTTTTACCAATGACTGAGGCTCCTTAATAAATTTATTCTCACCCCTAATCTGAATGGAATAGAAGCCTAAGACCAATGAATGTCTTACAAATTTGAAAAAGTTCCCAAACAAACCCATTGTTGGTTTGAATTCTAACAAACAACAACCATATAGAAAGCCTCTCACCATTATTTGGGTATTGGGGAAATATTGAGTTGCGCTTAGCCAACATACTTAGGGAAACTCTCTTATAAATAGGTGTAAGGGAAAACGTATGCCAACGTATAAGACCTTGACATATAAGTTTATATATCTACTAAGCAAATTATTAGTTCTGTCTAAAGGTGTTGGCTGAATCAATGTGAGAGAAAAAGGAATATAGTACTTAATACAAAGTTTCTCAAGCTAAGCTTTGATGACGTTACTTGTAAGGAGAGTGTTTGAGTCAACATATGAAAGTTCAAACATGCTGATAGAAAGTGGAAAGTTATAAGGGGTGAACGGACCGATTGGTTCATTTAAGATAAACAAAAGGGGAAGGAAATATTGAGGGTGTGATGGAGGTATTAAAAGACTAAGTATCAGAGGAGTTGTAAGGGTGAGTAAGTTGTTTCTTTTAGAAGGTTAGAGGATTTACCAAGTCTTTCAGAAAATTTGGTGGTTGGTTCGGTGATGACACAAAATTTGCATTTTTGATTACCTTTAGGAAGCTTGTTCCACTGAATTCCTCCATATATGACAATCGTAGAAGGGGTTGTACAAATATATATGAACAGAGACAAAAATGGTGTGGTCGGTGCTCTAATAAAGGATTAATAATGAAGTTTTACAATTTTTAGACAAATGAATAGTAGCTTGAAGAATTTTTCTTTAGTGAAAGTGTAGGGCTCAAAAGTTAAGAGAATATAACGAGTAGTAAGTGAAGACTTAAGGAAATAAAGCAATTTTAGGGGGTATATATATAGTGATATAAGATGGTTGAAATTACCTCATTTTTTTTATCATGAAGATGAATAATTTTCTAGGTTGTGTGTATTCATTACTAACAATATCCTCTCAATAACCTCTTACGATTAGATAAAAGACCGGTTAGTGGGAAAAGTCTATGGAGAAAACATAGTGTCAAATCAAAGCCTCTATTCTCAACTCTTCTTACTCAATAAAGTGGTGCCAAAACATATGGTCTTCAATGACCTAGAAAACTATTCATTTTATAATAGTTATAGTTGGGCTTATGTGGTCCTTATTTAAAGGTTCTTCCTCTGATCTAAACACATAGGAGTAAGGAAGGCGAGTCTTACCTATCAAGGCTCATTTTGGTACTATCTTATTTTTATCAAAATTAAAAATTTTAATTTTATGAAAATTGACAGATTTTTTATAGTTTTATTTTCCTCTGAGTAAGATAGGTCGAGTGGATGTTTAATGCATCAAATATCCAACTGATGATTACAAGAGTGAGTTTATGGTATTCTAAGGTCTTTTGTATAAATTTATTTGATTTTATTTCTTGTTGTTTATAAAAGTGTCTGATGGTCTTTTATGTGTAACTTTATTTGTCGTTATCTATATATGTGTGTTTGATGCACACCTTGATGAGAGAACGTGTTCATCGGTATTTCAAGATGTAAATTTTGTATATTAATTTGTGTTAGGGTCTTCTTGTTTGAATCATTTAATTGTATAGTTTTAACCTTTATACATGTAATAAAAAAATAGCTTGTTTACCCCTAGAAGTAGCTAACGCAATGGATGAAATTTTGAAGGGAGTGATGATATTGTTTTTCCCTCAACTAGTCTTATTTGGTCTTGGAGTGCTGGCCCAAAGGATAAGAGTTGGCCCAAGAAGCTTTTAGGTGCACTCATCTTGGTCTCGGACCTGTCTTGAGATGATTTCCTATACTGTTCCCTTGCTGGCTTTATTCTCTACACAGGGCATGGCAACTTGCTGTCCGCTACCACACACTATCTTTTCCTATTACTTTACCATCATTCTATTCCTATATATATGGGGTCTTGTTGTAATACCCCAAAATTTTCTTAGCCTAATCCTACATTATTAACGCCCTAATTTGATTCTAATCTCAAAAAATCTTATTATTAGCCTTAACCAAATTTCTTAATCTCAAAATTTTAACCGAAATTTGGAAACCGAAATTAAAAACCCACTAAAATTTCCACTAATCCTAATTATTTGGCTAATCCCAAAATTCCTACTCTAATCCTAATTCCCTAACACTTCTCTCTTTTCCTTTTCTTTCTCCTTTTCTTTTCTTCCTTTCTTCCCTTTTCTTCCTTTTTCTTTTCTTTTCTTTTTCCTTATTCTCTTGCGTTGTTTTCCTTGTGGCAAGAAGGATTTGGCTCCTCTGCACCATGCACCATCCACTTGCCTCCCACATGCACCATGACACCATCCTTGTCGGCCCTGCCACTCCCTCGTGCTGCCTTCTTCTTCTTCTCCTCTCCCTACTGGTGCTCTATTTTCGCAGCAACCATCACTCTTCCGCCCTTTTTCTTCCTTCTTCTTTCTTCTTGTTCCTGCCTTCTCCTCCTGTACACGTTTTCTTCTTCATCATCACCCCCTCGTGCCTCTGCCCGATTCCCATCCATCTCAACCATCACCATCCCCTTATCCTTTTCTTTCTTTCTTTCTTCTTCTTCTTCTTCTTCTTCTTCTTCTTCTTCTTCTTCTTCTTCTTATTCATCATCATTGTCATCATCACCACCGCCATTTTTCTCCTCCAAGGCATGCCATCCTATTAGTATATATACCCCTCCATCCCTCCATTTTATTATCATCCATTAGCTTCCCGACCTTCTTCTCTTCTTCCTTCTCCTTTCTCCTTCTTCTTCTTCTTCCTTCTTCCCTATTTTTGGCATTCAAAACACCCAATCCACCACCGAGCACCACCCAAGCTACCACTAGCCTCCATTTGGCTGGTGAACTGACCACCAAGGTTGCCCCAACCTTCCCCCTCGCCATCGTCGGCCATCGTCGCCGACCGTCGCCTCTTTTCCCTTCTCCTTCTCCTCGTTTATTGTAGAGTTTTAGAGTGTATGGCCTGCTGCTTGACCGTGCAAATGCTCAGATCCCCTACTGCATAGCTGTGCAACTTTTTTTTTCTCTCGGCCTAGTTTGCACAGCTGTGCAATTATTGCACCGCTTGGCCGTACGTCTTTTCTTCCTTCGACTCCGGTTAATTCCATTTTACCCTCCTCTTCCTTAACTTCCCCCTCAATCTTTAACCTTCAATCCTAATTATAATTTATCTTATTTTTGTAGGTTATCTTCTAGTGATATCATAGGAGGTATAGGATTTACGTGCGTAGAGCCCGGTGTCGTTGTCGGTAAGGATACATGTCGTAGTTAGGGATTTATGTGATACTTCTATTGTTGATATATACTTTTGTGTTGAATATGTTGTATTGAGTAATTTAATTATGCAAATGCTATGAAATGATATTCTTAAGGGTAATGAAATTATGTAAGGTCATATTTGGGTATAATATTGGATACAAGATATCTATGGGAAACTAAAGATATGTAATTTGGATAATGATTGGAAATGTATATGCTTTGGGTTTTATAAGGCTTTGGGAGAATATGATTGTCTTGCCTACCCTAAGGGTATTATGGTCATTTGAGGATAATTACGTGGTCGTACTTATGTGTTTAATTGTATGTCTTGAGTCCGGCATGATAATATACAATCAATTCTGAATAAGATACTAATTATGTAAAGTGAAAGATCACTTGAGTCAGGCCAAGGTGTTTATATGGCTCCGTTCTACTGGATAATAATAGTGGCTCAGGTGTGTTATCCTTGAGAGGTGCTTCAGTCCATTCCACTAGATCAAGAATAGTGGGGCCCCATACTCAATGTGAATGAAAATACAATTAAGAGTTAGAGTATAAAAAGAAAGGTACTAATCATTTAAAGCGAAAGACTATGTGAGTCAGGACCAAGGTGTTCAGTTCGTTCCACCGGATAATAATAGTGGCTTGGGTATGTTGTCTCCAAGAGGTGTTTCAGAATGTTCCATCGGTTTAATAAATAGTGGTTCGGGTGTGTTGTCCCTAAGAGGTGTTTTAGACAGTTCCACTGGATAATAATAGTGGCTCGGGTGTGTTGTCGCCGAGAGGTGTTTTAGACAGTTCCACTGGATAATAATAGTGGCTCGGGTGTGTTGTCGCCGAGAGGTGTTTTAGACCGTTTCACCAGTTTAAGAATAGTGGGGTCCCTAAACTCAACATAAATAAAAGATTAGAATATGGAATATCTAATGAAAGAACTGAAATTAATATTTATCCGGAATTCTTTGATTTATACATGTATGATTTGCTTAGGAGAATTCTTGTATTATGTGTAACCTTACTTGAATGTACCATTACCTTACTCAGTGATCATCCATTTTATGGGTGCTGCTCATTCCCACGAGTAGATCCGCCCCCTTTTGTAGGTGATTGATGATTATTAGCTTGATGTGCTTGCCTTGGGTGAGCGCTAAATGAATTGGTAAAGGGTATGGTTATTCCGAATACCTCTATCTTTCTTTAGACTCTTAGTCCTTTGTTTTCACTATTTATTTCCTTCCCTATATTTCATATCCTATATCACGATAGAATCAAGTGCTTCCCACACCTAATTCCTATGTATAAGGTTACTTTTGCCTTTCACTTGACATAGAATGGGCATAGAGAGTGCCTCTTCTATGCTAGATGCGGTGTGACACCCCTACGTTTTATGTTTTGTCTTCCACTATTAACTCTTTAAAACATATTTTTTTGTTGTTCCGAAATTTAGGGGTGTTACACTTGTATCCAATTTAGGACATCTGAAATCACAAAATAATTTTCTTACTTTTACTTTCTCCTCTCTCTTCTGTCCTCTAACATTTCTCCTTAGAATTCTCTCATCTTTAATTCCCAATTCTATTTTCTTATAACCTCTCAACTCACAAAACACACACAACACCCATGATCTTTGATAATTGTTGTATATTTTACTATTGTTATACTTGTCTTTCAATGTTTTTATACATATCTTTCACCATTATTTTTACTAAAATGTAGAACTATAATTCAACTCTATTCTTCCAATCTTTTACCATCATTATATATATCTATCATCACCATAATTATACTTATATTTCACCATTACTAAAATTTCATCATTATTATACTAAATTTAACATTTCATCATTATTGTGTTGGATGGGATGTACAATCTTGCAACACTTATTTCATTTTATGGAGACCAATGGATATTTTTCATGGAAACGTTGGTTTCCTAACTCTGATGTGGTTATTGATATTGTATTTGTGCACCTAAATTCTATTGCTTTGTTTCATGTGTTTTCATATGTCATTTGTTTGGATTATATATAAAAATTTAGTAGGTACAACCTTCCTTTCTTGGAGGTCGTTGGTTTTGTGTTTAGTGGTAAGAATTTTATTATTGTCTTGGATTTTATGACAAATAAAAAGGAAGATAAATATGAATGTGTGCTTGATAAGGTAAAGATATTAAAGGAGCCCCATAAACCAAATGTGGTGATCCTTGATAGGGAATTGAGACTGGCACAAACAGTACCAAAAGTCTTTCCTAATTCAGAATCCTTATTATGTAGATAAAAAATTAGTAAGAATGTTCTCTCTAATGTTATAAAAAAGGTTGGAAAGTATAATAGCCGGAGAACATTTTCTAGGAGGTTGGAGGAAGATTGTACAAGCGACTACAATTGAGACATATGAGAACAAGCTTTTACATATGCATGAAAAATGGTTAGATTTCTTTATCTATTATAATATGTGTACGAGACCTGGTTGAATTCATATAAGGAGAGGTTCGTTTCAATGTGGGTTGCCAAAATTATTCACTTTGACAATCATATAACCAAGATTATAATTTTTGTTGTAAATGTTCAATATCATTTAACTCATCATTAAATAACAGTTAATCATTAGTTATATTTTGAAATTCTAATCGTAGGATGGAAAGTGAACATGGAAAGCTGAAGAAATATATATCATCATCATATATGAGATTTGACACATTATACCCCAATATTGACGTACTACTAATACTTTAAATTAATTAGGTGAAAAAATATCTGGAGCAGTCATGGTTTATTATTCCGCATTACTCTACATATGGCATATTGATAAAGGAGCTCATGTCTGGTGTATGTTGTAGAGCATTGGAATTCATTGAAGAGGAGAGTGAGAGGTCCATTATGGTTGGCATCGAACCCTTGGGATGTGGGTGTTACTTGAGGTTGACACAAAGTCTATCGTATTCACACATGATATTTCCATTACAAACAAGATCGTCAATCCATTCTCTTATCAGTTGTGCATCATATCTGGAAGACTTTCACTTTTGTCACACTATAAGAAGAAATGTTTGATTTTGATGATTCTTGTTGGTCAAACTGTACATCCATTTTCTTCTAAAATTATATTTAAGATGCAACTGATGCTTGATCATTATCCATCATACCCATAATGTTATTCTAATCTTATCGATGAGATTCTCAAACCCGTAAAGATAATTATGGTAGAATTGAATGTCCAACAAAGCAAAGGGTGCCCAAGTAATAATACACGGAGGGATCATCAGAGTGGGAGCACACAGAGCGTGCTTATTTGGAATCCCCTATGGGTTAAGGTCAATTAGGTTGGGGATGTTGTCGTGCATCTCCTAAAAGAGGTTGCCCTTCCCCTGTTCAATTGGATTGAGGAAGAAGTAGTAGTGGGAGACAGTACTAGACTGACTCATCAACTCCTCCATGATTTTTCTTGGTCTAATGATATTGAGGTAGCTATGCTTCCATGTGTCGCATATGGTGTTATGTTGTGGGTGATGGAAACTATAAGCTTAGATCATTTGCACTAAAACTCATGGATAAGGAATTAAAATTGTTAAATGTTAGAGTTGTAATGTATAGAGAATTTGTGTCTTATCAAGAGTTATATGAACATACCTTTGTAGATCCTATTGTGGAAAAGATGCAATGTCTGATACATTAGAGGGGATAAGCTTCGATGGAGAAATGGTGGTCACATCAACTAAAATTTGGATTCCTCTTTGTGATAACGTATAATGTTGTATTCTTTTGCTTGAGTGTTCATGGGTCAATTACATGTTTACCACATAGAGCTCCACCTAATGACCGATAATCTAATAAGATCATCACTATCTTAAGTGTCAAAAATTTGTTGCACTATGTATTGGTATGTATTTTAAGCACTCTAATTTTGTATATGGTTTTGATTATATTATATATGTTTGACACTCATGTTAAAAATACTTTATATTAACCTTGATGGAAAATGCAATATTGCCACTTATATCTAACTAGTGGTACAAATATGCTACTCCAAGCATATTTGGATGGGATGAGCCATATTGTGATTGCACTCAGTTGTATCAGTATATAATGGGTATATGTGTCAACCAAGGAGGATAATTAGGTTGATGGTTTGTGCATAATGTAATGAGTTTTTTGAAGAACTTTATGTACTTTTATTTATTGCATTCTCTTAAGTATTTTGGTGCATAACTTCATTTACTTTGATTTATCACATTCTATTAAGTATTTTGTTGTAGAATTTTATGTATTTATTGAGGACTAATCATGGTGTAACAAGAAACTAACATTAACATACAAATAAATTTCTTAGATAACAAAGTCATAACGATCTTAAAACAAATTTAAAATCAACAAGAGGTTGGTCGGTCTCCTCTTCACTAGAGGAGGGTTTAGGCCTACTCATGGTAAGACAAAACTCCTTTATCTTATCAAATCCTTCATCCTTATTAATTCTACCCATCTTCTCTTCTTTGAACTAATAGTGGAATCCACTCATTAATTTATTATTTGTCTCCACCTTTATCCCGATGTATAGGGAATAACTTGACCTTTTGTCTACTGGTACACGATGAAATACTATATGGATTTGAGGACAATACCAAGGAAGGTATTTAGTTGATGCATCATGCTTTTATGTCGAGTGATGAAAATGGGAGCTGAAGTCCAATTAGTGGGGTGACTAAGCATTCCAAAATGATGCAAAACTAGAGTAATCTACTTTATACTTCATAATGATTACACTTTGACAAAATTTATGTGCTAAAACTATAGGAGGAATCAAGATGATTTGGGGGTAGTCAAACTTTCAAGCAACTCGATCTAGCATGTAAGGTTCCATAACATCCACAAAGCACAGACCGCTTTTATACGCCAACTCAGGATGTTTCATACTTATATCTTGGTCGAATGATAAGAATTAAACTTACAAACACCTGCAAAACAATATTAATATAAATTATTACAAATATCTACGATTGTAAATTATTCATATAAAGTATGTCATCCACCTATTAAGCCTTAGGGAATTTAGTTGCCTCCTACATTAAATTACGCCATCCATGAACTTAGAGGAAGGGTATGACGAGATGTATCCCACCTCATCACTATAACATCACTTGATAGATTATATGTATGATAATAACTCCACCGAAAGCGCATAAAATACTCATAAATTCAGGCACATGCACAATTATAACACGTATATAAATAATTAAATTAATAATTAAACAACTATTTAAAATAATAATTAAAAATAAATAATTACATCTAATAGTGTCATGCACCCATCTATCTACTTGCACTCGATCCTAGATAAAATACCAAGCTTCCTATATAAATAGGCTAAATTCTCAGCTCCAAGGGCCTGATTAGCTAACTTGCTCAAATTAGCTACTAATCTGAGCATGGATAATAGAACACAATTACTATATTTGTCTATAAAAAGTGTGCAAGATAGTAGGTAACATATATATAACCAATCATAAGACTCATCGTCCTCAACACGATCATTTGTAAACTTATAAAAAATATCATCCAATGCGATCGTGCTTTCCTTCACAAAAGTTGAATTGACCAACAACTTGGGTTCACCCTACATGTCAGCCAGAAGCTCCACCACATCACCATCAGTAGGAAAATGCTTGATAATATACTCATACACGTGCCAATTAAGATCCATAATGTAAATCACATCATGTAGGGTAATAATCATCTCACCAAATGGAAGGCAGATGATGTTGGTTTCTGGGTTCCACCTCTTAACGAAAGGAGTATTGTGATGGTAGAAGTATGTCAAATTTAGATGCTTTAAACCCATGGTATTGATGTAGTCATAGGCAATGTCCATGTCAATATCATCAACCAGTAGTCTTCTCAAGTTTTTTTTTTATCCTTGATAGAACACTCAGCACAAGGTGTGGTTCCCATAACCAAAAAAAAATGTTAGAATAATGAATTACATGGTAAAAATATAGAAACTAATATGTATAAGAATATTAATTACCTTACCATCATTCTATATGGTATATGCCATATGACCCTTAAAAATGGAAATAATATTCATAACGAGTGGAGCTCCACCACTAGGTTCTAATCAATCTTCAATCATCGTTTGATGCCTACGAGGAAACATATTGTAATACCCCCAAAAATCACTGCTAACAAATTTCGTTTAAATATACAAATACAAGCACGGGGGTGCTACCGCCATGATCAGTACAAGCCTGTCCCCCGACCAGTCTTGTAGTAATCACAAGACTAAAGAAAATTTTTACGAAGCATTAGGAAAACTTAAACACAAATTCTTAGAAATCAAAGTATTTATAACCCGAAAATTAGAGTGCGCGATAAAAGTTATTACAACTGAAAACACGTTACATAGTTAAGTTCTCGAAAGGGATAACAGGTACAATACAATAAAAAGAAATAGAAATACAATGAAAACATAAGTACAATGCAATAAAAGAGAGTCCGGCCTACATCACTCTCAGGCCCCCATATCAGGTCCAACAATCAACATACGTCCCCGCCTGACACATCCAAGATGTCATAGGTGTCAAACACGGTCCCACCTACTTGCACAAATTCAGAAGGGCCCTCTACTCATGGGAATGAGTAGCAACCATGAAACGGGTGGTTAGTACACTATGTACTGAGTAAGGTAACCATATGGGTAAGGCCAGCAAGAAGCAATAAAGTAAGGCCATGCAAGAAAATAAGTACGTAAGGCATACAAAGCATAATTCAGGTTCATAAGATCAGGCCAGACTAGAACTAATATTTTGTCTTACACATCTCTTATATTAATTCCATGTGAATACGAGAACCCCACTATTATAGTTGGTGGACCGAAAACACTCCACAGGGTAGAACGTACCTGACCACTATTATAGCCGGTGGACCGAAAACACTCCACAGGGCAGAATGCACCTGACCACTATTATAGCCGGTGGACCGAAAAATCAACCTCACTATCCCCGACTCACATGGTGTTCCACTATAAATAATTAGTATTTTTCTATGCCTTATATTGCTGGTTCATACATTTCTCATATTAAATCCGCGTGAGTACAGGAACCCCACTATTATAGCCGGTGGACTAGAATCACTCAGCAGGGCAAAAAGCTCCTGACCACTATTATAGTCGGTGGACCGAAAAAATATATCCTCACTAGCCCTGACTTAAGAGGTGTTCCGCTGTAAGTAATTAGTATCTTCCCATGACTTATTACCATACAAAGTTTGGTTTATTAAGTCTGGAATCCCCATTATTATAGCTGGTGGACTGGAAACAATCAACAGGGCATAATGCTCCTGACCACTATTATAGCCGGTGGACCAAAATCACTTAGCAAGATAAAATGCACCTGACCACTATTATAGCTGGTGGACCGGAAAAATATATAACCTCACCAGGCCCTGGCTTGATAATCTTTCACTTTAAGTGTTTAGTGTTTTATTATATCTTATTCCACACACAACCCCGACTAGATATGCATGACCCATTCGACTTTCCTAAAATCCTATCGCATATCTTGGGATGTTTACTTCCTCTAGTACACCAGGACATTCTTTCCTACTTTTTCCTCATTACCATGAATACTCATCTCTAAGGCCCACTTTTCGTATCTCTGAATCAACTTAATATCACTCTCTAGGGTTTTCCTCCGGGAAACCCTAATTTGGCCTATATGGCCCAACCTTCTTCTATCCCACACAACTCATACTCCTCCAATTTATCACCTCACTCGATTCATCCCCAAGCACCCATTTTACTTCCCATATAACACACGTGGCCACGAAACCCTAGTTGGCCATCCCAAAACTCTAGCACCTCTCTTTCCTTATATAATGTTATTCATTCATCACTCTTAATTACCATCACCTCTTCCACATGATACATATCCAACACAACCTATGACCCCGAGACTTCCTTCCCATCTTTTCCACTCACCATGAACCCAAAACTCTTCTTTATTACCAAAACCATCAATTCCCTATCCACTCTTGACATTACAACCTCACTATCCAACTCCCACACATGATCACAAAAACCCTAGTTAGCTCCCTAAAAACCCTATTACTTCTCATTTCTTTTATGTCACTCACTCAACACCCAAATATATTTTTCTCACTTGACTCACTTTTCCTCCATGTGACACCCCTTCCATCTTTTATTTCTCATCCTAACCATTTCCATTAGTTTTTCCTTCTTTACACATTTCTCTCACTTAGGGTTTCCTCCCAAAACCCTAGTCAAGTCTCCCCTGTATTCTTAAATCAATCCATGTATTATTTTTCACATATGGACTTCAGTTAGTCTAACAAGTCTTCCCTTACCTTACTTAATTCTCAATTCAACTTTTTTCACGTAAAAGTCATCCCCATGCAAAGGCTAACTATCCCATGCAAACCCTAGACTCTCCATGCATGTTTTGATCCATTCCCTTAATTTATTCCCATTATTCCTCTTTTTATCCACCCATAGGTCATAAGACATTTAATCCATCATTACCATTCTCTAGTCAACTCACTTTCCCCACTCTTTCCATTTCTCTCACAACCACATCATACTACATAGAATCTCCTATCATGCATGTCATAAGGGGCAGTATCACATAGGCACAATTCAAGTACAAGTAATAATATCACATTACACATATCATAAACATATACGCCTCCTTAGGATTTTGACTTGGTTCACCTATAAAAGGGAAAAACTAAGGGTTGACTTCTCTCTTACCAAAATTACCATCATTTCCTACCTTATCCTTATCATAGCCTACTATTAGGGATAATAATAATAATAAGTAAAAGTAGGGTTATTACTCTTAAAGTAGATAATCATGTTACTACTAGTCAAAATAGGTCTTAGTAGTTATATTGGTTCATGTTAAATTATTAATAGTAATATTTAGATTACTAAAGATAATAGCTTTAATAATAGTAGTAGTAGTAGTAGTGATAGTACTAATAACAACCCAAATTTTAGTGTTGTGCTATTTCCGCAAGTGCATGGATTCGTTGTAACATTTCAAGGTCGTATCCACAGAGACTTCGTAATTGATTACACTTCTTTACTATTTTAACTATCTAAATCTACAAAAAGTGGAGGTATGCGTTCGGATGAAAATAATAATTATGAAAAGCGTTCTAACTTGGAGATACTAAACAATAGGAATAAAACCTAAGATTGAACTTCGGTCTCCGCATTAATAATCAATAATGAAACAATACTTATGCCGCAAATTAATTCACTAACCGTGGAAAATAGGTCAAATCGTATTCATTAGCCTCTTTTAAGGTCTAAGAACGTATTTAATCTAATTTTATGACTACTTTCATGACTCACAAACTAAAATAAACCCATTAAGCGCCACAAATTATAGAGTCCCTAAGAATTAAACATCTACTTTCGTGATTGCTTAAATTCCCGTATATATGCTAATTTCTGATAATAATCTCAGCCTTTTAGTTTTAGATTACAACTATGGAGGTTAGATTTCATCAAATCCACTTTACGACAATCGATTTAGCATATATAACAATATCAATGAATCAATCATACGACATAATACTTTATTTCATCATATCGATTACTAAAACGGTACCTAAGTCCAATCCTAGAAAAGAGACTACTCACTCATACTTGCAAATAAAATGAACGAAATAAATAGCATGATGAGAATAATAACAATGAAATAGATAAAGAAAGTAAGAATTAGATTGAAATAACCGTAATCCGGAAGAGTGCAATGTTGATTAGAACCAACCGTCACAAATTACAAAATTGAATATTTCAAAAAATTAAAACTAAAGAAACAAGCTGTTACAAGAAGCTATGCTCGGTAATGAGGGGTCTCAGACCCCTATAAAACGTCATCTCTCTCTCCTTAAGAAGTCTCCAAGGTGTGCCATGAAATTTCCCATCACGTCGGCCATGTCAAGCACGAAGATTGTGGGGAGGACCGCTGCTGCACGACCGTGCAGTTTCTCAGCTCTCGGTAATTTGGAAATTCCAATATTGCACAGCCTGGCTGTGCAATATTTTTAGCTACGACTTTTTAGCTCAAAATTTTGCACGGCACGGGCTAGCCGTGTTATATGTTTTCTTCTTTAAACGCATGGGAATGCTGCACGACTGTGCAGCTGGGTGTGCGACCGATTGTGCACTCCATTTTTGAGTCTTCTTAGGGATATCTTGGCATATAATTTGGCTCTCATAGATTTAATGCACCTTCATAAGCATGTTGGGTCGATGCACTCTCCTCCCAAGCTTTCCTTGCTAGGTCCTTAGCTCCAAATATAAGCAATTCTTTCTCGGTCTTGGTGTTTTTACAGGAAATCCTACAACACAAGGCTAAAGAAAACAGTAGTGCAAATAATAGACCAAAACTATAGTAAAATATGTAAAAGAGATTAAATGAAGTCCCAAATATAAGGGAAAAAGAGGTAAAAATATGGGAAAAAATCACTTTATCACTTATTAATAATAATATTAGTATTAGTAATACTAAAATAGTGACAATAATAATACTAATAATAATAATAGTAATGCTAGTAGTGATAGGGATATTAGTGATATGGTAATATTAACAAAAATGATAAAGTTATAATAATAGTAGTAGTGGTAGTAGTAGTAATATTAATAATAGTTCAAATCTTAAGAATGATAATAATAAGGGTCCTAATAATCATGATAATAGTAACTTTAGTAACAATAGGGTCAAGGTTAATAATAATGATAATAATGATAATAATAATAATAATGATGATGATGATGATGATGATGATGATGATGATGATGATGATGATGATGACATAATAATAATACTTCAAATATTAGTAATAGTAATATTAGGGTTCGAATAATCATGTTAATATCAACATGAGTAATAATAGTTCCCAAATAAATAATAATAATAATAATAATAATAATAATAATAGTAACAACAACAGCAACAACAACAACAACAACAATAATAATCGTAATAATAATAAATATAATGGTTCGAATATTCACAATAATAATAATAGTAATAACATGCCGAAGTTAGTATTAATAAGAATAATAATAACAATAATAATAATAATAATAATAATAATAATAATAATAATAATAATAATAATAATAGCCATAGTAGTAGTAGTAGTAGTAGTAATAATAATAATAATAATAATAATAATAATAATAATAATAATAAGGATAATGATATTAATACTAATAAAAATGATAACAATTACATTAATAATAATTAAGGGTTGTGGGGGTTAGGGTATCGCCTAGGGATGGTGGTAACTAGGAGGCACTAGCATTGGCTGCAGTGACGACAGTGGAGGGAGAAGAGAAGGTGGAGAAATGGTTTTCTAGGCTAGAATAAGGGGAGTGAGAGGGTGCTTGAGGTGGTGGTGGATGCTCTAGGCTGAGAGGGTTGGAATAATGGTGGTGGTGTAGCCAAAGGGGCGGTGTAGGCGGCGGTTGGTGTGGGGGCCGAAGGTGGTGGAGGGGGAGGAAGGGAGAAGGAGAGGGAGGCAGGGGAAAAGGAAGGTAGAGGGGACTCTATTGGTTGTTTTTGGGGGTAGGGAGAGGGGTGGTTGCGGCGATAACGGTGGTGCGAAGGGCGATAGTGGATGAGAGTTGGTAGATTGAGGGGCCAACTTTGCATGGCCAAGGCGGCTCGTGCAGGAGGAATCAAGGGTGGTGAGTGGTGTGGTTTGGTGGAGGGTGCTATAGGGAGTGGTTTGGTAGGTGCTTCGGGCGGTAGTGTTGGGTGACAACAGTGGTGTGGTCATCTGAATGGGCGGCGACGCAAAGGGGGAGATTTTTGGGCAGGAAAAGGTTGATTGAAGGGTAATTATGAGGTATATATAGGCCATTGAGGGTGGAAACGACAGAGGGGGGAAGAGGACAAGAGAGGGTCATGCGTGGCAGGTTGCCGGCTGGTGGTGGCGGGCCGGTACAGGTCTGGAATGGTAGGGGTTGTTTGGGTCGGGGGAGAATAAAAGGAAGGGGGGAAGGCACGCGTGAGAAGAGAGGAGGGGCTGGTTGGGTCGAAAAGGGAAAGGAAAATGACGAGGAATACAGAGGGAGGTAGGCAGGCGGTGCAGTAGTGGCTAGTCACCGGTGGTAAGCTGGCGTGCGAGGTGGTGGCAGGGTGCAGGCTGCTATTTGCAGCTCGAGGGTCGAGGAAGAAGGAAGGGGAAATAAAGAAGCTGGATCGGCCAACCTAGGGGAAATAAAAGAAGGAAAAGAGGGCAGATCGACGGTTGGTGACGGGAGGAGGAAAAAAAAGGAAATGCGGGCTTGGACCCCGCAAAGGAAGAAGGGGGAGAAGTCTGGGCAGCGAGGGGAGGTTGGCCCAGTCTGGGGAAAGAAGAAAAAGAAAAGGAGAATGAAGGGGAAGGAAAGAAAAAAGGAAAAAAAGGAAAAAGGAAAAAGGAAAAAGGGAAAAAAGGAAAAATAGACGTGTTGGGGTATTTAAAATATTTTGGTATTTTTGAATATTTAAAATAATAAATAAATTCCCTTTTTAGATTAATTTAGGATATTTTGAATAATATTTCCTTAATTCCATTTTAATTAGCAAACACCCTAATTTTTCCTAATTAAATTATTTATTATTTTCTTCTTGATTTTGCCTTAAATACTTCCTCTTATTTTAATAAAATAATTTATTTAATTAATTTCTCTAATAAATCCTTATTTGGCCATAATTTCTAAATTAGGGTTTTAGGGTATTTCACATATGCTATTGTGTGGGCCGATGCGCTAGTTCCAGCAAAAGATCCCACGCCGGGATCATCATAATCCTCCTCAAATGACACATGATGTATATTTGCAGTATATGAAACTTTCCCACTCTCCATTGTGGCTCATGCTTTAGCACTGGTAGTGATCGTCCTTTTTTCAACCCTAGTGATAACGGGAGTAACCCGCCTTAAATTGGTTCCTCTACCTCCTCTACTAGCCGTCCCCCAATTATAAGAAAAAGATCATGGATAAATAGTATGCATTAGCTCATCAATAGTTTAGGGTTTGGGGTTTGAGTTTTGTGGCTGAGGGTTTGGGGTTTAGGGTTTGGAGTTTGGGGTTTATGGTTTGGGATTAAGGGTTTAAGGGTTGAGGATTTAGGGTTTTAGGGTTAAATGTTAAGGGTTAGGGGTTTGGGATTTGGGGTTTAGGGCTTGTGGTTTGGGGTTTATCATTAGGGTTTAAGGTTTAGAGTTAGGGTTAAGGGCTAGAGGTTTTTGGGGGTTTAGGGTACAACAGGTGTGTCAATCGTTAGGGACAAAAAGTGATGGGTGAACTACCCACATGCAGAGGTCTGTGACGGGGACTTACTTGCCTGGAGATAATTTCCTCAAGTAATTTACCCTTTAGGGGGGTTAGGTGGGGAGGCATGGCGAGTGAACTATCTATTGGTAGTGCCGACTATCGGATGAACTACTTGCCCCACCATTGTTTATCCTCACTTCCATTGATATCGTTCAAAGCTTAGATTTTAACCCAAAATTGCAACACATTTACTAATCTAAGTTTGATCTATGTATACAAATATTAATTTTAGTCAAATAACAACTCAAGTGAGAAACTGTAAGAATCAAATCTTGCATTTTTAGCTACTTTATAAATCATAAAAATTAACAAAAAAAGATAAAATTTTGCATACCTTTAGATGTAGAATATATTGGAGTGTTGATTAAAATCTGATTTTTTAAATTGATGAAAGATTTGAGAAGAATTGAGTGATTGTGTAGAGTTGAGATGAGGGAGAAAATAGAAAGAGAGAAAATTTGATCCAATAGACAAATAGGAGGGGTGGAAAAATAAGAAGGATAAAATTAGAAAGGAAAATAAATTTGAGGAGTCTAAGGATATGTGTTTAGTAAAATAAATGTGTAAGAATAGTTAAGGTAAAAAAAAAAGTTATTAAAGTTCACGATAGAATTTTGCGCTATTCATTATTAGCAGCAATAGGATTGTGGGCTACTCATCATGAGCGGTCGTTAGATTGCACACTCTCTAGATGGACATGCTTCACAGTCTCGTATGTTTTTCATTGTGAGTAGCCTGCATGTTTTACGTTATTCTATATGACGTCACTAATTTATCAAATAATCTAAATCAGACTTCCCTAGATTTGAATGAAAATAAAGAAAACTGAGTGGATTTGAACGAATAAGCATAAAATTAATTTTTTTAAGACCAATATTCTCTCTGGTCCACACCCTCCCTCCGCCTCTCTCTCCCTTAAATTTTTTTTGAGCTATTTTTGAATTCGTGCTGTTAGCATCTCTTGAAACTAACACCATTCATTTATGCTCCGGAAAAGCACAAAACAGAAATTTAATCGAATTGAGAGGGGGAAAAACTCACATTCTACTGAGTCTACCGGTTCTTCACCCATTTTCTCCTTTCCCGCTTGCCTTTTCTATTATACATCATAGTATCCGATTTTGTTTCGTGATTTTGAAGCAAATGTATACACATAGTAACATTATATACATACACATGTGAATATAAATATATGAAAGGTTAGGACTTAATTTGAGAAATTATGGGGCAGCAGGATTTGATCTATAGCTTTGTGGCCCGAGGCACGGTGATCCTCGCTGAGTATACGGAATTCAGTGGCAATTTTACGAGCATCGCTGCTCAGTGCCTTCAAAAGCTACCTTCAAGCAACAATAAGTTCGCCTATAATTGTGACGGGCACACCTTCAATTACCTCGTCGAAAATGGCTTCAGTACGTTAACTTGTCAGTTATTCACATAATCATATCTTATTATGATGCATGTATGCAATGAAATTCTATACATTGTCGTATGGAGCGCCGTTATTATTGGACATGGAATATCAGCGCGCGGTGATGATATACATAGTTCCGGTTTTGATTGGTACACATTTCTCATGTATATGTTTCCTTCTTTATGTTGATTGCCACTTCCTACCGCAAGAGGGGCGGAAGATTATGCCACAGATAGTTCCCATTCCGCATTGTTCTTTTTCTTCAGGATGAACCAGAATTTGTATATTCATAGTTTGATTTGGATCTGGCCAATCAGGGTTAATGATACCATTCATTTTCCTTCACCCTATTTAGAAACCTATTATTTACCTGGATTCATAGAGGTTAATAATTTACTATGAATTACCCTGAATCAAAGATGAAAGATAGCCTTTGTTAACTCCAATCCAAACAAAATTAAAAATAATTTCATCGTTAATATTATCCAAATATTTTTTAAAATATTCATCCAATTTATTTTAGTTTTTCTCAGTTAAATAAATTTTTAATGTTTAGTATCATCCCAACTCATGATAAAGAGTCTCCTTACCCCCTACTGCCCGTTTTTTCTCCTACTTTCTCAATGTAGGGAATGCGCGGTTCTAGTTGTAGTTAATTGTTTAGATTGAGATTTTCGATGTATGTTTGACTTATAAGTTCGTTTGCAGTACTGTATTGGTTGATGCTACCGGATGGACTTAGAAGTATGTTAGACCGATTCTTAATTGAGATCGATTATGAATGGAAAATGCGTGTTTCTGTAGAGCCATCTTTGGTAACGGAATTGAGTTGATCCCAATCGCAAATATACACTATTTGTTATTAATTGATCACATTTTATGCTGCGTGGTTGACGTAGCTTACTGCGTAGTTGCATCTGAATCTGCTGGAAGGCAAATTCCCATAGCTTTTCTTGAGAGGGTGAAAGAAGATTTTAACAAGCGATATGGTGGAGGAAACGCAACGACTTCATCAGCGAAGGGCCTGAATAAAGAATATGGGTAATAAGACTTTGTTATAGTGCTATCGTGAAGGATTTAAGTATGCATATCTATTTTGTTTGAATTTAAAGCGTGTTTGGCATTGTCATAGGCCAAAATTGAGGGAACACATGCGGTACTGTATTGATCATCCTGAAGAGATCAACAAACTTGCGAAAGTAAAGGCTCAAGTTACTGAGGTTAAGGGAGTCATGATGGATAACATTGAGAAGGTAGCTAGCTGCATGTTTTTATATATTCCTGCTCACTTTTGAGTGTAAGGGAACCCCGGCCATATCAGACGCAAATTATTGTTGCGGAAGAGAACGGCTGGAAAGATCTATATGTATTAATGGGATAATCTTTTGCACAGGTACTCGATCGAGGTGAAAAAATCGAGTTGTTGGTTGACAAAACTGAGAATCTGCGATCACAGGTTAGAGTCCATCTTCCTTCCAATTGCTTTAATAGTACAAAACCTGGAAATCAATTTGTTGATTGATAAACTCATGTAGTACTTAGAAACTTATGCCAAAGAGAGCCTTAGAGCCAACAATGGAGTAACGGAGCAGTACTTTGAAGCTCTATTCAACAAGATTTAGGCATTTCGCTGGAAGATCGCCTGGTTTCTGCTCCCTCAATTTTTAAATATTTGCAATCATGTATTTTAAGAACAAATTTTAATAATTAATATATTTTAATATGTATTAATAAAAATTAAAAAACATTATGAAGGCATTTTTTAATACGAATATAACAATTATATTTTTATAATTTAATGTATTATGATATAAGAGAAATCAATAGTCAACGTTTATTTATGAAATATATGATAACAATTGCTCTATCTATTTCTTATATAGGGTATATTAGATTTTTACAAGTATATTAAGAAGTTTTAAATTTTAAACAAAAAATAATTTACTTTTACAAATATATCCTTATATTAAATTAAACACTCCTTACTCATTTAAAAGTTGATACTTTTGGTATAATAACTTATTTTATGAAATAAAAATTTAAAATGCAATATACATTATATTATAGAACAAATGGAGTATATAAAAGGATTTTGCTAACAATAACCCTAAGGGTTATTGATAACTATTTAATTTTATTCCTAAAATTATATAAATTTAGGAATGTATGTCAGATACATAGATTAATGGATGTTATTAAATGATAGATTTTTCTACATTTAGTTTCTTAATCATATTTTTTGGGATATCATTAGGATTTTTCTGTATAAAAAATGATGGATTATTTTGCTAAATTTCACGGAGAGTGGCTTAATTTGAAAATTTCTTTCATGTCTAACCCTTCAGCTTCCTTTTGTGAATGGCTCATTGAGCTTTTCTTTAGTAAGTATTTGAACACGCATAATTACTCCTTTTTTCTTCTCCTGTTTCTTTATGTTTTATGTTTGCCTGTGTTGTTGGTTCCGATACATATAATACTACCTGATAATTTGTCCAGGCTCAGGATTTTAGACAGCAAGGAACAAAAATGAAGAGAAAAATGTGGGTGCAGAATATGAAAATAAAGTTGATCGTTTTTGGTATTGTGGTTTCCTTGGCTTTGATCATCATACTGTCGATTTGCCGTGGCTTTAAATGTACTTAGCTCCCTTTTATGGGCTGCTAGCTTCAGTCTTCAATGTAATGCGAGAGCTGACGAGAGACGTTGCAAATTTGTTTCTACCTTGCTTCCTCATGAGTCATGACAAGCTTTGTTGAGATAAAATTTTCTTCAACTCTAGGATGGGTTTTTTTTTTTTTTTTTTTTTTTTTTTTTTTTTTTTTATCTGTACAAAAGAAAGTATGAGTAATTCACCTCTTCTTTTTCAAGTTTGTTTCATGTTTGCCGGTGCGTGGTTCCCGATACATAAAATAGCGCTGGTTATGTCCAGGTAGAATGATTAACAATTCTTTTGTTGCGGCGGTTGAATGTTTACTTTTACAACTTACATTATGTTTGGTATATAAATTTTTAAAAATTGATAATTCTTGAAAAAATTATAGTTGTACGGATGAAATTTAGGACTATAATGTATTTCCAAACACCGACTAAGAAGGCTTTTGATCGGGTACAATGTACTTTTCAATCCGCAACATTAATAATATATACCCCCAATAAGTAATTCTTATACCATACAACTATCCCTATGGTGTTGCACTGCATGAACTGTAGCAACCCAGTAATAATAACATAATCAATACCTCTTTTACATAACATAAATATAAATATTACAATACACACACATCTTACAAAAACTATATAAATACATATCTTATAGAATATCTATAAGTTCATATATTATAAATCCATAAATATACATCTTATAGAATAAAAATATATATCTTACATAATATAAATATACATTTTATATATTATATATAAACACATATATTAAAAAATACACACGCACACATACACACACATTATAGGATATAAATATACATATTAAATAATATAAATTTACATTTGAATAAAGTACACGTTCTAAAAAGAATACATATCGTTTACAATAAAAATGCACATATTTTATATGTGAATTCTCTTAAAATAATAATATACATATTTAGAAAAATAGACTATAAATACATTCATATTATATGTTTTCTCTCCTTGTTAGATGTATATTCTTATAAATAAATTTATATAATACACATATTAGATATGAATGTATATAAGACAAAATAAATATAGTTGTATCATGCACAAACTCATTCTATTTGGCAATTCAAATTATTTGTTCAGTTTCCAATGTGACATTACCTTTTTATGATTTATTTACTAAATTTTAATATAAAAATTATTTACTAATCAACCTCTACCTCCATTTTTCTTCATCAAATTCATCAAATCTTGCTACTATTCACTCAATTCGTCCTCAATTCATTCAATTCGCCCTCAATTCATTCAATTCAATCATCATCTAATCTTAATTCATGATTCTCTTCCATCAATTTTGCCTCCATCACAGGATTTGCAATTTATGGTTCTTCATCCATCCGAATTCATTAATATCCATTATTCTTCCAATTTGTGTCTTAATTTCTTCAATTGATCTACACAATCATCAATTCCATATTTATAATCCCTTAATATATTAATCTCGTGCTTCAATTTACACAAAGGAATACCCAATTCAAGCTAAATTTCAAGTGGAGGAGAAGGGCTATTCATGCAAGGAATAAGATGAAGTTATCGACCAACCGTCTTCGTCCCTCCTTATTTAGCTAATTTTCACTTTGTTTTTATTTTTTTCTTTTCCTACCTTATTATATGTTTTGTATATTTAATTTATACATGATGAATAGTTAACTTCTTTTTGTTAGGAGTGAGATTGAAACCCTAGACTATGAGATTTTAATAATATTTTCTATGTTTTCCTAATTGTCATGAGATTTTCCTTTGACTCTACTATAATTGCTATCATTTATATGTGTGATTCCATCGATTATAATTTATTTAGTGCATGCCTTATTCTAACTTCCTCATAGTGACAATATGTAGTATTATATGCTCGCTAAGTGGCTATATAAACATGTTACAACTTATGTATATAAATTGCAGCTAGGTTAGTTAATAATTCACCTAATAGTTTTATGATTCTAGTTAAAGTAGTATAACGTTTAGATACATATGAGTCAAAGGTAGGAAATATAAATAGACACACGTAAGGTACTAGTTTGAGTACTAACACATGGGATTTATATGCTATTTTCCTGAGTAAAAATGTCATTTATTTCTCATTATTTTTATAAGATTTAATCTTTTCTCGATTTTTTCTCTTTTGAATATATTTTGCAGGAAAAGATAAAAATGAAGAAATTCAAAGGAAAAACCAAAGGAAAGAAGAAATGAAGCAAAGAACACATCAAGAGATATTTAATCATTGGAAGAAAAGATCAAAAATGAAGAATAGACATCAAAGGGAAGCTTGTGTTGAAATTTCATAGAGAAATGACAAAGGAACAAAGAACACGATACCTTCGTGTTTCCTAAACACAGGCTGTGTTTTCCACCAGAAGATAAAAATCCCAGTTTTCAAAATCCAAAAATTGGCAGAGAATTCAAAGAAAAACATGTAAGTTCTGTGTTTCCCAAAACACGGACCTTGTTTTTCTTAATTTTTGTAACTGTTCATACAAACTTTTTTCTGACAATTCTGGAGTTTGGGAGTCGGTTTTTCGAGTTTGAAAGTTTAATTCTCTCTCTTTTTTGTTCTATTCTCTATAGGAAGCACATGTACTTCACAATGCCAATTCTCTTTGTCTTCCTTGTATTCAATTGAACAATTAACATTCTACAATTCAAGTTGATAAGTTCTTCTCCATTCCTTTCGTAATTGCAAGTTCTGAATTCTGATTGAATGCAAGTAAATTCTCTTCATTGCATTATTATTTATCTTATTTTTAGTGTTTCATTATTTATTTATTAGTAATCATTATTGTTAATTATAAATTATTGCATTTAATTGTGTGTTATTACAATTATGCAGATAGTAGAGTAGATAATATAGGGTAGGAGGATTTGAGGACGGAATTAGTTTAGAATATAATAGCATAATTTGAATTCATGATTCTAGATGACATTTAATTGAATTGATGGACAGAATTGAATGATCTCGCATAATAGATTAAGAATTTAAACTAATTAGATTGATCAACTATCTAGTTTAGATCTTAATCTACGCTAGGATAATGTAATTAATACATAATTGTTAATTAACGTTTCTAGAGTAGCAAAAAGATTAATTGTTAATATTGTCCATTAATTTGTACGATTTTATGATCCAAGCTTATGTGATTATGGTCGTAGTTGACTGCTTTCCATTCGTAATGATGCTATTAATTGAATCTAGCGTTCTTAACCTAGGTTTTTAAGTGGTTAGATGATAAATTTGAGAGCTTATTCAGTTTATTAGAATTAAGAGAAAGCAAAGAGATGAATTATTATGAGTTTCTAAAGGTCAACGTTAATCATTTAGAATCATTCTTTTCTCCGTGATTATTTGATATCCTAATTCCATAATCAATACCTTCCTATCCTTATTCATTAATTAGTAAGTAAAGCATTCTGATATTTATCCATAGTATAGAATTTAGTGATAGAAGTAAATGTTATTACATAACCATGGTTTTAACATCAATTACAGAATTATTGATTATATATCATTCCTTGTGGGTTCGACTCCTTCTTACCATTTACTACATATTTGAAAATTAGGATTTATTTATTAAATTTGTTGTGAATACGACAACGCATCAAATTTTTGGGGTTGTTGCCGGGGAATGAAAATTATAATCTTTATTTTTGTTTTTGATGTTGTTTCTTATTTTTGCTTTTAATAATTCTCTAATTGTGCTTATCTATTCTTTAACTGTGTATAATCCTGAGGCACTCACATTTGAGACTATTTGCGATTGAGCATCAAGGACAAATCATCCCGCCAATAGATCCTAATTCTTCCTCTCCTATTGCAAACCAAAAAAGAAGGAGATTGGAGTATGCTCGTCATATTCTATTACCTTCTGAAGGAAATTCTACAGATTTGGAAGAAGACCACGTAGAGGGTTTGTTTAATTCACCTTATCACATCGATCAACCTATAGCAGATCAAACTCTCAAGGAGTTAGCTGCTCCTATTTTCAACCCTAACCTTTTATGCATTAATTATCCTACAGAGAATTATACTTGTGAGATCAAACCTAGTTTGATACGTGATTTACCTATTTTTATAGTATTTAGGGACAACAACTCAATGGGTTCAGGTTATTTCACTGATCCCAACAAGTTTATTAAGGAATTTCATATTGCATGCTCCGGTATGAAACCAAATGGAGTAAGTGTAGAACAACTTAAACTTAAAGCTTTTCCTTTTGCGTTGGTTGATGCTGCAAAAGAATGGTTGTATGACTTACCAGCGGGTTCTATGAATACTTGGACTGATATGCAAACTGTTTTCCTTGAAAATTATTTTCCTTCATCTAGAGAAACTAACATAAGAAAAGAAATTTGTGGTATTAGGCAAGATGGAGGAGAATTATTGCATGAATATTATGAATGTTTCAAGAAGTTATGCGGTAGTTGCCCCAATCACCAAATTAGTGAAAAATTGTTAATACAATACTTTTATGAAGGCTTATCCCCTATGGATCGAAACATGATAGATTCTGCTATTGGTGGTGTATTGGTTGATAAAACCCCTGCCGAGGCTAAAGGATTAATTGCTAATATGGAATCTAATTCTCAATATTATAGTAGGGGTAGTACTTATGTGTCTCAACAAGTGAAAGAGGCTAGTATTGCTGAACTGAAAACACAAGTGTCAAATTTAACAGCTCTTGTAGAGAAAGTTGTGGGTGACAAAATTCCTGCAAAGGTATGTGGTATTTGTTTTTTTACTGGTCATCCTACTGATATGTGTCCTACTTTGTAGGAAGAAAAACAAGTGAATGCCATTGGAGGACAAAAAATACCAAAGAGGAATGATCCTTTTGCTCCAACGTATAATCCAGGATGGAAGGATCATCCTAACATAAGGTATGGAAACAATCAACAAGGTGGTAATTCATATTTCCGACCATAAGTTTATCAAAATCAACAAGGATCAAATCCACCTCCCTGATTCTTTCAAGTTCCACCAAATCACCAAAGACCACCATTTCAACCATTACCTCCACCACAAGTTCAACAACCATCAGGAGGAATGCCTTTAGAAGATTTGGTGAAATCTTTGGCTACCAATACATTACAGTTTCAACAAGAAACTAGAAATGGTATCAAGAACTTGGAGAATCAAGTGAGTCAATGGGTAGATTCCCTTGGGAAATTACAAGCACAAGGGTCCTCAAAAATCCCAAGTCAGACGAAAAAGAATCCTAGGGAAAATGCTAGTGCTATCACAACTCAGAATGGGAAACAATTGGCAGATCCAAGGAAAGCGAGTGAACAGAAAGAAGATGAGACAATTGTTGAAGAAGAAAAAATTAAAAATTCTCCACAGGTAACTAAAGGTAAGTCTTCCACTCCTGTTAAAATTCCTGCTCCTTTTCTTAGCAGGTTGGCAAGAAACACGAAGCTGAATTATGACAAGGAGATATTTGACATATTTAGAAAGGTGGAGGTTAATCTCCCTCTCATTGATGCAATTCAACAAGTGCCAAGGTATGAAAAATTCCTTAAGGATTTGTGTACTAACAAAAGGAAACTAAAGGGGGATGAAAAGGTAAGTGTGGGAGAAAATGTATCAGCAATTTTGCAAAGGAAACTTCCACCGAAATGCAAGGATCTAGGTATTTTTACCATCCCTTTCAGGATTGGAAACACAAGGTATGAAAGATGTATGCTTGATTTAGGTACTTCAATCAATGTGATGCCTTTGTCTATTTTTAATGCACTAAGTCTAGGTCCTTTAAAGGAAACTCGTGTTGTTATTCAGTTGGCTAATAGATCTAACACATATCCTAAATGGGTAATTGAAGATGTCTTAGTTCAGGTGAATGAGTTAGTATTCCCTGCTGATTTTTATGTGTTAGATATGCAGGATAATGGTTCAACTAATCCTTCTCCTATATTGTTAGGTAGACCATTCTTGAAAACCTCAAAAACCAAAATTGATGTACATGATGGAGTTTTGACTATGGAGTTTGATGGTGAAGACATTAAGTTTAACATATATGACTCCATGAGATATCATACAGATGGTGAATCGGTCTCTATGATTGATGTTATTGATGATTTGACTGAAAAGGTTTACGAATTATCATATGCAAATCCTTTAGAAGTAACCTTAACTCAATGCATAGAAACCAACGTTTTGGAAAATTTGAATGAGAAGTTTGATGTTGATGAAGAGATCAAAGAGATAGTGGCTGCTTTAGGAGCATGTCTTGGTAGAATTGGAAAGATTTGTGGATTTACCATTGACATTGGATAGAGCTTTACCTTCCATAGAGCAAGCACCAGAAGTGGAGTTGAAACCTTTACCTAACCATCTTAAGTATGCATTATTGGGAGAAAAAGATACCCTTCTTGTTATCATCTCTAGTAACCTAACACCCAAGCAAGAAGAAAAACTTATTAATGTTTTGAAGAAGTATAAATTTGCTTTGGGATGGACGGTTGCTGCTATTAAGGGTATTAGTCCTTCAGTATGTATGCATCAGATTTTAATGGAGGATGATGTTAAGCCAAGTAGATAAGTACAACATAGGCTAAATCCGATTACGATGGAGGTAGTAAAGAAATAGGTGTTAAAAATGTTATCTGTGGGAGTCATTTATCCAATTTCTGATAGTAGTTGGGTTAGTCCTCTTCAGGTAGTACCCAAGAAAACGAGAATCACTGTAGTGGAGAATGAAAAAGGAGAAATGGTTCCTACTAGAGCTCAAAATGGTTGGAGGGTGTGTGCAGATTATAGGAAGTTGAAACTTTGAATATTTGAATTTTCGGATAGGATATCAAATATAACCGATATTATTTGAATAAAATTTCAAATATAAAAAAAACCACTAAATTACAAATATGTTTGATATTATACGATTTGCTGAGTAAATATCTGATTCGCTCAATAAATATTTGACTTGCTCAACAAATATTCAATGTGAAAATTAAAATAAGGAATGAGTGGCTGGGGTCTATCGACACACATAGTATTTTTTTGTTTAAATATCTAAAAAAATATTATATTAAAAATATAATTTCAACTAAATTAAATTTTGGCTCAAATAATAAATCAAGTAAAAATTATACACACACATACACACACATCTAAATTTATTTATATACAATTATATACAAAATAAAAAAATATAAAAAAATGTATAAATATTTTTCTTCTGATTGATTATTATTTGTATTTGTCGGATCAGATATCTAGTATGTTTGAATTTTCGTTGACCAAATTGGATATTTAATTTAAAAAAATCGGATTATTTATTTACTTTTTTGGATCGAATTGCTTCGGATATCGGATCAAATAAGCAGATATCGGATGACATGAACATCTCTAACCCTAATTATGTAAAGAAAAATGAAAAATTATAGTTAATTTCTCCAATTGATCTTAAATATGTTAATAAATGTCCACAATAAGACAAATAAATAAGGAAAATGCATCGGATAACCTTGAATTTTTTTGAAATATACAATATATCCCCCGGTTTCTAGGGTATTGGCACTAGAGAACCTTTCATTAGTTTTAGTCATTAACTACTCTTACAATCCATCATAAAATCTAAAAATTAGTTAAACATATGGCCAATATACCCATATAGCTATTACATCCCTTTCCCTCACAATTTGACCTCCTCTTGAGTCTTTTACCTCCACAACACACAATTTATACCCCTTAATTTTCTCTCTACTCCATTTTTGCTCCCACTACAAGGTAATTTTGAATTCTTTAAGTATCAAGAGGATAAACAAAAATTACACTAGTTGTTCCACCAAATCCACTGGCTATGAACTCTTTACCCTAATTACTTACTAGAAATTTTATTAGCATTCTTTTTTCTTTCAGCAAAATTGAACACCTTAGAATTCAATTTCATAATCAACCTACCAAACAAAACCAACAACAAAATCATAATCAACATTAGATTACCAACAAAATTCATTAAATCATTTTTTAGGTCTATTTCAAATTCATCTACCATAACCTAAAACAAAAATAGAAATGAAAGAGAAATGGGAAGAAATTGAACAAAAACTCAACGACTAAAACAAAAAATGAGTAAATTGACCAAAAAAAGGAAATTAATTTAAAAAAGAAGGGAGAAAGGGATTGGTAAGTGGTGGTGAGTGGTATGGCACTGGGCGATGATGGATAAAGCAGAGAGAAGAAGAAGAAAAGGAAGAAGGGGGTTGGGTTCTTGACATAATAGAATGAAAGGGAAGAAAAGTGGGGGTATTTATAAGATGAATGAGGTGAAGGAGTAGGGGTTCCAAAGAAAAAGGGGATTGGCTTGGCTAGAGGCTATGAGTTTGATGCTACAGGAGGTGCAGGCTACGCAAACTGTAGTGCAAGGGTTATACAGGTGCATGCTATACATGAGGGTGGCTGGTGTAGGCTGAGTAAAAGGGTTGGTGGTAGGCTATGTGTATGGATAGGACAGTGACCATCATGTATGGGGAAATAGACGTGCATGGCCAAAACGGGAAATGAGAGTGGGTTGTGCTAGAATTATACATGATAGCATGTCTTTATGAAATTCTACCTTATATATGGCCTTATCATGATGCATGCTATAATTTATATTCATGTATGGTAAATTGGTATACATGTGTTATATTAAGGGAACAACTCGGCTTACTCAGTACGTAGCATACTGATGTGCATGTTTGCTCGGTCACTTGCTCATTCCCACGAGTAGAAAACCATATGCAGGTCTTTGGGGATGGCTAATAAAAGGCTTACCTTAGTTGGGTTAGGGCTTGAGAGCAAGGATTTTTGGAAGGTTTTGGTGGGGTCCATGGTAGACCATGGTTTTAATTTGGGTGTCATGCCCCAATTTATGTTATTATAACCTTGTACTTTATTCATGTGTATTTTGTAATGATTTGATCAGAACCCGTTAGGGTCCTCCAATATAAACACTTTTAGAGTCGTTTAATTAAATTACTATTATGCACACTCTATTATTTTAAGTGTTTTGGTTAGTTTAGTCATATATTTGATATGCGGTAGGTGGCAGGCGTCTATCTTGTGTTAGGTACGACAGTAAGATCCCATTTTTCTAGGTATTTTCTGCTTTCGCAATTATTTTAACAAATTTTTTTAGTAGTGAAAAATGGGAGTGTTACAAAAACAACTAGATGTGATTAGAAATATTACAATTGGAGAATAGTTCTAGCTAAGAGATGTGAGTAAAGAACACTATTAAGTAAAAACTCATAATTATGAAAGTTTGGAAATTTTGAGTGAGTAATTGAATTATTTGAGAGTAAGAGATTAATTGCACAATCAATGTTCTAAAAATTAGTTATAATAAATAGAGAAGGATCTTATTTATAAGGGTTTTCCTTGTTGTATAGCTGTTAGATACAAAATCATTAAAAAAAATTATTTTACCCAACGGGAAGAAAATCAACATTTAATGTTGACCGACCAATCGGTCTAAACAAACCAATCGATTAGTTGTACGGCATGTCAAACCAGTCGACTACTTATATTTTGACCAAAAATTAAATTTATCTTTATACAAACTAGCCAATAGGTTTTTTCAAATTAGTCGATTAGTTATGAATAGTGCACAATTGGCATGTGAACAATGACATGGTATAGCAAGACCAGTTGAAGTGTTCATGCTGCCGTTCAATTGGTTTGTCCAAGTCGGTTGATCAATTATGAACCAACCAATTAGTTTGGTACTACTCAATGTATTTAAGTATAGAAGAATGGGTTTCTACAAGAGTGAAATCCATGGACTGATTGGTTAAACCAGTCGATCGGTTTAAGCAAACCTACTGATCATTTTGGTAAAACCAATCAATGTATTTAAATAGAGATGAATGAGTTTCTACAAAAGTGAAACTGATTGACGGATTGGTCAAGCCAGTTGATTGATTTTAGCAAACCAGTCGATCAATTTAGTAGAATTGATCAATTTGTTTAAATAGAGACGAATGGATTTTTGCAAAAGTGAAACCCATATAATGGTTGGTCAAACCAGTTGATTGGTTTCAGCAAACCAATCAATTAGTTTAGCAAAATTAGTCAATGTGTTTAAATAGAGACGAATAGGTTTATGCAAGAGTGAAACCCATGCACTAGTTGGACAAACCAATAAATTGGTTTCAGCAAACCAGTCGATCTATTTGGTAAAACTATTCGATGTGTTTAAACAAAGATGAATGGGTTTCTGTATGGGTAAAACCCATGGACTGTTTGGTCAAACCAGTTGATTAGTTTTATCCACCAGTCGATTCGTCTGAGTTTTGCTCAACCCATGCCTTTGATTAAACTGAACCAGACAATTAATTTGAGGACCAGTCATTTGGTTCCGGTTGGAACCAATCATTTTATTTTAAAAACACTTTAAAAGAGTTTATGAAATGAAATCAAGTATTTTTCAATAAATTGTTTTAAAGAGTTTTAATTGAAATATGAACTTTGCTCAACTTAAATATTTACAAGAAACCTCAGACTCACGAAATATTAGCCTTAATCTTCAAGTCTTGGTTATTTTCTTGAACTTCGAAACTTGATTGCTCTTTTAACTTTTCACCATGGAGTATGCTTTAAGTGAATAAGTCAATTATTGTACATGCACACTTAAGCAAATGCATTAGTTATCGATATCTATTTGTTAACATCAAAACAAGTATAATGATATTGTTTAACCTTTGAGCTCAATAGGTCCATTTACGCAAAGATCGGTTTCAAAACCACCAAAAGGATAAGATTAACCCTTGAGGTGATGGACATTTCATGGTCCTTGAATGGGTCAACGATAATGCCTAACTTCTCTGTTAAGTATGGTGCCATACATCTCACCTTAACCTTTCTGATCTGTCCCCTTTTTTTGATTTTGGGAAGGTCTTGGGGACGAAACCCTTTCAAGAAGGGGGGATGATACGGACACCACATCATTAAACGTTATTCTCAACTCTATTTTGAATTATCCTAATTTATTTTCTCCTTATCTTAATAATTGTGTGTTTTTTGTGTTCAGGGCATATTGGGAAATAAAGATGGATTAAGAATAAAAAATCATCAAGTTTGAAGCATGATGATAGGATTTTATTAGTATTATATTTTTAATTGTAGTTGGAATAAGAGTTATTAGATTATAGGTAAGTTGGGTCTGATAACTAAATCATTTTTATTATTTTAAGATATTAGTAATATTTTGTGAGTGTGTGTGAATAATTGGTTGATGATGATAACATTTTAAACCCATTGATATTAGTCTTAGGCTACGTAGTGTTGAACCCATCCTCTCATCCTTAGGGGCTCATAGAGGTATAACCCACCTATCTCCCTTAAGACTAAATGCAAATAGAGTTTATTTCATAAAACTATTTTAAAACTTAGACCATCGACTGACCGGTTTGAATGGACCTAATAAATGGCTCATGCCCATTTCCCCTTTTTTGTTATTAGCTTGGCCTTAACTACAAGGCAAATGTCCCATCTTTTTTCCTTCAAAACCCGTTGGTGTTTTACCTTTCCTTAACCCTAGCCCCTCTTCACTTCGTAAGACTCATCCCTCTCTCTGGCGGCGCTCATCCTCCTTCATTTTTTTAACCGTTCTCTTCTTCACCTCTTCCCTTCTTCTAATTTTGAAAATGGAAGTTGGAGAAAGTAATTCTTATTTTTCCCAAAGTTTGAGGCCCATCAATTTCCTTTTTAACGTTAATTTCTTTAGGATCCTCCCTCCCTCCCTCCCCATTTTTTATGAAAGGTTTATCCCTAAGAACCATCTATGTGTGGGGGGTGTGGGTCTCTGTGTGTGTGTGATAGGGATCAATTATGTACATTGTGATTTTTGATTATATGAATTTGGAGGCTAAGCCATTTTTTCAGCTAAGTGTCTATTACAATGACGAGCACGGAGCTTACTTCAGGTTTGGAGTGAACGATTACATTCTCACAACCCCATTTGGCAAATTGATTATGATTCCACTGGTTAGGTTCGGTTCACCAAGTTTAAAACATATCAAGATGTTGCCCGTTACATATCACGAAATACTCACAACAACGGTGAGATGAAGAGCTAAAAATAAGATAACTAAATTTTATAACAAACAACAAGTGATGAGAAATCATTGAATCCTTAAGATTTTTCACCACTTATGAGGAATTCGGTAAAAGGTAGAAATGTATTCATAAGATATGCTTTTTATTTGAATACCAAATATACAAAAATAATGTTTATTTTATATCTTTATTTAAAATAAACTATTTTAAAAAGAAGTTCTCTAATCTAAATGCGCTATTCAAAATAGTAACATCTTTTTCACCTATTTTCTCCCCAACAAACCACCTGTAATTTTTCCCTTTACATTGCCACCCAAAAAAAGTGGGGAATATGTGGCACTAAATAATGCTTGGAGGCCAAATTGATATAATTGAATATTTTTTCTAGATTTAAAAACTAGTCCAATATAGATACACTAATTCCATCAAATATATAATATATCAAACCAAATTATGTAGTGTCCAATGAGAATCGCCAACTATTGTAAATAAATAATCTTTACCTCTAATTTTTAATATTAAACTCTAATCATATATCATTATTTAATTTAAAAAACTAATTTTATAATAAAGAAAAGTATGAAATTTACCGTTATCTATAAGTAATTAGTCTTCAGTTTGTCAAACCAATTATAAGATAATCTTCTCAAAAAACTTTTTTTTTCTCAAAACACTAGTTCCATCAAATACATAGTCTATCAAAAAAATTATAGGGGTTAACGACAATCGCCAATTGTAACAAAATAATCTTGACATTTAATTTTTAACATTTAATTCTAATCATCTATTATTATTTAATTTTAAAAACTAATTTTATAATATAGAAAATTATGAAAGTTAGTGTTATTTATAATTAATTAGTCATTTGTTTATCTGGCCAATAATAACATATTCTTCTCAAAAAAACTAGCTATCATCATAATACCGCCACCGCTAGACTAGTGTTTGTTATCTTCTTCTTCATGTGACCTTCCTCTTCCCCACATGGCTATTTTTCCCTACAATTATGGTTTCATCAATCGTTGCCATTGTTTAAGTTGCATTCATAAATTATTTTCCATGTTCACTACCTAATATTTGGATTTTTGAATTGATTTTCGATACATTCCCAGCCATGTGAATCCTCCACAAGCCCAGCTCAACAAGCATACACGACTTAATGGCTCCCTTCAATCAAATTTAGCAATTTTACTTAAGCTATGCATTTTCATATTGAGTTTTGTGTTTTGATGATTTCTACTCGTAGAGTTTGTATCCTTCCTTAGCCAATCTTCCCTCTAATATTCCCTCTCCGGTCGTTACATCTCTAATATAAAATACCGGTGCAACAAATTTAAAAAGATTAGAATGCAAAATCAAGTTATCTTCTCCCTTACAATTTTCTTTCTCAATTTCCATTACTATTAGTTGTAAACTTTGAAGTCCATTCTCATCTCTGGAACTCCTAGTTACCACTAGTATCAAAGCTGGACAAACCTTCCATGGTTGATAATACTCAAGCAGTTGAACTTCTTCGGGAAATGGACCATCTTAGAAACTCCATGGGTGATTTGAAAACGTCTTTCTAGAACAAGTTGTGAGAGTCGTAGTAAGAGACTTCATCAATATTTCAAACCATCCTCTCACATATTCAAACTCTAGTTTTTGGCCCATCCTCAAGTTGCAATCCATCATCCACAAGCTCACCCACATCAGAGACCAAAAACCCAAATAATCATTTTCCCATACCTAAACCCATGATGCATCCATAAATAATACCACATATGCCATTACCTCATCACTAAAATACTCATCAAATTCCCTATAGACCGGCTAGAGTTGAATTTCCCAAGTTTGAAAATAGTGATTTTGAGGGGTGGATTGATAAGGTCAAACAATTTGTCACCACTAATGAGACACCTGAGAACAACAAGGTGCAAATTGTTGCCATTCACCTTGAAGGGATTGCTCTACAATGGCACCAACGATACTTAAAAACTAGATCACATCATATGTATCTCACTTGGTAAGAGTATGTGGTATCTCTTACTACTCATTTCTACTCTTCGCCATTTGACGATCCCATGGTTGAGTTGACCAACCTCAAAAAAGGATCGAGCCTGAATAACTATCAAAATAGGTTTGATACCCTTCTCATTCACCTAACTTTACATAAAGAATATGTTGTGAGGTGCTTTTAGGGGGGTTGCAACCTAGCATGCAACTTAGTGTGAGAATGTTCAAACCCCCTATGCTTAAAGTGGCATACGTGTTAGCTAAGCTGCAAATGGTTGTAATACAGAGCCAGAGAAACTACAACAAACTACCCTTATTACCTACCCCATGACCCAATCAAAAACCTCCTAGTACTAACTCACTCTAAAGACTAACCCCTAACTATTCTAGTTCCAATAAGACTCCTATTCAAATACAGATGAGAACCCTTTCTCAAGAGGATATGGATGCCAAGAGGGCTAGGGGAGAGTATTTCTTGTGTATCAAAAAGTTTACCCCTGGTCATCGTTGCAATAAAAATCAAATCTTCATGATTCATATGGTGGATGATGATGAAGAAGGGCCAAGTGAGACTTTAGTATAAGAGAAAGTGGTGGTAGACACAACAACATAGGAGTCCTCCCAAATCTTAATGCATACCTTGAGCGGGATGACCACCTACCATACCATATGTATTATAGGATATATCAAAAGGAAGCCCATTAATGTGATGATTGAAATGGGAATTACTCACAACTTCCTTGACTTGAAGATGGCTAAATAGGTGGGATGCCACCTTATACCTACACAACCCTTAACTGTAGTTGTAGATGATGACAAAGCTCTATAAAGTTTTTATGTGTACATAGGGCTGAGCTGGAGGATCTTGGAGCATGAAAGGGTGATGTCATGGTGATATCTTTAGGTGGGTGTGACATGATTCTGGGAGTACAATGGCTTAGCATATTGGGATGCATAACCTTATATTACTATCACTTAAGTGTGGAATTTTGGATTAATTTCATAAAGGTAGTATTAAGGGATTCTCAAGGGATCAAATCTAAAGGGGATAAGGCTAGAGAGATAGATAAGGTTCATTCAAGGCCTCCGAACATAATGGAGCCCAGTTATATGCCCTATAATTGTTTGATGGTGGAATTAAAGAGGGGACAGACAAGAAACTCTCAGCAGCAAATGACACATAAATAAACCAGAAGAAGACACAAGCTTTACTCTAGAAGTAATTTTTGTTATTTGAGGTGCCTCAAGGGTTACCTCTGAGGAGGTTGCATGACCACCAAATTTCACTAAACTAGAGACAAAACCTATCAATATAAGACCCTACAAGTACTCTTCTATCCAAAAGGATGCCATTGAGGCTTTGGTTCAAAAAAAATTAAATTCTAGCATCATCCAGTAAAGCACTAGCCCATATTCATCCCTTATAGTCCTAGTCAAGAAGAAATATGAAAATTGGAGGATGTGCATCTAATCCCCCGAAATTTTAAAAAGCTTATAATTTAATAAATAACTTTTATTTGGGATGAATTAGCCTTTAAATCTATTTAATTTAATTATTTTATGAATTTTTGAGTATATAAAGTTGGGTATAAATATTTAATAAATTAAAATAAATATTTTTTTTATTTTATCACACTCTTATTATTTAAATAATTTTTCAAACCATTATTTTACTAAAATTATCCTTTTTAAACCCTTATATTTTAGTTGTATTAAATTAAATTATTAAATAAATTTATTATCCAAAAATATTGTATCTTATTATTTTATAAATTAAATTATTTTATTTAATCCCATTTCCCATTTCTTTCTCCTTTTTCCCCTTTTCCTTCTCCTTTTTCTCCGTTTTCTCTTTTCCTTCTTTCTCCTTTTCTTTCTTTGGGCCATCGGCTGGCCTGCCCCTTTCCCCCACCCTACTCCTAGGCCAAAGGCCTGCTTCCTCTCCCCCTCTCCTTCTCCCGCGTCATCGCCTAACCCACCTCCCTCCTTTATTTTCTTTCCTTTCTCCTCGACCAGGCTGGCCCACTTCTTCTTTCCCTTCAGCCGCCCGTCGCACCCAACCCCTCCCTTTCTTCTCTCTTTCTTCTTCATCCTCCTTCCCCGGTAAAAAACCCGACCACCCCACCATCTCTACCACCCAACCTGCAACCCTCTACCCCTACTACTTTCCCCTATCTCTCTCTCTCTCATGTCATTTTCCTGCGTTATCTCGGCCCCACCATCTCTCCCTTTCCCCATGCTCTGCCATACCTCTTCTTCTCCCTCTCCCTGCCATCACCATTCCCTACCACCCTACCGCCGGCCTCGAACCGCCCTATCCCCTCCTTTCTCTTCTGCTTCTTTTTACTCCTCCTTCCCTGCCTCATTCTGCATTTTTTTCAAACTCCCCATGCCTTCCCCGACCTCCTTTTCTCCTTTTCTTCTCCTCCCACCTCTCACCCTATTTTTGCTTTGTCGCCACCATTCTGTCGCTTCCGTAGCCTCAACCGCCACCTACACCACCCCCTGCCACCCTCTACCTCACTCTCAAACCATCACAGTACCCCTTGAGCTAGCCCGCAGCCTCCTTCTTCCTCCTCTCTTCTTTTTCTCCTCTTTCCCTCCCTTCTCAGCAGCCACCCTACACTGGCTCGATCCGCCGCCGTCCCACCGCCTCTGCCGCCACCTAAGCCACCAAACCAATCCCTACAACCCCTTCTACCACCCCCAAACCTCCTTTAGTTGAAAACACCACCCAAAAGCCTTCATTTTATCCCTCCATTTTACTTCCTTCTCAGCCTCCTCCATCTTGACCTACCTCGGTCGCCACCTTCGCAACCTCGCTACCGCCGCCTCCGCCACCCTTGGCCGCTGTCAACCCATCTCCGACCACCACCTGCACCCTTCCCTTGCCCCCAATCCTTGCCCATCTACCCTTTTTCTTAGCCCTAAAACCCCAAACCAAAAACACCACTCCCTCCTCCCATTCTTGCCATTTTGAGCCTCTCCCCTCATTCCTTTGCATGTAGCCCACGCCACATGAGCAGTATAAGCTGCTGCATGCTTGGTTATGTTTTGTTTAATGATTTTAAGGTATCATAATATTTTAATTCAAGTAATTGATTAATTAAGTGTTATAAAATCTTATACTTTGATTTTTATTATTTCTAATATAATAAATCTTGATATTATTTTTAGGTATTGGTTTTGATAATCAAAGCTTGAATCTTTAATCGGAATACCGGTAAGGTTCATTTTTGCAGGAATCAAGGTAACCGTTAAATCCCACTTAAACACATGGATTAACGTATGTTAGCACATTAGGATTTTTAATATGTTATTATGCTTAATATTTGTTGTTTAATAACAAATATGTAGTTTCTTGTGATGGTTGATTAAAAGGAAGCATGTTAGGTTATATGTTATGTATGGGAATATTGTTTAAGGTAAGAGTTTGGTTGTTAATGAAAATGTTAAGTATTATCCATATTGTATTATGCTATTGTGATCTTTAATGCATGGTTAATATTTTTGTGAGCCCTAGGGGTATTTTAGTAATATATCTTGTGTAATAATGTGGCCTAATATATATGGGTTCTAATAAGTATTATATTAAATATAATAGTTGTGGATGAGGTGTTAATATTAATATTTCATGTGGAGATGATAATTTAATATAAGTGGTGTAATAAGGCGCAAAATAGTAATTTTTAATTAAAAAGGGTATTATGGTAATTTTGGAGGCAAGGGCAAAGTGGTAAATTGTAAGTAAAATAGGGGAATTTGGTAATTATGTAATTAAGAGGTAATATGGCAATTTTGGAAATGAAGGGATAAAATGGTAATTTGTAATTAAAGGGTAAAATGGTAAATTTGTGATTAAAGGGTAAAATGGTAATTTTGTGATTAAAAGATAAAATAGTAATTTGTGATTAAAGGGTAAAATGGTAATTTTGTAATTAAAGGGCAAAATGGTAATTTTATAAGTGAAAGGGTGTTATGGTAATTTTTGGAAGTTAAGGGGTAAAAATGGTAATTTTGCAAATAAAAGGATTAGAGTGGAAATTGGAAAGGAGTAACTCGGTAATTAGAATAATAGAGAAGGGTAAAATGATAATTTAATAATGGAGAAGGGTAAAATGGTAAATATGATAAATGTGAAGGGAAATTTGGTAATTTAGCCAACTAAAGGGGTAATTTGATAATTAGGATAATGAATAGGGGTAATTTGGTAATTTGACCAACTAAAGTTAATTATAATAAAGGAAATGGACAAATTGGTAATCTAACCAACCAAATAGGAAATATATTAAGTGTAACAATTACGAAGGGTGATTAGTGGCCTAATAAGTGTGGGAGATGGCTCGGTAACCTAAACCGAGTAAGGGTGTAGTTAAGGCCAAATGTGTGCTACGTGTCCTACATACCTTGGATGTCCTATATAATTATATGTTGTGTTCTATATGCTATTATCTTAACTGTTTCATGTGTAGCGCAACTTGGAACAGAGGTATGTTCATGTTCCCTCTTTTGGTATGTGCTAATATTGATATGCTATAAGTTATGATGTAATGTGATGTGGCCCTTTAGGACATGCATGCCAGGATAATTAATGTGGTGATGTGGGATGGAGGCATGAAAAAGAGAAATGGGAGAGAAAGATGACCAAGGGGAAGTAAGTTGGCTAACATAGGTAAGGATGACCTAAATAATCCATGATCCATGAGTGGATGAGTAAATGGGGACTTAAATAAAATGAAAGAGTGGGAGAATCGAGGGTTTGTATGGGATGGTTAGAGTCCGCATGGGGGCAGACTTTATGTATGGAAAGTTGCATCGGGGCGTGAGGAAGGTAATAGAAGTATCGTTTGGGTGTCTGGGGGCTTCGGGCGAAAAATAGTACGCTGGACAGTATAAGGATGCGTAGGAGACCAAGCTAGGATTTGGGAGGAAACCCGAATTTGAGAAGTTGAAAAAAAAGAAAATAATTAAAAATAAATGAGAATGAGTGGGGTATGAAGTGAGAGTTGAATATAAGGGTCGGGACGCGTGGAGTGTTGAAATAGTTTGGGGTGTGTAAGGCAGAGAAGGATTGGACACATAGGCCCTAATTAGGGTTTTTGGAGAAACCCTAGGGTAAGGCGGTGAGTGGGCTTAACCCACACACTAGTCAGGCTCCTGGTGTGAGAAGGTGGACTAAGGGAAGGATGTTTTGGCAAGTTAGGAGGTGCAGAAGTCTCAAAATATGGGACTGGCCCTCATGGGAGGATAAGTGTGGATATAGTTAGCCATGCATGTCAAGGGTGCAATACTTTCAAATAAGATACAATAAGACACTAATCACTTGAAGATGAAGATGTTGAGCCGGACCTAGATCGGTCCACCGGCGAATAATAGTGGCCAGGAGCCGGGGTGCCCTGCATGACCGGTCCACCTTTGAATAATAGTGGCCAGGAGCATTTTTCCCTGCATGATCATTCCATCGGCTGTAATAGTGGGGGATTCCATGCTCAACAAACCAAACGTAAAAATGATAAGACATGGGGAAGACACTAATTACTTACAGTGGAACACCTTGTGAGTCGGGGTCAGACCGGTCCACCGGCGAATAATAGTGGCCAGGAGCATTTTGCCCTGCATGACTGGTCAACCGTCTATAACAGTGGGGTTCCCACACTCACATGGACATTTCTAATCCGAGATGATTGATTAATGATGGACTAATGGCCTTAAGACCCTAAAAGTATCGACTGTTCATTATGGCCTATTAAAATTTGGTTGAATTGTTAAGTATGCGAATGCATGAAAGTGAATATTACTTATGCACCATCAATATCTGATTGACTTGTCAAGTATGTGAATGTACAAATCTAAATATTATGTTTACACCTATCGTTATGTATGGATATAGTAGTATATCATATGTTACATTGTGTGCCTACTTTTAAGTGTGTTTTTAAAGGGTTACTCAGTATTGTAGTATTGAAGGGTTCCATTCGTGGGGTCCCTGCCTATTCAATGGGAAGTGTCCCTTGCAAGTCGTTTTTAGGCGCTATTCAAATGGGCCATTGGGAAGAGCATAAGGAACTATTAGGATTTTACTCAGTCTCCTTTAAATTCACCATTTCAATGTATTTGTTGTTTTATAACCACCACTTGATGGATTATGTTCTTAGAAAATGTTTACTTACGCTACTCTGATTTAATTATTAGTTGAGTTTCTCATAAGTTGTATTTTTATCCTTTAGCCTTAGCACTTGGTACTGGAACGGTATGAATGAACCGGTCTAGTACTAAGTGTGGCGGTAATATCCCCAGAATTCACGGTTTGTTATTTTGCTTCAGCTAATTTTCTTTTAATTAAACGAAATTTTTCATTAGTGAATTTTGGGGGTGTTACAGTTCATTAATTACAAAGAAGACCTACTAGAGGACCTACTAGAGGAGATTCATAGGGCCAAGTACTTCTCCAAAATTGATCTCCGATTAACGTACTATTAAATACACATGAAACCTAGTGATATTCCTAAGACTATCTTCAAGACACATGAAGGGCATAATGAGTATTTAGTAATTCCCTTTGGCTTAACTAATGCACCCTCCGCCTTCTCGAAATTGATGAATGATTTTTTTGAAAATATTTGAGGAAGTACATATTGAAAATTTTCAATGACATGCTAGCTTATAGTTCTGATTAGGCATCTCACTTGCTTTATCTTGGGTCAAATCTAGCATTGCTATGACCAGTTGTACACTAAGGAAAACAAGTGCATGTTTGGGGACACCCAAATTGAGTATCTGGGGCATGTTATCTCATTTTACAGGGTAGCCACATACCCTAAAATGATCAAGGCAGCCCAAACATGGCTATTATCCATCATTCATACTCAACTTGGGGGGTTTCTGGGCCTGGCGAGCTATTATAGAAGATTTATAAGGCAATATGATTTACTTAGCAAGCCCTTGACTGTCATGTTGAAGAAATATTCCTTTGGATGGTCAATGAAGCCTTGAGATGCATTTAAGAAGCTTAAAACTACCCTCACTATAACCATTATCTTTGAGCTACTAGATTTTAACAAGGATTTCATCATTGAGAGTGATGCTTCCATGGCTAGAATGTGTGTTGTCCTTATCCAAGATCGGCATCCCATAGCCTATATTAGCAAGGCTTTTTCATCCAAAAATGACAAGGAATTGCGTTCCTTTTTTTTTGCAATAGATAAATGGAAGCATTATCTAAGGGGTAGACACTTCAAAATTAAGATAGATCATCAACCACTCAAGCATCTCATTGACTAAAGGGTAGTTATTGACAAATGTGGGTTGCTAAGTTGATGTCCTATGACTTCAAGATAGTGTACAAGAAAAGAAGAGATAATGTGGCAGTTGATCACTTTCTAAAATTCAAGGGGTAGTGATACATTGTCGTATGTACAACAAATTTAATAAATAAATCCTAATTTCCAAATACGTAGTATATGACAAGAAGGAGTCGAACCCACAAGGAATGATGTTTTAATCACTAATTTTGCAATTGATGTTATAATCCCATTTATACAATTTCATTAATTCTAATACTAAATCTAAATATACTAAATTTTAATCACTATTTGATGAATAGGGGAGGAATGAATTGATGATGGAATCAGAATATCAAATACTCAAAGAAGAAGAATGATTCTATACAATTTAATATTGACCTTTGGAAATTCATAATAATACAGTCATTTGCTTTCTCTCAACCTTAATAAATTAAATAAGCTCTCAATTTATTTCCTAACCATTTAATAACCTAGGTTACGAACACTAGATTCAATTAATGGCAGCATTATGAATGGAAAGCAGTCAACTACAATCATAACCACATAAGTTCGGATTATGCAATTGTACGAATTAATGGATAAGATTAACGATTAATCTTCTTGCTACTTTAAACAAATTAATTAATAATTATGGGTTAATTGCATTGTCTTAGCAAAGATCAAGTTCTAAACTAAATAGGTGATCAATCTAATTAGTTTAAATTCTTAATCTATGATACAAAATCATTCAATTTGATCCGTTAATTCAATTAAATTTCATCTAGAATCAAACATTCAAAATATGCTATTGTATTTGAGACATAATTCCATCCTCAAATCATCCTACCCTGTTTCGTTTACCACACTATTACATATAATGATTGAAAATTAATGCCAACAACACATTCACAATATCCAATAGTAATATAATAAAACAACAATAGAACAAAAAAAAGTGTAATTGCAGATAATTTACTTATATTAAACCAAAATGGAGAGACTGCAATTTATAAAGGAATAGAGAGGACTTATCAATTGAAGTGCAGATTATCAATTGTTCACTAGAATTCAAGAAGATAAAAGAAGTTGGAATTGTGCATTACATTTATATTCTAAAAGGAATAGAGGAAGAGAGTACATTAAAAAAATGTTTCGACCTCTGAAAAACTTCTCTTTAAACCCCGTTTTGATAGAGAATATATCAGAAACAGGTCACGCGGACAGTTACAATTTTTTAAGGGAAACATGGTGCGTGTTTTGGAAACACGGGGCCTCTGTGTTTTCCTCTAACTTCTATGTCGACCGCTGGATTTTAAATCAATGCTTGAGATATTTAACACGACCCGTGTTCAAGAAACACGGGGGTATCGTGTTTTCGTGTCTTCCACTATTCTCCCTTTCCAATTTCAACACAACTTCTCTTGGTGTATTTGCTTCATTTCCAACTTTTCTCTCCTTGATTCAATGTTTCTTGATGTGTTCTTTACTTGATTTCTTCTTTTCATTGATTTCTCCTTGAATTTATTCAATTTTTTTCCTTTCCTGCAAAATCTATTCAAAAGAGGAAAACTCGACGAAAAGATTAAATCTTATAAAATTAATGAGGGATAAATGACATATTTATGCATAAAAATAATCTATAAATCCCATTTATCAGGTAGAGTTATTTGTTATCTCACTTTCAAGCATACACATTGACCTTCTTACTAAGGTAAAGTACAACTGAAGTTCCAATTAGAAGCTCAATGAATTGATACACCATCTACCACAAAATCCCATGTACAACCCCAAGTATAGTTACTCTCACCAATCACTCAAGCGAAAGGGTAAGCTGATGGTGGGAAATGATTCATAATTGCAACAATAGTTTCTCAAGATATATCATACATCACCCATAGGGGGCATTCTAGAGTACATGCCGCCTACAAGATGTTAGCTAGGTTATTTTATTGGAAGGGATTAAAGAGGGATATCAGAGACTATATCAGAAGGTGTGATACTTGCTAGAGGTACAAGTATGATACAACTACTTATCCGAGTAAATTGAAAGCTTTACCCATCACTTATAAATTTTAGACAAAAATTAACATGGAATTCATTGAGGGTTTACCTAAATCTCAAGGCAAAGACGTTATTATGGTAGTGATTGATAGGATGAGTAAGTATGCCCACTTTGTCACACTTAGTCACCCATACACTGCATATACTATTGATAAGGATTTTATTAATCAAGTATACAAGCTCCGCAGCTTACCTCAAACTACTTCCAGTGATTGAGATCCAATATTCTTGAGTAGGTTTTGGCAAGAGTTGTTCACACAACAAGGAGTCAAGTTATAGCTATCCATGGCTTATCACCTGCAAGTAGACAAACAATCGGAAGTTCTTAATAGATGCCTTAAATCTTATTTTTCAGTGCATGATTAGAGATGTACCCATATATTGGTGCAAATGGATTCCCTTATCCAAGTACTGGTATAATACTACTTATCATTCAGCCACACATACCACCCCCTTTAAAGCTTTATATGGCCATCCTCCCCCTATACACTTACCTTATTTCCCATGCGATCCATTAGTAGAATTTGTGGATCGAACTCTTACTGCTAGAGAGAATGTCCTTGTACTCCTCAAATCTCACCTCAATTGGTCACATGCTAGAATGAAGAAGTAAGTTGAGAAGCATCAGAGTGAGAGGAACTTTTATATTAGTGACTAGGTCTATGTCAAGTTGCAACCTTACAGTCAGATTTCCTTAGTCAATAGATCAATGCACAAATTACCCTCCAAGTACTATAGTTTGTATCAGGTCTTGGAAAAGGTGAGTCCCATTTCTTACAAACTAGACCTTCCCCCTTTGACTTCAATAAACCTTGTTTTTCATGTCTCCCTATTGAAGAGGAGTTATGCAAGATATATAGTAAGCCATTTTCCTTCCTCATACAAGACCACCCCTAAATTCAAATATGTGCCAATGGTTATTCTTGATAGATAGACTATGAAGAGAGGCAACTTGTAGCACTGCCAAATTTCACAGTTGAAAATTTTCGCTTAATCGAAAACCATACACTAAGATAGGGGGTGCTACCACCATGATCGGCACAAGTCTGACCCTCGACCAGTCTCGTACCAACCACAAGGCTAGAAAAAAATTCACAAGACATTAAACAAATTAGGACATAAAACCATAATGATCCGAACAATTCATAATTAAAAGAAAATTATAATGCGCGATTAAAGAGTCATTACAAAATAGAAAACTAGTACAGCGTCAAAGCCCCTGAGGGAAAAGAACAGTACAACAACAAAATATGATAAAAACTGGAAAAGATGAGTTCAGACAACACTCTCTCTTGATCCCCATGCCAATTCCAATAGGTTATCACTCATCCCCGCCCGATGCATCAAATGCGTCATAGGCATCAAACACAGCACCTCCTACCTGCACCAACTTAAAAGGGACCACTGCTTGTGGTAATAAGTAGCACCCATGAAACGGGTGATTGATACGCTACGTATTGAGCAAAGTAACCATATGGATAAGACCATGCAAGTACAAACATACAAATAAGGCATATAATACTTAATTCATGTTCATAACATCATTCAAGGCATAGGCCATTATTTCTGTTTTACAAATTTCCCAAATTTTTTTCGCTATTATAGCCGGTGGACCAAAAAATACTCCAGAAAAAAATGCACCTGACCACTATTATAGTCGATGGACCAAAAAATACTCTGTATGGCAAAATGCACTAGACCACTATTGTAGCCGGTGGACCGAAAATTATCCTCACTTGGCCTCGACTCACGTGGTGTTCCACTATAAGTAGTTAATATCTTTTCCTTGATTTATTTCCATATAAAGTTTGGTTTATCGAGCTCGGGACCCCTACTATTATAGCCGGTAGACTGAAAAACACTCCATAGGGCAAAACACACCTGACCACTATTATAGCCGATGGACCAAGAAATACTCCACAGGACAGAACGCACTTGACCACTATTATAGCCGATGGAGTGGAAATTATCCTCACTTGGGCCTGGCTCGATAATCTTTCACTTTAAGTTTTTAGTTTTTTATACCCATATCTTATTCCACACACAACCCCAACTAGACATGCATGTTCCACTAGACTTCCCATTCTTACCCCTTTGTCCCAATTCTCCTAAATAGCCCAATCCCATATCTTAGGACCTTTACACACCGTAGGACTCCAAGATTTTTTCCTCACATTTTCCCCACTCACCTTGAGAGACCCAATGTAATACCCCATTTTTAGAATCCCTAATAATAATTGGTAATTATGTGTATTAGTTATAATAATTACTTAAGGATATTTGATATTATATATATAGTTAATATATGTAGTATTATTATGATTGATTAGTTATAAAATTTAATTAGGCTAAAATATGCTAGAGGGTGCGTATTAAAATTTAAACCTAGGTTGGGATTGTAACCGGTATTCGTTTCTTCAAATAAATCTATTCCGGTAATCAGATAATTTTTACCTGGATATTTGACACTAAATATTTACCTAAATAATTTACCCATACCCTATACTAAATTTACTAAACTCACCATACCCTTCCTCCCCAGTACAACCATCCATTACGCCACTCTCCTACCATGCACGATTCCCTCCCTCTTGTTTTGCTCCTTCTTTCCCTACACACCATGCTCTTCTTAACCCCCACACCCCTTCATTTTTGTGTCAGAAATTAACCCCCAAAATATCCCACACTTTCTCTCTTTACCCGAGCTCCTACAAGCAAGAAAAAAACCCCATCATCACAGTTGTTTTCCAACACTTTTACCCCATTGGAAACTCCCCACCGAAACCCCCTCCACACCACCACCAACTTCCTCTGTTGCTACCTTCCTTTTTCTGCAACAAGATCTACCTTTCCCCACCCCCAATATGTAGCAAAATTATCCAAAACAACCCCCAAGGTGCACACAAAATCACCATATCCCCCACCCCCTTTTCGGTCATTTTTGGCGATCCCTTTCCCTTGGCTTCGGCCAAATTTGCCGATCCTTCCCCCGTGCTACACCTTCCTTTTCTGTAGCCCCTACCCTTGATACAATATTTCCTACCATTACTACCCCTCTATCAACACACAACACCACTGTTTCCCTTCCTCTCCTTCTCAGCAACTTCCGTACGTTTCTCCTTCCTTGTTTTGTGAGTTTTGGTTAGTTTCCTTGCTGCCTGATTTTAGCTGGTTAGTTGTTCTTGAGTTAGTTTAATTAATTTTGAGTTAATTTTATGTTAAATTAAATACTAATATGTATTATTGGATATTAATTTATTAGGTAATATTTGAGGATCTTAGAGAAGACGGTTTTTGGTGCTTTTGTGTAAGCTTGGATTTACGTAAATCCAATCACTCTTAAGGCGGTATAATTTATGTGCAAGCATGATAGGATTTTTTTAGACCTATAATAATGCTAGGGTTTTATATTATTCAATTATTATGACACACATAATAAAATTATAACATGTTACATAAATGGTACACACGATTATCGAAAGTGAAGTATATGCATGAGTAATATATTGTATGGTTTACGTATGCATGTATATGGTACTTCTAGGGTTGTATGCTTTTCAATTGAGGATTCAAATTCCAATATAATTACTCCATGATTATAATTTCATGGTATTTAGGGTTTATATAAATAGAATAAAAATATATACACACGTTTAGGGTTAGAATACGATAATCGTTATTCGCATGTTCGAGAGTTATAGATTTTTTCCTACATGTACCATGATGATAATTACCCTATTAAATGTCATATTATACTTAAAACATATAAGTACACACTCCATGGAATATGTGACATGTGAAGAATGCATGATTAAGGTTTTGAGGGCGCAACTCACCAAATGCATGATAAGTGGAAAATATAGTCAATCGTTAATTCGTAAAAATTACCTATGTGCTAAAATATTGTGAATAATTATCTTTTAGCCTTTCTATGACAAATTTCTCATATTAATAATTCTTGGTACGGAATTGGACAAAAATGATGAAATTAGGGTTTCGAGGGCATTTTGGATAGTTTTGACATAATGCACCTAATGTGAATAACTGGATATTGGATGGCCTTAGAATTTTTATATGTTGACCTTAGTGTTAACTTTGAATTTGAAATAGACCGATGACCTTAGGGTTTATATAAATAATTTAAAATAATGGAAAATGGTTAACTATGGAAATGGAAATGATTGTACGGTATGAAATGTTCGTGGTCACCTCATAAAATACAAGTACTTAAAATGGAAGATCTCAAGTTTAGGAATTGTTGCTCTCTAGGGTTAGCTACCCTAGAGATGAGGTGTTAGATCTCATTTGATTTGGTCTGTTAGTGTGCCTCTATGCCCTGACAAGGCCCTTATCTACTCTATAGGTTACGTACTGGCCCTAAAAGGGGGTATCAATACTTAAGGATTAGGTGACTGAGGTTAGAGGATATTGTGTTGTCTATGTGCACCAATATGACCACGTGTACCATTGTGTTCCTGGGTTCTAGAGTACGAGTATTGTGTTGCCTTCGTGTACCAATATGACCAGGTGTACCTCAGTGTCACTGGGTTGATTGTATCCCCTTGAGTAATATAAATAATAAAGGAATACTTGTTGATGGCCTTGGCATATGTTGTTAGGTTGGGTAGTTACCTTAGTGCCATACCTTGGTTTTTGGTATATATTGGATTGATGGTTCAATATTTGCCTTAGTGCCTACCTCAGTTTTTGGTATATATTGGATTGATGGTTCAGTACTTGCCTCAATTCCCTCCTATGTTAATTGGAATTGATTTGATTAGTTAGTTTTGGCAATAGATTTTGATATGGTTATTGTGTACCTTGAAATGATGTGACTTGGTTGAGTATGGTTGATTGTTGAGCATGAGACTATAATGGCATACATTTATATGTATGTGTTGATCCATGATTTATTATATATTGTTATGGCATGTGCTTGTGTTTGAGCATGTTTTGGATTATTGTGTGATTATGTGTAACGTGGGTATACTACCTCTTGTGAGGTATTGTGATTTACTCAGTACGAGGAAGTCATACTAATACTACATTTGCAGATGACTATATGAATGCCATGGAGTGGCATAAAGCTTACAAGAGTGGCCAAGATAAGTGGAGCCCTTAGGAAGAGGTTCCATTATCATAATGGGCATACAGGTCTACGAGTTAGGGATAATCGGTGTTGTAACTATGGGTAGTAGTTTTTGTTGTATCGGTTTTCCTTTGGACTGTGATATCCTTAGCTGTATTTTGATTACTGTTGTTGTACGGAAAATATTTATCCATAAACTTTATTTATGTAATCTCTCTTATTTCTGCTGATTTATCTTTGGTTTGGTTAGTTTTATCCTTAGTACTTGGCATAAGAAAGGTGAAGGAATGGGACTTATGCTAAGTGTGGAGGTAACACCTATTATCTTTGGTAATTAATGCTTCTGCAAAAAGAAAATTTTTAAGGACTAAAAATGGGGGTGTTACACCCAAATTCTCATGGAAGTGGATCAAGGCCCACTCCCCAAAACTCTGTTTTGACTCACTACTTCCCTCTAGGGTTTCCCTCAGAAACCCTAATCTAGCCTATTTGGCCTCACTTCTTTTTATCCTACACTACCCATGCTCCTCTTTGCTTCCAAAACCACCACTCCACTCAAACCACACCCAACATCACAACTCCACTACCCTTCCTCCACATATGACCATGAAAACCCTAGTTCTTCTCTCAAACCCTAGTACTTCTCCTTTCTTTTATGTCATCCCCTCATCACCCAAACACTGAACCTTTTTCCACTTGACTCACTTCCCCTCCATGTTACACCCTTCCATTCTTATTCCACACTCTAACCATTCCCATTAATTCTCCCTTCCTTGCACACTTCTCCCACTTAAGGTTTCTCACAAACCCTAGCCAAGTCCCCCATGCACCCTTATACCAACCCACGTACTATTTTTCATATATGGACTCCAATTACCCCAATTACTCTTTCCTCACCTTACTTAACCCTCAAGTCAACTTTTTTCATGTAAAGGTCATCCCCATGTAAAGACTAACCATCCCATGCAAGCCTTAACACTCCCCATGCAAGATTTATTCCATCCTCTTATTTTATTCATATTATTCTTTTATTTATCCACCCATAAGTCATGAGATACACAAGCCTTTCTCACTTACCTCTCACCACTCCACTCTCTTTACTTTTCTCATTTTCCCACAACCTCATCTTACTACTTAGGGACTCCAAGTATGCATGTCATACAGGGAAACCATACATAAGCACAACGCAAGTACAAGTCACATTACCATATTACACATGCCATAATAGCACATACAACTTACCTTAACTCCATGTTTAGCAAGATGCGCTACAAGTACATAATCCATAACCACGTAAAGTACACACATATAACCAACACACATAAACACATAATATGCATATTAGGCCTTAAATATATCCGTACCTAAAATGATACCGGGCTTGGAGCACGCTTATTACACCTCCTTAGGGGTCGGATTTAGTTCACCTATAAGAGGAAAACACTAGGGCTAACTTCCCTCTTGTTACTTTCATTAGCCCTTAATTGATTTTTTGTAAGAAATAGTATTACTGATGATAATAATAATAGTCTTAGTAGAATTAATAAGGGTATTATCATTAAAGTGGCTAACAAATATATTAGTGGTAGTATTAACCAAAATAGGGCTATTAGTAATGATGATGATAATAATGATGATAATAGAATAATAATAATAATAATAATAATAATAAGGCTAAAATAATAATTATACCAAAATAATTTATACTTGAGTGATAGTAAGGGTTAGGGTACAACCTAAGTGAAGGTGGCAGCTAGGGCGGCGGCGCACGGTGGCGACGGAGGCTGCAGTGGTGGGAGTGGTGGTTGTTTTGGGAAAGGTTGGACTTTTGGGATTGGAAGAGAGAGAGGGAGGTGGCGGTTGTGAGGTAGTGGACTCCCTGGACTAGGAGGGTTGCAGTAGTGGTGGCGGCGGCGCAGGTGGTGGTGGTGGTTGTGGTGGCCGAGGGTGGTGGAGAAGGAGGGAGGAGGAAGGAGAGGGATAAAGGGAAAATGAATGGTAAGGGAAGGTAGAGGAGGGTCTTCTGGGTTAAGAGGGAGGCAATGGCATTGGTGATTGTGGCAAAGGAGGTAGCGCATGGCGATGAGAGGGGCGGTGATGGGGTGTAAAGGGTAGCTCAAGCTTCCCACTTTGCATGGTTAGGATTAGATGTGCAGGCAAAGTTAGGGGCGGTGAGTGGCTTGGTTTGGTGGAGGGTGATGCAGGTAAGGGGCTAGGTGGTGATTCGGATGGTGGCATTGCACGGCGGTGGCTAGGGCGGCGTCTAAAGGCAGGGAGGTACGAAGAATTGAGTTTTTTGTGTAGAGAAAAAGGAGGAGAATGGGGGCATTGATGGGGTATTTATAGATCAAGGGAGGGAGAAGAGGATAAGGAGGCAGGAGCTCATCAGCCAGCGGTGGTAGGCCAGTACAAGCTTGCGAATGGTAGGGTGTAGGGTTACAGATGGGGAGAAAGGGAATGGGAATATCTATGCGGGGGAGGCAGGTAAAGGGTAGGTTGGGCTCGAAATGGAAAAGAAAGGGATGGGGGAGAGAGGGGAGCAAGTCGGGGTGGTACAATGGAATGGGAGGACACTTGGCATGTCTGCAGGCACAACCTACAACATGAAAAAAGGAGAAGGAAGGAGGAAGAAGAAGAGGGTGGGTCGGCTGATCGGGAGCAAAAGGAAAGAAAGAAAAGAGGAGAGAACTGGGTGGGCGAGGAAAAAAAAAAAAAAGACAGAGCAGGCTAGGCTCCACGTGGGGGAAGAGAGGGAGAGAGGGGTTGGGCCGCATGGGCAAGGCCCAACTAGGGGGAAGAGAAAAGAAAGAAAAGGAAAAGGAAGAAAGGAAAAAAGAAAAGGAAGAAAACGAGAAAAAGGAAAAAAAAAAAGAAAAAGGAAAATAAGGTGGTTGGGGTATTTAGGGAATTTTTGTATTTTTTTAAAATAAAAAAATTAGTAAAATAAATAATTAAATTCCTTTTTATATTAATTAAGAAATTTTTGGTTAATTCTTCCTAAATTCTATTTTAGTTAGCAAATTATCCTAATCTTCCTTGATTTAATCATATATTATTTCCCTCTTTTTATCTTAATTACTCTCATTATTTTATTAAAAATTTTATATTTAATGAACCTCACATATTAATCCCTATTTTATTATAATTTCCTAAATTAAGATTGTGGAGTATTACACAACTAGGCTTCAACAAAGGTGCTCGTACAATGGTATAATGGTATAATGGTAGTGAGGAAGGTGCCACTTGGGAATACTACTATAACCTCCTTCGAAAGTTTCTTGGATTTAACCCTTGTGGACAAGGGTCAAATAAAGGGGGGAAATTTGATATACTCCCTGCCATGTGAATCCTCCACAAGCCTAGCTTAGCAAGCATACAAGACTTAGTAGCTCTCTTCAATCTAATTTATCAATTTTACTTAAGCTATGTGTTTTGGTATTGAGTTTTATGTTTTGATGATTTCCACTTGTAGAGTCTATAGCCTTCCTTATTTGATCTTCCCCCCCTAATATTCCATCTCTTGTTGTTAGAACTTTGATGTGAAATAATGATGCAACGGATTGAAAATTTTCATAATGCAAAATAAAGTTATCTTCTCCCTAACAATTCTCTCGATCAATTTCCATTATTGTTAGTTGTAATCTTAATAAATTGAATATTTTCAATATTTTTACCTTGCTTTGCCTTAATTTTAGGACTCCATTTGGTCTTAAATATGAACTTTATCATGGTTAAAGTCCATAGTTCGCGTTAATGCTCTCTTGGTATTGGTTTTTCAGGGATTTGCACAAGAATGCACAAATCTAAGGAAGTGGTGCATTTATTTGAATCAGAAAACCAAGTATGAAAGGATTTAAAGGAAGAGAAATCAACCTTGAATGTTTATGGAGGAATCAAGGAAGTCAAAGAGCTGAAAAGAGGTCGAAAGAAGTTAAAAGAGACAAGAAAATGGTGTTGCACAGCCTTAGCACAGCTAGCTGCACAACTATGCAACCATGATGCAGCCCAATTTGAAGGCAAACATGTCACACAACCTGCCACACAACCATGCAGAAGTTAAGACTCAGCGTATGTAGCAATTCGAAACTAAAAATGCTACACGGCCATGCAGCAACAATTTCACACATTTTTAAACGCACAATGTAGCCTCTGTTTGGACAGTTTTTCTCCGACTTTATATAGACAGTTCTTCGAACATTTTTAGGAGATTTTCTTCCCCTCATTCCCAGGAAAAACCTCATGTATTATATCTTGAATTCCTTAGTTTAATTTCTAATTTTTAGTGAAATTTTCATGTACTATAAACTCTGTAATCAACTTTGTTTTTCTTCAATTCATGGTTAATTCAATCCATTCTCTTCTTTGTAAATTTTTATGTTGTCATTATATTTGTTATGCAATTTTTCGTTTCTAATGTTTCCTTGAAATTATGAGTGAGGGATTGAATTAGTTCCATTTTGATATTAATATGATGAATTAAAGTATATGTTGTATGTTTAGTTCGTATGTGTTGTTTTTTCATATGTTAGGGTTGATCATTTTAAGTCGGATTGGACAGAATCCAACCTATTCAGATATTGTTTACAACTAAAAGGTTGAAACCATTATCAGAAATTAACATATGGATGGGAATTCAAATGATTGTGAAAGTAGACGTTTGGTTCTCGGGGACTATAGAATTGGTGACACTTAATGGGTTTAATTTAATTAGATAGTCATGAAAGTAGTCGGAAAATTAGATTAAATACATTCTTAGACCATAAAAGAGGGTAATGAATATATTTACATTGATTGTTCATAGCCATTGAACTGACTACAATATAGCACTATTTCATTGTCGAATACCAATTTAGAGACTCAAGTTCAATTCTAAGCTTTATATTTATCGTTTTAAAATCTGTATTCATTTAGTCATTATATTTATTTTCATTATCTACCTACATATTTTCACACCATAATGATCTAGATAGCTAAAATAATGAATTCTGGTATTCAATTGTGAAGTCCTTGTGGGATACGATCTTGAAGTGCTACAACGAATCCGTGCACTTGCGGATTGGCACCATCAAGTTTTTGGCGTCGTTGCCAGGACCATGAGGTTGAGAAATATGTCCCTCCACCACCATACAAACCTCCACTACCTTTTTCTCAAAGGCATGCTAAGGCAAGGTTAGAGAAACAATTTCAAATATTTGCTGAGATTTTGAAATATCTGCATATTAACACCCCATTTGTGAAAGTCATATCTCAAAGACCTGTCTACGGTAAAATTATAAAGGAGATTATTTCTAATAAGATAAAGTTAGAGGAATATGAGACTGTATCATTGACCCAGGAGTGTAGTGACATTATCCAAAATAAGCTTCCACCTAAGCTTAAAGATCCTGGCTCGCTTTCTATTCCTTGTACTATTGGTGATGTGTCTATTAACCATGCTCTTTGTGATATTGGGGCTAACGTAATTTTAATGTCTCTTTTTGTTTGTAAGAAATTGTAAATGGGAGATATGAAACCCACCACCATTTACCTCTAATTAGCAGATCGGTCGGTAAGACGTCTGGTAGGTATATTAGAAGATGTACCTATATAGGTCAGTAAGTTTTATGTTCTGATTGATTTTGTTATTCTTGAGATTGAGGAGGATGCTCAAATCCCTATCATATTGAGAAGACCTTTCCTGGCTACCGCGGGAGCGGTAATTGATGTGAAAAATGGAAAGCTCTCTCTCAATATTAGAGATGAGAAAGTGGGTTTTGATTTATCCTCTATAGTAACATTTTCATTAATTGATGACACTTATTGTAGGATTGATACAGTGGACATGGTGTTTTTAGAGGACTTTACTAACTTGATCTCAAGTGATCCGCTAGAGAAATGCTTGATAAAGAAAAAATTACTTGATGATGGTGATGAGGAGGTAGCTACTTATGCTACCATGCTTGAGGAAATCCTTATATATGCAAAAGAACCTGAATTGGTGGCTAAAGTTGAAAAGGAATTACATGACCCCATATGTAAAGAAAAGGTTACATCTAAGGTAGAAACAAAACCACTCCCTTCCTCACTTAGGTATGGGTTCTTGGACTCTAATGGTGAATACCCTATTATTATGAATGCTAACTTGAGTCATGGGGAAGTTGAAAAATTACTTGAAGTCCTTAGGTAGCATAAGGATGCCATAGTTTATTCCATTGATCACATAAAAGGAATTAATCCCTCCATTTTCATACATCAAATCTTGTTAGAAGAAGGGTATAAATCTTCCACTAAACATCAAAGGAGATTGAACCTGAACATGAAAGAAGTCGTTAAAAAAGAGGTACTTAAGTTACTTGATGCGGGGATCATCTACCCTATCTCAAATAGCGAGTGGGTGAGCCTAGTGCAAGTGGTGCCTAAGAAGGGAGGCATGATCGTTATACAAAATGAGAAAAATGTACTTATTCTAACAAGAATAGTCACCGGATGGTGTATGTGCATTGATTATAGGAAGGTAAATAAAGCCACCCGAAAAGATCACTTCCCCCTTCCATTTATCGATCAAATGTTGGAGAGGTTCGCTAAACACTCCCATTTTATTTATTTAGATGGGTATTCAGGATTCTTTCAAATCCCTATTCACCCTAGTGATCAAGATAAAATGACATTTACATGTCCATATGGAACCTTTGCTTATAGAAGGATGCCATTTAGCTTGTGTAATGCTCCAGCCACTTTATTATGATGCATGATGTCCATATTCTCTGATTTTATTGAAAATATCATGGAGGTGTTTATGGATGAATTTTTCGTCTATGGAAATTATTTTGATGACTATCTGGATAACCTTGCTAAAGTGTTGAAGAGATATAAAGAAGTAAACTTTGTACTTAATTGGAAGAAATGCCAATTTATGGTACAAGAATGAATTATTTAAGGTCACTTAATCTCTAATCATGGAATTGAAGTTGATAGCACCAAGATTGATATCATTGCTAAAATACCACCCGCACCCAATGTCAAAGGAGTTAGGAGTTTCTTAGGTCATCCTGGATTCTATAGGCGTTTCATCAAATATTTATCCAAAATTGCTAAACCCCTTACCCATTTACTTATCAAAGATGTTCCTTTTGCATTCGATCAGTCTTCTTTAGATGCTTTTAGCAGGTTGAAGGCAGCTTTGACAACTGCCTTAGTAATGAGACCCTACGATTAGAGAATTCCTTTTGAGGTGATGTGTGATGCCAGTGATTATGCTGTTGGGGCAGTACTTGGGCAGAGAAAGAAGGGAAGGTATGCACCATATACTATGCCATTGGATGATGCTCAAATGACTTATGCCACAGCTAAGAAGAAGCTCCTAGCTGTGGTGTTTTCCTTGGACAAATTTTGATCTTATCTTTTTGGATCAAAGGTTATTTTGTTCGCTGACCACACAACTCTTAGGCATCTCTTAGTTAAGAAGGATGCAAATTTGCGGTTGATTAGATGGATCCTTTTGTTACAAGAGTTTGATTTGGAGATAAAGGATAAGAAGGGTTATTAAAATGTGGTAGCATATCACCTTTCTAGATTTAGGAAAGAGATGAATGAAAAAGAAGGAGATGAGAGCCTGTTTGATGATTCATTTCCCGATGACAATCTATTCATTATTGAAAGCCTCCAACTTCCTTGGTTTGTAGATTTTGTGAATTAAATCTCTTGTGGGGTACTACCGGAAGACCTCTCTTACCAACAACGCAATAAATTCCTTTCATGTGTCAAGCAATACTATTGGGAAAATCCTTGCCTATACAAATGATATGCGGATGAAATATTTAGGAGGTGCTTACCCAAGGATGAAGTACTAGATGTTATTATCATTCATCACTGTATGGGGGTCATGCAAGCACTTCTGAAACACCTGTAAAGGTGCTTCAAGTGGGATTTTATTGGCCTACGCTCTTCAAGGATGTGAGGAGTTATGTGCTTGGGTGTGATCATTGTCAAAGAACCGGAAACATATCAAGGAGGAATGAGAAGCCATTAAACAAAATCTTTGAAGTTGAACTATTTGATGTGTAGGGGATTGATTTTATGGGACCCTTTCCATCATCATGTAACAACAAGTACATTTTAGTAGCGATGGATTACATCTCGAAATGGGTAGAGGCATTGGCATCTCCGACCAATGATGTGAAGGTGGTAGTCAAGCTATTTCAAAAGGTTATTTTCCCTTGATTTGGAGTTCCAAGAGCTGTGATTAGTGATGGAGGATCTCATTTTACAAACAAAATTCTAAGCACATTCCTGAGGAAATATAGTGTGGCTCACAAAATGGCTAAACCAGATCACCCTCAAACGAGTGGACAAGTGGAGATCACAAACAGGGAGATAAAGGGGATTTTGGAAAAAATGGTGTCTAGATCGAGAAAATATTGGTCTTTAAAGCTATATGACGTTCTTTGGGCTTATAGGACAACTTACAAGACCCTATAGGCACAACACCAAAGTCATGATTTTCTGGCTGAGGTGGAACACAAAGCACATTGGGCTATTAGGATTATTCACTTGGATTTGAAAAAAGCAGGATAACGAAGAAAACTTCAACTCAATGAACTTGATGAGTTGTGATTGGATGCCTATGAAAATGCAAAGATATACAAGGAGAGAACAAAGAGATGGCATGATAAACACATTCTCCTTAGAGAGTTCAGAGAAGGAGACCTAGTACTCCTATTCAACTCCTGTCTAAAGCTCTTTCTAGCTAAGCTACACTCTAGATGGTCAGCACTGTTCCAAGTGCGTAAGGTGTATCCATTTGGAGCAATCAAAATATGGAGTGAATCCACGGGAACCTTCAATGTGAATGGGTAGAGATTGAAACCATATATTGTGGGATCTCCGATAAAGAAGTTGGGCACATTCACCCTTCTCGACCTGCCATCAAATTGAAGATATTACGGTCAAGCTAAGAACCCTAAACAAGCGCTCCATGGGATCCAACCCATATTTTTGTGTGATTTTTTATCGTTATTTATGTTCTTTTAACCTTTGGTTTTATTTTTACCATTTTTGCAAAAATTTAGCAAACCTCATTATAGTGTATAAGCTATTCAACGGATAATACAAGATGAAGAGGAACCTATTGAGAAAGAGGAATCAAAAGCATGAGGAAAAGAGGAATGCACAGCCTTGGTACAGCCTACTGCAGGGTCGTGCAAGACCCCTGGTGGCATTTTTTAGTTGAATTTTAAAGCATAGATTGAGACAATGGAAGCTGCACGGCCATCCTATGTTGGACACGCATAGCCAATCAGCCATGCAAAATGCACCAGTTCAAAGTTGAAGCCCATTTTTGCACACAACCTACTCGTGATGATCATACACGCTTGTGACCCCGAGGTTCTCTCTTCAGCGCGAACAAAATTTTTGCACGGCCTAGCCGTGTACCTCACCTTTCTCCAAAAAGTAACCACATCGCATGCTTGTGACTCCCATTCCCTCACCCTTCTTCATCTTCCATTCCAAATCTAGCCTACCCACCGCCCTTAAATCCAACAACCATCGACCAGCATCACCACCTGCACTCCCTCACGTTGCCTAAACGCACCACCAAAACCACTTTCTACTCTTCTTCTTCTTTTCTCATCCTACCTTCACCATAACTTACCTTAACTATCGCAACTTCCAGATCCATTCGCCACCACACGCACCACCACTTTCTTTCACCCAGCACATAACTTGTACGGGCTAGGCACAAGGACACACGGGTAGTCCCTTACTAGTTTGCTTTTCTTTTTCTTACTCCATTACTTGCCATTCCTTTTCATGTTATAATTGTAATTTGATATTATTTTCCAATTCATAAGGTAGTTGCATAATGATTGATTTCTTTTGAAATTGCTTCATAATTTCATCTGCAGGATGCGTTTTGTTTGAACAAAATTAATAATATCGTGAAAAACTCCAATTGGCAAACAATTTCTCATCATAATTCTATCTTATTTTTGTAGGAAAAATACAAAAATGGCACTAAAGAAGCACACAAAGATGAGCCAAATGAAACATGAAGGGGAATCCTTAAAACCACAACCGCACCAATCTAGAGGCAAAGGTAAATCCCCAAATACTCAACCTTCTAATCCCTATGGCATTATGTTCACCGATCCAAATGACAAATAACTCTACGATGAAATTGTTTATCGAAACATTACATCCATTTGATACATTTATTGGACATATCTTAAGAAACTAGGGATAAAATAAGATTTTGAGAATTTTCTAGGTAGAGGAGGTTTAGCCAGTTTCTTTACACACGCAAACCACATGAGCAAAGGATTCATCCTTGAGTTCCTTAGCTCGTTTCATTTTTGACTGGGTTGGAGAATCTATTTCTTTTAGACTCTTCAATGAGTCTCAAACATATTTCATTGACAAGATTCTCTACTTTGCTTCGCTTTCTTAATATTGGTCAGAGACTTATCGAGGATCCTTAATTGTGGGATCCTCAGGAATTATGGACTCAAATCTCCATGTCAAGGAGGGAATGTGCTCCTAGTCCTTATAGCAAGCACAACTCTATGGCCTCATTGATCTATAATCCAGCCTTGAGATAAGTCCAAAGGCTGTTAGCAGGAACGCTTTTTGGTAGGGGGAGATCCAAGGGAATGTGCAAAAACTAAAACCATTCGCTCTACAGTGTATGCTCCAAGATAATGCCCTTGATGGAAGGTATGATCTAGTATATCACCTAAGTAATATTAGTACTAATATTACTGGTGATATTGTCATAGGAGGCATCATAACATACATTGCTAGTCGGCTTGGATACAACGTAGAACATATCCTCGTTGACCTTCAAATGACATATTTAAGGTTGGAAACTTGCACTGACATGAAACTAATTGTGCAAGATGGGCTGAAATTCTACTTGTTCTATAATCAGGAGGTGTCGTATCCATTACCCAACAAACCTTTCACCACACTCATCAGTAACGGAAGCACCAACTGGTTACCTTCGCCCACCACACCTCGCCCTAGTCAACCTATCCCTTTCCCTCCAGAAGAGAATCCAAACATTATTGGTGAGGCATTGGGCTTATCATTGCTTTCTCTTCCAATGCTTTTTTCCTTTGGCGCAGACGCGGGCCCTTATTTCTCCGACACCTCTTGGGATGCCCAATTCCAGCATATCGATGCCCAATTTGATATGCTTGACACCCAAATTGTAAGTCTCTGGGATTAAGTTGCTCCCATTGACCAAATTAATACCATGATACACCAAATGTATCAATGGCTTCTCAAGCACGGTTACCCACCACCGCCCCACCTAGTGAGTGCACTTCATCACCTCCCCCACTCGTTCACCAATCACACATTGAGGACAATGCGTTCTTTAAGCATAGGGGAGTTCGAGGTATGTTTGTCATATGCCATTTCCGTTGCTTTTTCTTTTTTCCTTTTTCATTTAGTGTGCTTTTTCTTTATTTATTTCTTTCTTCCTTTTGTTTTCAGTATGTTGTTAGTACGTTTATTTTACATATTGTAGTGTGTTTTGTTTTCCTTGGTGTGATTGTCTTCTTTGAAGCTTTTTTTTCGTGTCTTTCATCGCTTTATTTCCTCTAACATATTTAGTGTGCTTATTATCTTGTCAAAAAATAGAATTTGGGAAATGATTGGCGTATGATGACAATATGATAGAATTCTCTACATAGCTTGACCATACACTAGTGAGACCTATAGGTTGTGAGTAAGTACAACAAAAAAGCTTTGAAATTTTTTTAAGCGTGAACTCTCCAATTAATAAAATCTCAACCCACTTATTATTTTAGCACTCTAGTGGTTCAAATTCATGGATTTGTCTATCTGGACCAAGACATAGAAAATATGTGAAACTAGAACTTGCATGATTTCTCTTCAAGACTACATATGACTTATGCATGTATTAACATGATTGAGGCACATGCTTTCTTTTTACAGCTACATTAGCCAAATGGCCTAACAAACAACATTTGTTTCCCTTTGTTTAAACCCCTTCAAGCCTGAGACTTGTTCATTTGATCAAAACCCTACTCAGTAGCCATAATTATGAGTCATTACCTTACCCTTGTCCAAAACTAAGGAGTGATATATCTTTAACGTATTTGGTGTAGGTATGTCAATAAATAAGCATGGGGGTGTAATAAAAAAGTGTTTCGTAGAGCTTGTGTTGAGAAAATGATCTAAATGTAGCTTTATTCTTTTCATTCAAAATAAAAAAAAAAGAAAAAGAAAAAGAGAAGAATAAAATTATTGGAGTTGTGATGTGAGGAATTAAGCATCTGATCTTTAATGGGTAGAAAAGAGTTGTAGGCAAAGAGCTTTGGTTGTTGTTTGTGGAGTGAATAGCGTGTTATCGATCTCAAATTTTGAGATATATACTTGTAGTTGCCGCTCCGCTAGCTTTTGGACCATTAGCTATAGTTCTAGAATTATCCTACCCTTAACCCCAGCCCCACTACAACCTTAATAAGACCTCATAATTTTTGTATTGTATAATGTCTTCGGGTGGTGTAGAATGAGAATGTGTGCAAGCATATGGTCGATCATTATTGGCTTGGAGAATTTTGAGCGAAACAATTACACCTCTAAAACACATGAGTGTAGAGCATTTACATTTTTTTAAAAGAGATGAAGTCTACGACCTTATTTAACCTTTGTCTCGTAAGGATGAGCATCTACACGATCTTAAACCATCTTCTAATGTCATGATAATACTGATTTGAGAGTCGGCACTAAAGGGTATTCACAACTTTATTTTCTTTTTCCTAATATTAACGCTTGCAATATAGGTCGATCTTACAATTGTATGCCTTGTTCATGTAGTTTGTCCTATCATCTAAGGCTTTGATCCCCTTCTATTTTCTCCGTTTTCTATTTGTTATGTGTGAGTTTTCTTGAGGACAAGCAAAGGATAAGTATGGGGGAGTTGATAAATTGAATATATTCTATGTTTTTACCTGACATTGCCTTTATTTTAGTACTCTATTTGGTCTGAAATGTGAATTTTATCGTGGTTCAAGTCCAAACATCGCGTTACTGCCCTCTTGGTATTATTTTTTTTAGGGATTTGCACAAGAATGCACAAATCCAAGGAAGTGGTGCATGTATTCAAAGTATCCAAATATAAAAGGTATTAAAGGAAGATAAATCAACCTCGCGTGTTTATGAAGGAGTTAAGGAAGCCAAATAGCTAAAAAGAGGTCGAAAGAAATCAAAAGAGACAAGAAAATGGAACCCTAATGCAGCCTAATTCGAATGTAAACATGTCGCATAGCTTGCCGCACAGCCACACAGAAGTTAAGACTCAGTGTGTGCAGCAATTCAAAACTAAAAATGCTGCATGTAGGGGTGTGCATTGTCGGATATCCGTTTCTGATCAGATATTTTTTTCGGATATCCGATCCGACCGGATATTTGATATCCCATATCCGAATCTGTATCCGAATACATCGGATATCCGAAATATCGGATCGGATATCCGATCGGATATCGGATATATCGGATTATTGAAAAAAAAATCCGATTATTAAATTTACAAATATAATCTATAACTAAAAAAATTTCAGCATAAACACTTGTTTAATTATTCAGATTGCATACAAAAAGATAAAATACATGATTAATCATATCAAAAAAAATTAGCGATCAAGATTTGTGAACAATGACGCTCTAGAACTGTGGAACAACCTAAGTTAAGAGGTTCAAAAAATTTAGGAGTTTTTTTTCTGGCTTAGGTGCTTGCGTGTGTGTAGGTCGTGACCTATTTGACTATTTGTAGAGTGTGGATGTTTATTTTAGACTTTAGTTTAGTAAATTATATTTGGACTCATGTACTATAGTAAAAAAAATGATCCAAACTTGAAGATTGAAAGAAAAAAATCAGATTATAAATTAAATTATGCCTAAATATAACTCACTTATTCTTAAAACCGGATATTTTTTACGGATCGGATTATCCACTAAAAAATCGAATCGGATATCCAAAATTTTGGATCGGTTTTTTCGGATACCGGATCGGTTTTTCGGATCCCGGTTTTTCTATACAGCCCTAGCTGCATGGCCAGGCTGTGCAAACCTTGCATGGCCTTACAGCATCGGTTACACATGTTTTTAAACACATGATGCAGCCTCTGTTTGGACAGTTCTAATCCGGATTTCTACATATGGTTCTTAGGATATTTTTAGGAAATTTTCTTTCCCTCTTTCCCAAGCAAAACCTCATGTATTATATCTTGAATTCCTTAGTTTAATTTCTAATTTTTAGTGCAAGTTTCATGTACGATCAACTCTGTTCTTCTTCAATTCACTATTAATTCAATCCACTATCTTCTTTGTTAATTATTATGCTATCATTATATTTGTTATGTAATTTACATTTCTTATGTTTCCTTACAATCATGAATGAGTAATTCCTTTTTCTAGGATTGAATTAGGTCTATTTTGGTATTAATATGATGAATTAAAGTATATGGTGTATGCTTAGTTCATATATGCTATTTCATATGTTAGGGTTGATCATTTTAAGTTAGATTTGATACAATCTGACCTATTTAGATATTGTTTACAACTGAAAGGTTGAAACCATTATCAGAAATTAACATATGGAGGGGAATTCAAATGATCACAAAAGTAGACGTTTGGTTCTCAGAGACTATAGAATCGGTGGTACTTAATGGGTTTAATTTAATTAGTTAGTTACAAAAGTAGTCAGCAAATTAGATTAAATATGTTCTTAAACCATAAAAGAGGCTAATGAATATATTTAAACCGATTGTTCACAACCATTGAACTAAACTACAACATAGCATTATTTCATTGTCGAATACCAATTTAGAGACCGAAGTTTAATCCTAGGCTTTATATTTATCGTTTTATAATATGTATTCACTTAGTCATTATATTTATTTTCATTATCTACCTACATATTTTCACTACATAATGATCTAGATAGCTAAAATAATGAAGTTTGGTATTCAATTGCGAAATCCTTGTGGGATACGACCTTGAAGTGCTACAATGAATCCGTACACTTACGGATTAACACCGTCAAACCTTCAAAGTTCATTCTCGTATTTGGAATTCCTAGGGAGCTGCCACTTTCCGGGTTGTAACATATTATCCCTAATGGATATAGGCCAACTTTCAATAATCCAATCTGCATCAAGAGTTTCTTGAATTTTTATTTAATTTAGGAATATCCCTTTGAGTGATTAATTAACCAAGAAAAACAAACTTGATTCTCACAATAGATTAATATATCAAAAATTGAAGCATGCTAACAGACTCCATGGATTAAAGACAAATTGTGCTAAACGAAAACTCTTGACTGCAACATTGTCTTAATTCAACAATAAAAAAAACTCCAATTAACAATTGTAATTTGAAATATTCAATCTAACAATTTTCATTAATGGCATATCGTGGATTGATAGGAAAATAGATGGCAGTGAGGTAAGGCAATAGTTGTTTGGCGACAACGATACCTTAGTTGTTTAATCTTAGCTGATATACCCAAGGTTGATTGTTTTGGTGTACTTTATATTACTAAACAAACAAAGTTCTTATTAATCATAATTGAAAATATATTTTGTTTACTATTATATTTAAAACTTAAAATAATTAATATTGGGCGGATAAAATGATAAACTAAAAATAATATTGGACGATAATAACTACCAACTACCATAGACTTTTCCATCATCAAATAATTACAAGTCGGTTAGTATAAATGAGAACTTAAGAATTAAGAATGAAAGCTAATTTATTTATTCTCATTTTCATTCTAGTCTGTGCTTGGAACAAGTTATAAATAACTTAAAAATAAAAATATGTTGTGTGTAATATATAATAATATTAAAAATAAAGTAATTAATTTGCTGAAATATTTTTTTAATTTATAATATTTTTCTATATAATTACATAAAAGGTTACTTTAGAATTATTTTGGTCTTTTATATTTTTTTTATACAATTTCATGGAATATTTAAATGTGAATTACAAATCCCATTGGCTTAGAAAATAGAATATTATTAAATCTCATTTTCATTCAATTTCTAATTTACATTCTTCCTCACAAACATAAAATATTTTGAATCTCATTTTTTATTATCATTATCAATTTCCTATTTCCATTAAACAAACACCATAATCCTAAAATTAAACAAAAATCCGCCAACCCTTTTGAAATAAATTATTTTCTAGCTTCACTGTTGAAGTAATGGCTTGGATACAGAGTATTCAGAAACCATGATTGAAAAGTTCTTGTTTGCCTTAAGATCAGGGAACAACAAACCCCAACCCGCTATGCTTTATTAACATGAATAAAGACCAGAATTTTATTAGCTTCAAGTGGGCGCGCGAAGCTTTGACAGATTCACTTCTCAATAATATACACCTTATTGAGCATCCTTCGATAAGAAACTATTTGCTTCATTTTTCCGGGCATTGCGGAGCTCATCGACTCCATCTCCCCTCTCAAAAACAGCTGCTGCCCCCATTCCCGTGCCTACAGTGACAAAGAAGATCATAAGCTCGGTCCATTTGAAATCTGAATACAAGTAACATTAGGAAAAGTAAATATTATATGGTCACTGTCGTGTTTCATTTTCATTTTGGAAGAAAGAGGTTCCACCTATGCACATAGAGACCACCCCGAATCTGCAATCTTTGCCACGTCGCTTCATCTCATGCAAAAGTGTAGCCACACACCGGGCACCTGCGTAAAATTGAGAAGCAGGCCTCAAATACAGCAAACAACTTCCACCCACATTTTTACCCAGCTGCCCATCAGAATCCCGTCATCTCATAATTTAAGGCAGGAAGAACCAGAAAATATCAGTTTCTAATCTAGATGATGGCAGCATTGAATGAAATTTCCACAACAACAAAAATATCACAAAATTTACTTCACCTTTTCAAATGGTATCTTGATTCTTAAGAATGTTGGAATAAAATCAGTTAGCGGGGGAAACCATGGCAAATTGCGTAAATAGAGAGAAAGAAAATTAAAAAAATTGTACTAGAGTCCCGAAGAAGACCATGAGAAAGATGACGAAACAATACGTACGTGTGTGTAGATGGAGCTAAATGGGTTTGCAGGTCCGGGTTTGATATTGCTAAACCTAGATACAGGACTTTTTAAGTATATATGGACACAAACCCAACCCATACATATCAGATCTAAAAACTTAGACCCAAATATGCTATAAAAAGGTCAGGCTTAACAGGTCTAGGCCAGATCCACGACCCATTGCCAGACCAAGGTCATGGTTTGTGATGGCAGACGTGTTTCACAACTACTAATATCCATTCCGACAGCTAAGCAGTAAGGAACACTTTGGATACCTGTTGCACCCAAAGGGTGACCGAGTGCCATTGCCCCACCATTTACATTTATCTTTTCCGGATCAAGATCCAACTTCTTGCGGGTGTAAACAAATTGGGAAGCAAATGCCTAGATAAGCATCAATAATTAGGAAAATGAATGATTTATTAATCAAGGGATATCATAATCAACGTGAACTGCAGATATCATCAGTGACCTCATTTATTTCAAAGAGATCAATATCATCAAGTTCAAGGCCAGCAGACTTGACAGCAGCAGGTATGGCAACAGCTGGACCGACACCCATAACGGCAGGATCTACCCCCACAGCAGAAAAGGTCCTGGAAACCACAACATAACTTTAAACTAGTCACTTCATTCAAGATTCGATCCACATCATACAGAAAGATCCAAAAAATATCACGAATTTTGACAGCACAGAGTTCATGCAAAAGTGCACACAAGATAGGAGCGTTCCCCATAGGCTTTCTCCAGTACATGCATATAATATTTTGTGGAAAAATTACAACACATTACAAAAGGAGTGATTACAAGAACCAAATACTTTTACAAATAACTTGGAAGTTGGAAGTTGGAACTAATGTACCACGCACTATTTCAGGAGTATAAAATTACTTTCCTGTAGTCCATCTAGCCATCACAATGCCTCTCGCTAGTACCTCAAACCAAGACAACATAATTCCAAAGCTTCAGAGGTCAGCCTAATTTTCTTCACAAGAAATAGAATATATTACCTTTTTTGTCTAGTACTCAAAACATTTAAATGGCTTGCATCACTAGGAGCCGCTCCGCTCACATGAACCCTTGTCATGTTCATGCACAACACAACCATACAACTCAGTGCCATTTATAGCCCTGTCTAAGTTGCTCATCTTAGATAACCTGAATCACACACCGACATAGTATTGTTCTCCAGATTGGTGCTTCCCAAAACTTTAGACCTCCCCACACATGACTTTCATCTATTGCATGGATAGACTTACAACCAACAAGGCCAGGCCTTTCAATACCCATGAATTGTATTAGATATAGTAAGATGCATGGTCGTAATACGTGTATATACTGCTTAATCACATTTTCCACATGCATTCATTCCATAATACTCAACCACGTAGCAACATGTTCACACAGACTGCAGACATAACCATAAGAAAGATAATTTCTCATACATTCCCCAGATGCAGTCTAAAATTTTCTTCTATCTACATTAGACTTGAAAATATAAAGGACAGGGAGTGAAAGGGGCATGGCATAGAAAGAAAAGCAAACGCTCGTCTTATATATTCTTTGAGACACTATTAGTGGTCAAATATTACAGCAACACTGATTATATTTACCATATATTTCATTCCATTCACAAAGTACAATAATACAAGGCATAAATGATATTGAAATCTTACAGCATTACCGTTCATTGAACATTGAGGGTGGCTTTAGATTGGAAAAATTAGACGCAAATCTCCATATTAGATCGAATTTGCAAATCTCTTTGGCTACAATCCTTATTTGGAAAACAATGAAGGAAAACTATTAAAGTTCTAAGGACTCGTAAACTAGTATCACAAGGCATTTGCAAGTTACGCCTATTAGGAGGAATAATCTCACGCAAGAATTTAACTTCTCCCCTCCGGCTCACACTAATCACCCATATTTTCACCGTGCTTTTTTCCATTTACTATGGAGGCCATTTGGTAACTATTGTGCTGAATCAGGATGAAATATATATTGATATTTTTTGGTATGTACATTTATGAATTTTTTTTTCTTGAAAACAATTTATAGAAATTTGGGATAGTTTTTGACCTTTTTAAAAAAAAAGACGGGTCACATTTGAAATGAATGAATAACTTGGAGTGGCAAACGGAGCCTTATGGTTTAATAGAAACATGAAATGCAGAAACCCCAACTTCTAGAGAAGCAAAAAAAGAAACGGTGCAGGAGTTTTGAATCAATATATATAAATATATATCACGTTAATTACTGAATATATATATATATATATATAACTTCCAACAAACATTAAGTTTCTTAAGTAATTATCAAAACCAACGAAGTATTTGACGCACAAGGAGCTCTCCACAAAGCCCCATGGGATACTAGAAAGGAATTTCTCGAGTTTCATAAGGCCTTAGAAGGTACGGATACAAGCTAAACAGAGGTGTTCTTGAAGGAGGTAGTGGGAGAGGGTCCCAAACTAGCTCTAGTGACTAATGAGGAGGTTAGGTGTGCCCTATTCAGTATGGGGAATGACAAGGCATCCTACTTTTATGAAAGTATGTGGCATATTACTAGAGATACGTTGTGAAAAGCTATTAGAGTTTTTTATCACTAGTATGTTGCCTTAATCCCTAAATATTATTTTTTTGCACTTATTACCTATGATCCCTAATGCAAAAGCTGCAGAGGATTTTAGGCCGATCGATTGTGTATAAAGTGTTGGCTAAAGTGATAGCAAATAAACTTCAACCTCTTCTAGGTAAGTTGATTGGGGAGTCCTAGTTTGTGTTTGTGAAAGGCCAGAATATAGGAGATAATATCTTAATGGACTCAGAGCTTGTTAATGGGTACTCATATACACACCTCTCCCCACGATGTATTACGAAGTTAGATATGAAGAAGGCCTATGCCTCTATTAACAGGAATTTCCTTAAGCAAATGTTTTTGGCATTGAACTGTCCTTGCATTTTGTTAATATTGTCATGTCATGTATTAACTCGGTGAGCTACTCCAAAGTGCACAATGTAGTTCTACACCCCTGTTCCAAGCAAGGAAGGGATTAAGGTAAGAGAATCATATCTCTCCATATCTATTTGTAATCATCATGGAGTAGTTGCACCGGCTCATGAGGACATTGTCGGAGGATCCAGATTTTAAGCCACATCCCAAGCGCAAGAGAGTGAAGTTAGTATCCCTCCTCTTTGCTAACAATTTGTTATTCTTTTTTAGAGGAGATGCACTATATATTTATTCCCTCATTAGGAACTTCATGAATTTCTCGAGTCGCTTAGAGCTTCACCTAAATACAGCTAAAAGTGTCATTTATTATGGGGGGTGAAAGTCAACGACTGTTAAGGCTCAAATTACTTTGGAGCTAGGCATCCTTGAGAGTACCTTACCAGTAAGATATCTGGGACTACCATTGTTAAGCTCACACGAGTTTACAGCCAACACGAGATTATGGTAGAATAATTTCTTAAGTTACGCGAGTAGGTTACAACTAGCCAGGTCAATTTTAATTAGATTGGAAGCCTACTAGAGAATAGTCTATGTGCTACCTAAACAAGTTCTCCATGTCGTGAACTCTATTTGCATGTCCTCATGGTCATGGGGTCACACGATCACAAAAAAGTTTCCAATTGCTTGGGAGAAGGTTTGCCAACCAAAGTGAGAGGGTGGTTTATACTTGGAATCAAGCTACTATGGGATGGTCTGTGGAACCTCGGTTACAAAAAGGATGTGTTGTGGGTTCATTAGGTCCATAGGTACTTTGTGAAATCCAAGAGCTTGTAGGAGTTACCTACCAATGGTCCAATTTCTTGGTGCTTGCGTAAGGTGTTAAACCTTAGGCCATGTTTTGAATCTTTAATGCATGCAAGACATAAGGATTGCCTTAATGTTGACCAGTCATATAGCATAGCCAAAATGTATGATCTTCTGAGGCCAAAGGGAGAAAAGATGAGATGCTGGAAAGTTGTGTGGAATCTAGTTACTTTACCCTGGCATCAATTACATCTTTTGATAGTAATGCATGACTGGCTACTTACAAAACATAGAATGACAAGCTAAGGTTGGAAAATGATTGAGAATGTGTTCTTTATCATGCAGGAGAAGAAAGCATACTCCACTTATACTTTCAACGTGTTTATGTGTACGGCATTTGTATGAAATTGTTGGAAGTGAGTGGCTGAAATCACAAACAAACAAGATTTGAGGATGTGGTTTGGTGGTTGGCTCATGGAGGCAAGGGGCAAGGTGTAAAGCCTTCTTCCTAGGTATATGATGGATACTATTGCATATCACAGTTGGAATGAGAGGAATCAGAGGATATTTCATTATAAAAGTAGATCGTCAACTAGTTTATGTCATGTTATAGTGAAGGTTATGGCTACTTGAGTAGAAATTCTATCCAATTGTACATCCTACAGTAAGCTTCTTGTGTGTATAAATAGCTTTAGGCAAACAAAGTTGAGAGGAGTCCATTTTACCGTACATAACGCTCTTTTTTGGAAGGAATAAAAATCTCATTACTTACCAAAAAAAGTATTTGATGATTATCACAAGTTTGGGTAATAGCGTAAGAAAGTTTTAAGAAATAAAGGTATAAGAGAGAAATTTATAGTAAGTAAAGAAGTAACTGACGTTTTTCTTACACAATAAGATCAGATACATGAGTTTCTTAAGTCCTTGAAATGTCTCCGAGACACCATGATGAAAAAGGATAAGTTACCTAGGTGAAGTTCTAGTGCAACTAAGAGCCATCATGCCATCATACCATCAGACCACCTTTGGTGGTTTGCTAACAATCCACACATTTTCTAGTAACCAGTATTGCACTGAAATAGCCACATGGTGCCGTTTTGCGTCCCCAAAAAATTTAGGGGAAGAACACGGTACTCGAAACGACAATCCACACCTAAAGCACCTTATGGTAAAAAAACAATATAGCTAAAAAAATCCATCCTCACCCACTCCATCTTCGCATGCACCCATAGTCTCATACAATTAAATAACGATGTCGCTATAGCGTATCAGCCGCTATCTAGCGGTTGTTGAGTCAACCGCAATACGAAATTACCGATTTGCTAAGATTTTAAAATTTCAAATTTTATCGGCTAGTAAATCGCCCATAAATCGGTATCACTGATAAATTGAAAAATATCAGCGATATACATCGCCGATAAATCTACGATTTATTAAAAATTCTTAAATCTAGTAAAAAAAGTATGCATGATAATTTCTTATTATTCATTTACTATATATATCTTGGATCAAATTAGTGTTAAATTTTAATAAATTATTCCTATTTATTACTTTCACATGTACCACTAAATAATGTGTATTTTTTCATTCTAAAGCAAATTTAGGGTTATTAGGACAATTTAACATATAATGATTCACTTAAATGCTACTAATATAATATAAAACACTAGTTTATTGAATATTTATATTCAAATGATCAATAAATAATAATTAAAGTATACGGTAATATAAAAATAAAAATTCATGCCACGATGTCTGTGACACATAATTTATCGTTTGCGACGCTCTAATATCATGACGCCGCAACCACAAACGTGACTGCGATTTTATTGCCTAGCTACGCTTCAATGCACCAGCCATCATCAACTAATGGATCCACCACCACTAAAGCTCACTTGCCCATAGTCGGTTTGACGTCAACAGCTCGTTGGAGTCTTAGTTGCTACCACTCTGTTATTCCACCAATTAATTGCCACTTACCAACATTGTGTGAAAGAGAGAAGGGAAAGGAGAGAAACAAAATCTAAGAGAGTTGTGGGAGATGAAAAGGGATACACAGAAGGAGATGAAAGCTTTTTTAACTCTTAGGGTACTTTGTTTGGGCCACTTCTGACTTGAGCTTGATATATAATACTAGTAGATATACAAATATTGATACATGAAATTGTTATTCTGACAAAATAAACAAGTATTGATATACCTAATAAGCTAATGCCTATTGTAGAATATATTAGACTTATTGTGTGAGCTTACCTATTAGGTTTTATAATATCCCCATCTCCCCGTCCCCTTCCATGCAACACTGCCAATAACTACAATGTAAACCGACATTGGTGTTACCACTGAACCACCATGCGCAGTAGTAAATCCACACCAAACCTGGTGAACTTTCGGAAGAATCCCAGCTAGTATGTGTTAGGACTTGATTTTAACCAAGGTTAAGCAAATTCAGTTAGGGTGGATCGAAGTTTGTTATGGGACTTTAACTATAAATAGAGCAGAGGTGGTAATTTTATTTATTTATTTATTTTGGGGGGTGACAAGAAAAATTGAGGATTGTTAGCAGTCCAGGCTCTCAAATACCGGGAACTAGGAGAGACTAAGTTCTTGTGATCGCCGTAATTTCAATTCTCAGTTCTGTATGCTCTTAAACTGTCCTTTCCTTACTAACTGTTTGAGATTATTGTTACTGGATACTTATCAACAGGTATCAGAGTAGTTCAACCACTGAACGTGGTAGATTTATCACCAGACAGATGTCTAGCAAGTACGGATCAGAATCTTAATATGCTTCAACACATTAACTGACAGTTAATGGTGGAATTGGAAAACAAAAATTATGGAGGTTAAAGGATGGGAAATTAATGAGTCTCTACCAGAGAAGACTGGTGAACAACCACTTTTGATGCCACTACTAGCGAAGGAAATAATTCTGGAGCAGGATACAACAAAGTTGACAACATCTGCAGAGAAACAGCTTCGGTTTGCCGGCCATAGGCAAAAGTTGAGATCGCCTCCTTAGGCAAAACCTGGCAGCAGCAACTCCAAATGATGACCCAGTGGCACCAGCAAGTTTTAAACTACTATATTCGAACTAGATTTGATTGTCCTTCTGCTGGTCAGATTTGGGATTGATAGTTGATGGAGGACGAACTCAGCAGCAAACGACATCTCAAATCAGACAACTCTTCGCTAGCGAAGTAAGCAGTAACCCAGCTCATCTAGACAAACTCAAAGGGCATTGTCAATGGCTCAGACAAACTCAAATTTGGCAGAGCTTCAAGATGTCGGTGATTAACAAATGCTGAGCTACGGCAAACAACGAGACATTTACTGCTTGAGGAGAGACTATGGAAGGGTATATTGAGGATTTCAGTTGGTTTGATGATAATGACTAATTAAAATCTCATAGTGATGTTCTAAAACACAAGAAAGAGAAGGTATATGGGTTATCAATGGTGGTGCACAGAATTGTTTGAACTTTATTAGTTCATTGAATATCACTAGTTGGCTACTACTTGACTCAGTAAGAGGTGAAGAGGACAATCAATTTGACAGCTTGCAGTCTGGAAACCAGCAACCAAAAGAGGGATGAAAAATGAGTAAAGAGGAATTAGTAATGGAAGAGAAGCAGAAGCAAGTAAATCAACCTTGAAAAAGCAGTAAGTGGGGACATGGACATGAATTGCCCATTGGGTGCTAAACAGTAAGTGGGGACATGCACATGAATTGACCATAAGTATGCCAAGGTAAGAACTCATAGCATCTCTGAAGTGTAAACAATAGAAGTTGGGCTTTCCCAACTTCTTCCTACATAACCCAAAGTGATAGCTGAAATGGGTTGGCCTCCAATAGGATCCAAAGCTTCTCTCTAAACCTGGAACAGGTCCTCCTTGAATTGATGGAGCAATAATACCTTGCAAGAGGCTATTTTAGCTAAACATGTAAAGGAGTGTCCAAAGGCAGCAAGGGTCTTACCATGGCCCTAGAGGTGACAGCAATAGTTGGCTAAAGGTTTCCAGGTGCCCAAGAAGGCTTCCTAATACTAGAAGAGGGTGGCAGGGTAGCGGTAGATGGCTAACATGAAGTTTTTGGGTTGTGGTAAAGGTTTGATATGCACTACGATTGTTGTGGAGGTTGGTGTGAAGGTTGAGCATGATGAAGTAAAGGCAAAAGGGTACTGTGGTGCTGGCAAGGGTATTGTAGGGATTGTTGTAGAAAATCAAAATAGTACAACAATATATTGTTTCAGTATTTTTAGCTCCTTAATTAAGGAACAGAATTTGAAGTATATCTAATACCTCGATTTAAGGAACAGATATATATAGTTCCTCAAGTTAAGGAATAGATATATCTGGTTCCTTGATTAAAGGAACAGATTAATATTTCTTATTTTTACTGCTGTCTTTATTTACTTCCCTAAGATAGACAAAATCAATTCCTAGAATCCAGGATTCTACCGTGTGTATTCTTAGCTCTTCTGTGTATATATATTTATGTTTCATGCCTAATAAAATTAAGTTTTCTGCCTCTGATCGACTACATGGTATCAGAAATGTAAAATCTAATTCCTTCGTAAATCTCCAATTCAAATTCAGTCCCCTTCTTTGCTCTAAGTCACCCACTATGGCCAAACCTGAGAAAACTTTCAGGGACTTATCTTCAACAATTGTCCCTCCCTCTATCGAAATTCAGACCTTTCCGATCTTCACAGACCAATCAAGTTTGATTGCTCACAAACTCGACAGCCATAATTACCTTCAATCGTCCCCACCCATGATGATGTTCATCAGTGGACAAAGTTGAGATTACCTCAATGGTGTACTGTTAAACCCACTCCCACTGATCCAAAATTCAAAACCTGGAAGGCTGAAAGCAATCAAGTCATGTCATGGAATGTCATGGTTGATCAGTTTTATGGCATTCGAGATTAGTGACAACTTTCTCCTCTACAGTACAGCCAAAAAAATATGGGATGTTACCTGTGACCTTCTCTAGCAGCAATAATACTGCTGAACTCTTCCATGTGGAGAGTGTTCTTCATGACTTGAGGCAAGGAGAAAATCCTATCACCACGTACTTTACTACCCTTACCTCGTATTGGCGACAACTAGACCTCTTTGAATCACATGATTGGAAGTTTCTAGATGAAACAGCATTCTTCAAGAAAATAATTGAAAATAAATGCTTCTTTAAATTCTTGATGGGTCTTGATAAGTCCCTAGATGAGGTGCAAGGTAGGGTGCTTGGAACCAAACCCCTATCCAATCTACGTGAAGTATTTTTAGAAAATCGTGGCAAGTAAAGCAAGAAGCAAGTTATGAAGAGACAACCTACCACACTTTCAACCACTGATAGTTCGGCCCTTGTTGCTGCCTCCCATGGCATGTCTCATATTATCAGTAAGCATTAGATGATCCAATTCGAAAAAACAAAACAACCGATCCAATTTTTTTTCAAATCAAACATCTGAGTCAACAAAAAATAAAACAAATTGATCCAAAAATAATAATAATAATATCCAATCATAAGAAAAAAAATTATATATATATGTGTGTGTGTGTATGTGTGTAATGCTTTGTTATTTTATTTACTAATTTATTACTTGGGCTAGAATTTATCTAGTCCAGCCCACACCCACACCTAAATGCCCAATGCTTTGTTTTGTTTGGAGAGAAGCAAAGTCTATTTGCTACCCTAATGACCTGAATTCATTCCTTAAGGACACGTCTCTCTTAGTCTCGCTCTCACTACACTTAACTCTCTTTTCACTCGGCTCTCAAACCTCCGATATCTAGGATGAAGGAGAACAATGCTCATCGCAACTTCTCCTTTTTTCAGATGATGACAGGAAATGGCTAGGCACACCGTAGATCCTCTAACTCTTCGATGACAAGGCAAACCTAACCTTTAAACTGGTAAGTCCCTCTTCTTCCTCCCTCACCTTCAATCTCACGATAACATCATTGATTTCTAACTCACAAGCTAGGGGAGGTAGTTTTGATTTCGTGGCTTCCATCTTCATTTCGGTTCGGGAATTTTTATTTCATCTCAAGCTCTTATATATGTGTGTTCAATTCGTTCGTTCTATATCAATTTGTAGTTTTAATGTAATTTTGAATGCATTAGGTTTCAATTTCTACTTGTATATTAAACCAACACTTTATAATCATTTTTGGGTTTTAATTTTAATGAGTCATTTTAATTATTGCAATCTGATTTAATTTAGTTCTAGCAATATTGTTGTGTATTAAGCTTGATTTTGATGCTCTGATGTTAAGAACCAAAAGATATTTTATCTTTATTTCTCTCTAAGAATAAGATGAATATTTTGATGTTATTTACTTAGTTTCGAATTTTTGATATAATGTTGTCATGTTGTATATTGAGCTTACTTAGTTTTAGTAGACTTGGTTTATATTGAGTTTTGGCAGTCTTGTCAAGTATTTTGTTTGGATATTTTGTTGTTGTTCACCAACTTTAACCAATTTTGGCTACTATTTTGGAATGTGGTTGATGTATTTGGTGGAAGAAATGTTAATATTCTTCTATTTTTGTTAATCTCTAATCAATTATGGCTCATAGTAGTAATGAGAGGGATGTAGTTGCTAAAGAGATGAGAGTTTATCACCATTTGTAGAGTCTCTTAGTGACGAATTGCCGGCCATTAATGAAGAACACGATACGAGTGCTCCTTCTCCAAATTCAAGCGGGATTGAACAAGTAGCATCTCAAGGTAAGAAAAGGTTTGGGTGTGGAAACATTTTACAAAGATAGTACTAATGTTTTGAGAGCTACACGTAATTCTAATAAAAAAGGATTATGTTGATGATTCAAAAAAAGGAACTAGTGTGATAACAAATCATGTTAATTCTTACAAAGAAACTCCAACTAAGAAGAAAAATATGAGACTAGTGACCCTTTTTCGTTCAAATGAGGCAAGAAACGAGGGGGATGGATGAAAGATTACAAATCTTGGTTCAATGAAAATTTGGGGTACTTGGAAACTTAATCAAGAGGGTGGTATAAAGGCTTTAGCTAGGATGGTAATTGTCGATGAGCTTCCCTTTACGTTTGTTGAGAGAGGGAGGCTTACTGTTTGTGGGAAAGTTATTCAACTTGATTTAATTATACCTTCGAGAGTGACAGTGACCAAAGATTGTAATAAAATATTTGTGGAAGAGAAGAAAAAACCGAAATAATATTTTAACGAATGTTGTGGTGTAATTCACGCTACTAATTTATGGACTTCATGTCCTGGATTGGTCATTATATTAATCAAAATTGGAATTAGCAAAAAAAGATTCTTAATTTTTGTCAAGTGGTTGATCATTATGGTGAGATTCTAGGAAAGTTGTTGAAAGATACATTCTTAATTGGGGAATTGACAAGATTTTGACTATTAACGGTTAATAATGCTAGTTATAATAATTTGTGTATCAAATAATTGAAGAAAAGAATCAGCATTTGAGGTCGTGGACTACTTTTGGACGGGGATTATTTGCAAATAACATTGACCCTATCATTCATGCCCAACTAGGTATTTGTTGGATTAATTCCTGATTTAGCATGATTTTAATTTAGAATGATGATCTAGCAGTTGTTTGCTACTATTGATGTTGTTTGAGGTAGCAGATGGTAATTGTGATTTTGCAGCTATTTGATCTTTCTTTTTATGCTATTTCATTGATTTTATAGCCTTTTATGAGCTAAACGCTTGATAGAAATCATGTTTGTTTAAGATGGTATTTTGTGTGCTAAGATTTTTGTGATGTTGGTAGCCTTGAGCTTCAGGGAGATATGTTTCAAGTTACGACTATTCTAACTAGTATTACTGATTTAGTTTAGAAAGGTTTAAGCTTACCGGTCGTGAAGAATGTGTCTTGCTTCTAAAAGTCTAATTTAGCATGTAACATCCTATGCCATAAAAATGTTGAATCTGGTTGCTTGTCGCTTTAGTATGCTAATTTTAACATGTACAAATTTCAGACCCAAATTTTAACTACTAGCAATGCATTAAATGCCTCTGAAAGTGTGTATTAGTATAAGAAAGCAGTAGTAGAGTCAAATGAGTGAAAAGAAGGTCGTGCGGAAAAGGGAAATATACCTACTGCCTTTATATAATGGCCGGCTCTAAGCCTAGCCAGCGAGTAGACTTGATTAAAGCATATCAAGCTCTAATATCATACTTCACTAGCTAAATACTCAATTGGAACTGGTTGAATAAGCTGAAAAATAAAAACATAAGTTATTATCATAATGCAATTAATTTATGCAGGTTTACGGTACATTTACAGCAGCAAATGAAAGGATGATTTAAAAGCGTGCAGGACCAGTTAGGCTTATGGATTTGCAAGTATTGACAGATCATATTTCTGTTATTTTAATTTGCCTATTGTCAGACAGTTTTATGAATTAAGGATGGTTGTCTAAAATAAGTTATTGGTGATGCAATGTAACTTAACGAATCAAACTTGCCAGAATCCGATCAGATCTGGTGATATACTAGCTTTAATTTTAATTTTAACATCGGATATCATATTATATATCCAATATATTTGTGATCCAATGCTTTTTTTATAATTGAAATTCTATTCAGATAATATTGATTATATTTAATATCCACTCCGAAACTTTGGCTATCAAATATCAGTTTTCAAATATCCAAACTTTCAAATATCTGAAATACTAGAAATTTGAACCGTGAACAGCCTTAGTGAGCATACACCACAGAGAGCACACCCTTGGTGTGATCACCATAAGAAACCAGACCAGGTAAAAGAAATGTGTTGGGATTTGCATGGCAAACCACCGGACTAGAAGCTCAGGTGCACCAGTTGAGGCCCAGAAAGTCAGGCAAATACAACCACTGCTCAAGAAACTAAGCCCCAAAACCATGTTATTTTACAATAGAACAGCTGGAACTTCTTCAACAAAGCAAATCTAACCAACCCATTACGTACTGAGACAAGGGAAGATATTGGAAATTTAAGCTCTCCATGCGACTAAGTCATTCTACCCATTTTTTATAATAGACTCGAGAGCATCTAATCACATGAAAGGAGATAGATCTCTTTTTTCCACTTTTACCCCCTTGTCTAGATAATCAAACTGTGTGCATAGTTGATTGTTCATTCTCTAAGGTGACTAGAATTGGAACCATGTGCATCTCAAGTACATTTATTCACTACTCGGTCTTATTTGTTCCTGATCTGGATTGTAATCTTACCTCTGTGAGCAGATTAAACTTGGATCTTCATTTTTAGACTAAATTCATGCTAAATCTTGTGTTTTTCAAGACTTGGGCTAAGGGAGAATGATTGGCAATGCTGATTATTGAGCAGGCTTACACCTCCTCAAAACAGATGTTTCCGATCCTTCCTGCTAATAATAACTCTAGTGTCAGCCCCCAGTGTTGGTAAGTTAACCGCCATGAGTCCATTAACCAATCTAATAAGGGTAGTGCAATCATGTTGTGACACTACCGCCTAGGTCATCCAAATCTCTTGTACTTAAAATGTTTATTTCCATCATTATTTGTCAATAAAATACAAAATTATTTCACGGTGATGTCTGCCAACTTTCTAAGCATACTCGAAGCACATATTCACCTCAACCATACAAACCAACTCAATCATTCTCTCTTATCACTGGTGATTTGGGTAGTAACCACTGAGGGAAAAAGGCGGGAGAAATAGGGGTAATATGATCAATAGGCTCCTCCTATGATCATATACTTACAATCACCAATGAAGGTATACAACTCTCAATATGAAGAAAGTAAGATGTTTGCGGAAAAATCAATCAAAGTCTTTTCTTGACTTTGAAGGTATCAACTTCAAAAATGAGAGAAAATATGACATGCCAAGTTGTTTTTCATTTCAAAAGAACCTCAGCAATCATAAAGTGCTTGGGACTTACAGTTACAATTCAAAAGAAATGAGAGGGGCCGACTTGGTTAGTATCAAACTATGGGTTGCCTAAGAGTTGACTTTCCTAGTTTAAATCTAACCTTGAGGTGTCAACCAACCATTAACTTTTGGCCTGCCAACACTCATTTTCTGCCTTGTCCCATACTCTATCAAATGACTTTAATTAATCCCACAAGTTAATTAGCTATCTAGCAGGTAATCATGACTATTTGCAAAAGTAAAAAGCAACTTTAATAGCCTTTAACAGAGCCGATTCTGGAAAAAGTAATAAAGCTGAAAAATTGTCATAAAAAGGATTGTTAAACTCTCCAAAAGCTGACTGCTGCAACTTTCCTTGCTACCTCCTCCCTTTCTACACCTGATAACCCAAAAAAGGTGACCCACTTGCTGCTCTGTCCTATTAGCCTGTACGCTGACCTGTCAGCTGCTGTTGTTGCATGTCTGTCTGAAAATAACTAGCTAGGGGAGCCATTTTTTAACCGACTGCAAGCCACCTGAGCTGTCAAAAAGGTGGTGGGTTGATACTTGATTGTGCATGCTTTCATGGCTGCGCTAATTTAGTTCATTAAACTAGTCCAAATTAGAAGTGTTTTGGGGTCAAGAAAAAATAATGATTAAATTAGTGGCAAGTATTTGGGACACTCCTGCATCACCTATCTCCAATCTAATGAGATTATCCATTAAAGTTCCTGCGTTGAAACCTCAACAAAATGGCGTTGTTGAACACAAAAATCACCTAGCACTTGAAGTTACCCGCTCGTTACTCATCCAATTCAATGTTCCTACAAGATTCTGGAGAAATGTTGTTCTCACTGCCATTTATTTAATAAATAGAATGCCCTCACGTGCCCTCAAATATATCTCCAATACAAACACTCCTTAAATACTATCTAATTCCCATTTGATATCACATGTTAATTTTAGATTTTTTGTATCCACTGCATTCATTTATACCTATCCTCACAATAGGAGAAAACTTGATGAACGTGCACTCAAGTTATGCATAAGCCAATACAAATTGGGTCAAGTTAGGAGGGTGGTTATCAATGGGGGATAACTAAAAAGAAAACAGAGAAGAGGGTGAAGAAAATGGGTTGAATATGATCCTTGGTACCTCCTGGGATCATATACTAACAAGAACCACCTAAGGTTTCAACACTTAGGATAAATCTTGTGAGATTTTAGGATTCAAACTTCAAACTCATGCACTAGAGTTGAATGTGATTGATTTCTGCTGAGAGAAATAAGATAGCAAAATTCTGAGTTGCCCTTCATTCAAGTGTGTGCCTAACACTTATAGGAGAGTGTTAGGTCTCATTTAGTTGCAATACAAGTCAACCAAAAAAAAAATGACTGGTTTGGTTAACTAATCAAACTAGTTAGTTGTCAAAGAGACTAACTTTAACTAGTTTAATCCTAACCAAAACTAAAGTTGATTTTGTGTTAGCTGAAATAGAGAAATCAGAATTGTTTGGGACCTTCCTAATGTCTTACATCTGACTTGGGAGGCTCCTTACAAGTTAATAAGCTAAGCTAAGCTAAAAACATCATTAAAAGTAAAAAGTAAAAGTAGCTTTTAGGCTAAAGACTAAAAACATTATTAAAAGCAGAAAGTAACATTTCTACTGCAAGCCTAAAGTTCCATCATAGTCTGAGTATAGGTTTCTTTTCTTCTAAAAAAGGTCTGCCCCCTCTGATGCTTGTAGCTGTTGTTGCTGCTACTACCCAAAAAAGTGCAGTTGTGGCTGCTATTCTGAGACCTAAACTGTTACCTATTCTTGGCTAGGTAGTGAGCCATTTAAGCCAAAAAAAAAAAAAAAATGAGCCACTAAGGTCCAAAAAGGTGGTGGCTGGATTGGAATTTTGCATGGCTTTCATGGCTTGGGGTTTAGTTAAACTAATTAGTTCAAGTCAGGAGGTTTTTATGTCCCCCTAACTTAGAAAAATTAACAACTAAATTAATATCATGGATAATGGATGCTCCTGTGTCACCAAGTTTATATTCACAGGGTACTCACCAAACAAGAAAGCGTATAAATGCTTTTCCCCTGATACCAAAAATTATATAGTAACATGGATATCACTGTCTTTGAAAATCTGTCGTTCTTCTCCAATTCTACAATCCAAGGGGAGACTAACACACATGAATTGTGGAATTGGGAGTGGAATTCTCTTATTGATCCTGTCCTTACATTTTCTTCTAGCTCAAGGTTATCTAGACCTATAAGTCCCCAACCAAAGAATCCTAACACCCATGAGCCACAAAATGTTCCAACCTCAAACAGTGAGCCATCGAATTCCCCAACCTCATCACAAACCATATACCCATATCACCTTCACCTTCCCAATGAATTTATAAAAGTTTACACCAGGAAAAGGCAACCCCAAACAACATCAAAAAAACTAGAAGTCTACTCCAGACTCTACTAACCTTGACAGTGCACATGGTGAGGTAGAAACTAATTCAATTCCTTATATTGATAAGGTTACAGATCATTATCTAGATTTAGACCTTCCTATTGCTCAAAGGGAAGGAGTCTGATAAAGTACTCAGTATCCCCTACACAACCACATGCCCTATTCAAACCTGTCTCACAAATTTTGAGCTTGTGTGATAGCTCCTGATAAAATCAAGATTGCTAACACAATGTATGATGCTCTAAAGGTTCCTGAATAGAGAGCTGCCATCCTAGAAGAAATACCAGCTCTTGAAAAGAATACAACTTGGGTCCTCACTACTTTACCATCTGGAAAACACACAGTAGGGTGCAAGTGGATTTTTTTAATAAAATAGAAAGCTTATAGTAATGTTAAGCATCTCAAAGCTTGGTGGCAAAAGGGTAAGCACAATCATATGGGATAGACTACCAAGAAACTTTTACTCCTGTAGCAAAGCTCAATACACTACATTTCTTGTTATCCATTGCTATGAATCAAGATTGCCCATTGTTCCTACTTGACGTGAATCCTAAATGAAGACTTAGTGGAGGAAGTGTATATGGATATTTCACCTAGATTTGAAACTAATTATGCATGAGGCAAAGTTTGTAGACTATGCAAGGCTATATCCAAACTCAAACAATCACCCCCTGCATGATTTGGCAAGTTTACAAAGTTACTAGAGGAAGATGGCTACTTGTAGTCTCAAGCCTATCACACACTCTTCACCAAACACTTCACTAATTGATAGCATATGTGGATGACATAGTCCTTACAAGAAATCATCAAGAAGAAATGAGAAGGGTCAAGCTTAGGCTATCTAAAGAGTTTGAAATCAGACACCTGTCTCTCAGGTACTTTTTGGGAATGGAGGTAGCTTAGTTTCCCGCAAAAATGTCTTAGACCTCCTTCAAGAAACCGGTATGAGTGGGTGTAGGCCTGTAGACACTCTTATGGACCATAACACAAAGTTGAAGGCTTGAAATGAATAAATGGTTGTAGATAAAGGACTCACCCCGGTATAAGCTTTGTTGTGTTTCTAAGCAATCCTTCAAAAGCTTCACTTAAAAGCAATGTATCGCATTCTTAGATACCATAAAGGAGATCCCGAAAAATGACTAATGTTCAAGAAAACTTTGAATCATTCAATGGAAGTTACACAAATGCAAATTGGGCTGGGTTACCCATTGACAGAAGATCAACCTCAGGCTCTCGTTCATATGAATAGGGAAATTTGGTGACATGGTGCAGTAACAAGCAACCAGTGGTGGCCCATAGCAGAGGCTGAGTTCCGAGCCTCACATAGGGAACTTGTGAAGGAATATGGTTGAAAAGGCTATTGAATAAACTCAGAGTAAAGACCTCAAGTTCTGTCAAGATATCGTGTGGCAATTGATCGGCTATAGCTATTGCCAAGAACCCTGTCCACCATGATACGACAAAACATGTTGGAATTGACCACATTTCATTAGTGAGAAGATTGAAGACGCTGTTATATCTCCGCGACATGTTCCACCCGTGATTTCAAGCAACATATATCCTCACAAAGGCTCATTTTTTGCCTAATTTCACTAAACTAAGTTCAAGATTTGGCTTAATGAGCATATACTGACTAGTTTAAGGGAGAGCAGATCTTGTAGTATATCTAATTCCTTGATTTAAGGAGCAAATTTTATAGTATATCTAGTTCCTTGATTTAAGGAAAAGATTGTTGTAGTTTAGGCATAAATCTTTCCTATTTTTACTGTTCCCTTTATTTACTTAGAAAAAGATATTTACTTCCCTAAGATAAAATCAAGGGTCAAACGCATGTACTCTCAGCTCTTACGTGTATATATATTTATGCTTCATGCCTAATAAAATTAAGTTTTCTGCCTCTAATCAACTACAGTTGTTGATGGTGAATGGTGGTTAGCAAGGGCTCGCAAGGGCTAAGATATCGTAGCAAGTGTGGTGGAGGGGTGGCAATTAACAAAAGTAAGTGTCGATGAAGAGCATAGATAAAGAGTGATCTAGTAGTGTAGTGGTTTGGGTTGTCAAGAGGTGTTCAAGTGGGGTTTCAAAAGAGGGAAAAGGTGCAGTAGCAAGGCAGAGAGTGATTGTAATAACAATAAGCGGGGTGGGGGTGTTCCGGGAGTGAGGCGAAGGTGGTGTGGCGGGTTGTAACTAATGTTGAGGGTTGTCTTGAGGGTGTTACTAGCAACTCAAAGGTGTGGGGGTGGTTTTATGGGTGGTTGGTCAAGCAGTGATAAGGGCTAAGGGTTGGCAAGAGTCAGCAACCATGTTGAGAGCCTTGCCACAAGATGTCCAAATGGGTTTTGGCTGAGTGGTTGTAGTGATGGGCATTGGTTTGCCAGCTAGGGCAGCAATGGTAATCACAGCTCCTTGGTTAACCTCCACAAAACTATCAATTATTTAGAGCATATATTCCAAGAATTCCCAAGTCCTTTCCATTCGGATCCTTTTCTTAAACGATTCTTACCTATCTAGTGAAAACCCCAGACAAATACAACTTTGGTATGGTCTTAGTTATAGATCAAGTTGTGGGATAATTAGCAAAATTAGTTGAATATGTTGAGTTCTAAGCAGTAGATGAGTAGAGAGGATGAAGATCGGGGGCTCCTTTGGAATAAGAGGCTAACGACTAGATTTAGTTTACAAGGGAAAAGAGTAGAGGGAGTAAAAGGAGAGGCTGGAAAATTAATAAGTTTGTTAACTCTCCGACATGACTAAGGCTCTAGCCTCTTCTTTATAGGCTATTACAAACTAGGGTTGAGCATGTATCTTACATAAATCACTATTAAACTTAGATCCGCTACGAATTATTAATAACTAATGTCAATTGCTTATTAATAAACTCAAGTCTAATGCAAAAAGACTCAAACTAAGTCACTAGACCCAAGTGGGTTAGGTAGTAAGCTAAGCCCACAATCAAGACCCATGCCAAAAGGCACAATTGGAAACAAGAAGTTCAGTTTGTGTGCTTCACGGCTTATATATCAACACATAATGAAATAATGTTGGGCGGCAATCATCGACTGGAGTCTAAGTAAGATTAATCCAATCTGAATCCCAAGATCCAAGCGAATATCGAAAAGAATTAAGATCCGATTGCTATGCCTCAACTGGTATCTATAGTAACAAGCTTTTTACAACTCCAGGTGTATTTTCACCAAAGAAACCAATTTTTTCCTCTCTAGGAATTCTGCAAAATTGATATAAGAAACTGATTTATCTATTCTAAACGCTCTACTCAATCTGGTATTGGATAAGTATAACAGACTTGGACCAAATCAGGTAACTTAGTTCAGTTATATTAATTCTAGCTCGTCACAATATGCAAACTTGTAGGTTCTCACAACATCAGCAGTAGGTCCTCACAACATCAGCAGTAGGTCCAAACATCTTTTGGCCCATAAGTCATAAGCGACACTCTAACAAGACATTATGATTACCCAAATTGTGTAAAGGTCGGATGTCCAACACAGCCGTCCTTAGCACACTAAAGATTTGGATAGTCACTAACAAAAAACTTCCTTAGCACAGTAACATGTAATTCATAACAAATGATATGAAGCAACATCCTCATTATGAAGGAAAGATGTCAAATGCAGAAGTAAATGTAACAAAAGAGAGCAGTACATACCTAAATACACCAAGTATCGGGAGTCCTTTTTGAATTGCAACACTTCTCTTCATTAGGAGAACAGCTCCGGCACCATCACTTACTTGACTTGAATTTCCTGCACAGGTTCAGAAGACCAACTAGATTAAGCAGTTAATATTCTTTAGAAATTTCAGAACTTTTACATTTAGTAAGTCGGCAATACCTGCAGTTGTAGTCCCATTCTTCTTAAATACTGGTTTTAGCTTTGATAGCTCAGAAACTGTTGTGCTGGGCCGGATACCATCATCGACATGGATAGTAACAGGCTTCTCTTCTCCACTTTTGGGGTCAACAAGCTTTCAGATCGAGAAGGACATCATATCATGCACAACATTTGGAAGGAAAGAAAAAAAGGAAAATAACTGACCATGGACCACTATACCTTGGTGTTTACAGGTACAATCTCATCTTTAAATTTACCAGCTGCTGTTGCCGCAGCAGCCCGTCTATGGGACTCAACCTAACAGTGTCAAGCTCAAATTAGTTGAGTTTCCATATGGAGAAATTTTATATACCAAATGGTTAAAACTCTGATTAACTTACTGCAGACTGGTCCTGCTCAACCCTAGTAACGTTAAACCGCTGTGCAACATTTTCTGAAGTAACCCCCATTGGTAGAAGGCAATCTTGAGCTTGGGAAAAATCTTTGACCTTTCACAAAGAAAAATTATCGAAAGAAATAAATCATAAGCATACACTTGCAAGTGAATAGAATAGAAGCGAGGGAAGAGGGGATTGATATACCTTGGGATTCACAGAGCCTTCCCATGCCATTGGATTTATTGTCATGGATTCTAACCCAGCACCAATACCTGCAATGAGAAAATCATCATCCTGTAATTTTGTGCCACGTTAAAACAAAACAAGTTATCCTAGGACAAAGAACCAGCACTTACCAACATCATAGAATCCAGCTTTAATAGCAGAAGCAACATCAGCAACAGCTTGCAGCCCTGATGAACACTGCCTGTTTACAGTTCTCACAGGAACAGTCTCTGTTGACATGGGGCACGAATAAAATCAGACCAAGACCACCACATGCACATAAAGACGTTATGAAGAAATAAGACAACCACACAGAGACAGATTAAGTTATGCATGTTTCAGATTAAAGGAATAGCTCCATCCGCCTGTAAAAATGAAAAGTAATGGTGAGGCAATACTAATGAAAACAGAAACTAGTATCACCATAGGTAAGCCGTTTCATATTATAACTACTTAAAAATTCAAATGGTGAATGCATCAAATAGAAGGTCTTCAAAATGGGCTCAGAATTTCCTTGAAAATGAGAACATATTTTTACAATATGATCGATCAATTAGTTTATCCCTAGAAAAAAGGTTGAAAATCAAAGGTTAAACTCCCAAGTAAAATACCAGCAAGTGTCAAGCTACGGGAACAGAATTATAAGCAAAAATCATGATGTGCAGTTAATAATATTACTGCCAGTTTTTATACAAGCTGTGAAAACACAATCCGTATCCCATTGATAAGAAAGAACTTCTCCAAATCAGTAAATACCATTAATGCCGAAGTATCCACCACAAAAGCCTACCTTCCCACCCTTTTATAAAACACAAGCATCAATTGTACATTAAACGCAATGACAATCAATGGATAGCACCCTCATCTACAGCAATGCTTACCCCCATCACCGAACTCCATTAGCCTCCAAATCCAACAAGGTGCATCCTTGACTAAAAGCAATCTCAGTTCACTTCCACCAAAGAAGCATGCTAAAACTAGGGGAAGATCAAAATTAAATTTTCATTAACTTAGAGGCAGCATGAGGGTGACACTAAAACTGAAGGCAACTTCCAGCAATGACAGAGTTATGCCTTAATTTCAATCTGGAGGACCCACTAGCATCACGCAATTGTCAATTAGGGCCAAAATCAGCACCAGAAGCATTATTGAACCCATACAATTGATCCTAACATCCCAATATTGAGTATCAAAATCACTGAAATCCCAAAGCTTTTTCCACATGAAGTTTACATTTACAGAATTCATTATTAATATAATATTGAACTTCATAACCATTCTCCATTTAACAAATACTTTTCTAACCATCTCAATTTTTAAATGTAAATTGATATCAACTTATACTTCAAAAATTTTAGCACAAGGTACATGCCTGTCATGAGACATAGGACGGTCCCAGGTTATAGATAAGTTATGGGTCAATTAGGAGGATTAATTGAATATGTTGAGTGTTTAGTAGTGGATGAGAAGAAGAGATGAAGGCCGGCAGCAAGAGGTCAACGGCTATGGTTAATGTTTGAGAGAGGAAAGAGGTGAGAGCAAATGGGGAGGCCAGAGAATTAACACTTAACTCTTCAACATGACTATTACTAGGCTCTAGCCTCTTGTTATAGGATATTACAAGCTAATGGGCTCGACCCCTACTGAAAAGCTATTAGGCATTTGCATAAACCTAATACATTAATAGACTAATTAACTAATGTTTGCAACTAAGCTAAAAAAATCAAGGCTTGCTACTTATTAATAAACTCATTGCGGCACGAAATAACCAAAACCGGGTCATTGGCCTTAGTCAATCGATGGTAGGCCTGGGCCATGAGCAAGGTCCCGAGATTGTCCCTATCGATCTTGTCTGGCTTGTAATAAGACAGAAGCATCAAAAATAACAATGGACTTCGCCATAGCTTGATCGATAGGGAATCCATTCCATTTGATCAGCCGTTACATGCAAAAATGACCAAATATGCCAAGAGCTGGAAACTAAAATTGTCTGGCCAATGATTGAACATAAGCCATGTAGGAGAAAGACATCTCAAGCAACATGAACATATCACATCTCATTCTTGTCGCCACCTAGATTTGTGTCTTTCTCACCCAATGTAAATAGCATATCTAGCTTATCAAGTATAAGATACCACTTCAACCTTTTCAGGACATATTCACCCAACAATTTGCAGGAAGATCCTTGTAATTTCATAATTTGAAGCAAATGTCCGGTCCTGAAGTGTTGAGTTGTAGACAAGCCAGCGGTGGAGAAATTCCTTTGGGTTGTATATCTACCATGATATGATCTAATAGCATCTTTAAAGCACATCCAATAGAAGCTAGGCTTCTCCAACTACTTATTTGTATAGCCTAAACTGATAACTATATTAAGTTGGGCCCCAATAGGATCTGAAGCTTTCTTCTAGACACAAAACAGGTAATGCTTGGATGGAATAGCAGCTTGTGGCATGTTTTCTCGAGGGTCAACTAAATCCACAAGGGCCTTATGGCTAGTGGTGGTTAGATGCGAGATTTTAGGTTGTATAGGGGCTAGTAGGGTCGCAAGTGGCACAGTTGGGATTTTGAGTGATGGTTGGGCTAGCACAGAGTTGGCAAGGGAGGCCAAGTATAGTGTGTCAGAGTGGTAGGTGTTGGGTTTCAATATGAAATCAGAGTCTAACAAAGATCAATCCAAACCAAATTCCAGAATACATACGAATATTAAGAATGAATTAATATACAAAACATACCTCTTGTAGCATAATCATTGGGATCTAAACACATGCCAGATGTCACGCCTCTTTTAGCAAGCTTGATCCAATACTGAGTACACTATATCTAGTCTCTAGGGTCGTTACAGAAGTGGCATGAGAAACTATTTTTTCTCATTATATATCACTTTTAGTGTGGCTTTCTCTTTATCTACAAGGAAAACAAGCTCGCTTAAAACTTATTTGATCTAGTATTAGATAGGTCTAATAGGCTTGGACTAGAACAGATATCTTAATCTAATTACATTAGATATAGCTGGTTCTAAATTGCAACCCTATACATTCATCCAACATGTGTAGTAGGCCTAAAACACCTTTTGGCTCATCTTCTAGCAAGATAAGACATTATAACTACACAAATAACTACCCAAGTTGTGTGAAATTCGGATGTTTGACATAACCTCTATGACTGATTCCCAAGGTATATTACTAATAGTAGGAAAGGTTTAGCGGAAGAATTAGGGGTTGTTGGTGTTGTAGTGGGTGCGGTGGGTGCGGTGGCAAGTCGTTAGCTAGTAGCAATGTAATTGGTGATGAGGGTAGGGATGAACATAATATGGTTTAAACCATAAACCAAACCGGGTCAAACCATCAACAAATTATGATTTGGTTTAATATTTAAAAAATGGTTTAGTTATAGTTTGGCAAATAAAATTGCAATTGATAAACCATAAACTGTATATAAAATTGTTTAATTCTTTTATTTTAATTATATACTCACATATATAACCCTATTTATAAATATTGCCCGATAGTTATCATGCCATACATTGATCAACACAGAAGACTAAGACCATGTACATATATGACAAGCATAATGTAGATCTCAATCCATGGATTTTTTTCTCCCAAATAGTTTTCAACTATCCCTTAAGACTCACAACATTCTATGATTAGTTTTCCACACATGCAAGATTATTAGAATTGAGATTCTACCTAATAGGATTGATTTGAATGCTTGGGATTGGAACATAGAATCGGATCGTAGGATCATAAGATTCTACCAAAACCATAAAAAATATAAAACTTATATATTTATATGTTATAAAATGATATATTCTAAGTTAAACGAGCACAAGAATTATATTCTTAAGCTCTCATATAGCAATAGGTTAAGTTGTAATTTCTAAAGTTGTTATGCATATTAAGAACCATATTAAGTCAACAACATCAAAAATAAATTGTCAAATGAAATGTGAAAGATACAATAAGATTATGGGTAGGGGTAACATACAAATCATTGTTAGTCTTAAAAAAAACACATAAATAATGAAAAAAATGAGTGATTATGAAGGCAACAATAAGAATACATTATTTTCTATCATTTAAGATAATAAGACCTAAAAAAAAATTATATTGGCTTTTGAAATTTTGATAAATCAAGATAAAAAAAAAACTAAAAAAAGGAGTTTTGGCTATATGCGCACACATTAAGCTCCTATATAAATCATGTGTAAAATATAAAAATAAAGCTTGTTTGCATTATGAAGCTAACATGACCATAAAAAATCATTAATTTTAAATTTAATAGAATTTAATAATTAATAATATTATAAATTTAATATATTTATTTTACAATTTATATGGAGATTACATTCTTTGTCAATATTTTACATCAACAATAGACTTCATTACCTTAGTGGTATCTCAATCATATTTTCTTTGCTTAACTCATTTTCAAGATATTTAGCAAAATAATGTAAGGTCAAGAATCAAAGGATTAAGGAAGAAATATATGCAGAATAAGAGGGGAAATAGATTTGGAGATAAATTGATAAAAATAATAGTTATTATGTATGATCTTACAATTCGACAATAGGATCGTAAAATTCTATTATAGAATCCTAAGAATCTACAGTAGGATCGTAAGATTCTATAACTATTTAATTGCTTTAAAATTCCACCACATATCGTAGATCGTTCTATATTTTTGGAACGATTGTAGAATAGTATGATAGAATCAAAATTTTAATAACTATACTGTTGTAACCTGATCATTAATCTTCGATTATACTCAACTCTGTTACAAGTTCTTGGAAGATTAAAGTGTATTAACCTCTGAAACCAGAACAAAGAAAGAACGAGGCAAAAATGAGAAAGTGACACAAATCATTTACGAGTTCGGATTGATCAGTGTGATCATCCTACGTCTCGGGAGAAGTTTAGTTTTCTTTTATTTATCTCGAATACAGAAGAACAAAAGAAAGAGAGAATAAGTTTCGCACATGAAAAGGTTTTACAGAAATGATTCTACTACCCCGGGTAAAATACCAGAACATATATATATAAGTTTCTGGTTTTACAATCAAGCCCCTGTAACTTCCCATAATTCTGCTTTTGGCCCCCAGACTTTAATCTTTTAACCTAAGTTGGTTTTGCGCATAACCCCTTGGTTAACCTGAAGCCTCTCTCTCGAAACTTAAGCAGCTTTAAGTTCTTCCTCGTTCCTTCATTCAGAGATCATATTTCATCAATCTCCACCTTGATCTCTGAATCTTTAGCAGTAGACTCTAGAACTAAACTTCTCCAAACCTGACTCTTTTCATTCATCAGTCAGCTTCAGCACTTTTAGTGCTGAAATGAACTTGCCCACAGGAAGTGTTTTTGTAAGTATATCAGCCGGATTGTATTGTGTATGAACTTTCAAAACCTTGACTCTTCCTTGTGCAATGATGTCCCTGACAAAATGAAGTCTGACATCAATGTGCTTTGTCCTTTCATGAAACACCTGATTCTTTGACAAAGCTAAAGCACTTTGTGAGTCACAGAAAACTTCTGCACAATCTGGTTTTAACCCGAGTTCCTCAACAATACCATTCAACCACACTGCCTCTTTTACTGCTTCAGCCAAAGCCATATACTCGGCTTCAGTTGTAGATAATGCAACTACATGCTGAAGACTAGATTTCCAGCTCACCACATTTCCTCCCACAGTAAAAATAAAACCTGTTATGGATCTTCTCCTGTCTAAATCAGCAGCAAAATCAGAATCACAGAACCCTCTCACCTTAAAGCTTGCATCTCTGATATAGACCAGTTTATAGTTCTGTGTTCCCTTGATATATCTTAGTACCCATTTCACTGCATCCCAGTGTTCTCGATTTGGATTACTCATAAACCTGCAAATAACTCCAACTGGATGAGCTAAATCAGGTCTTGTTCCAATCATAGCATACATGATACTCCCCACTGCATTAGAATAAGGGACTGTATCCATAAATGAGTAATCTGTATCCTCTTGCTCCTTTGATGCCCTCAGCTTAAAATGAGCTCCTAATGGAGTTGAAACACCTTTTACTTGATCCATACAGTAAGTCATTAGAACCTTGTGCAAATATTCTTCCTGAGACAGAGTCAATCTTCCCAAGTTTCTGTCCCTTTGAATGGTCATTCCAAGAATTTTCTTTGCAGGCCCCAGATCTTTCATTTCGAATTCTGTATTGAGAGTATCTTTCAGCTTCTTCAACTCTGACATATTTTTAGCAGCAACTAACATATCATCAACATATATCAAGAGGTAGATATATGTCTTATCCTTCAGTTGTCTGAAGTAAACACAGGGATCATACTGACTCCTCGTGTAATCTTGGCTGAGCATGAATGTATCAAAACGTTGGTTCCATTGTCTAGGAGCCTGTTTCAAGCCATACAGGGACCTTTTAAGCAGACAAACCAACCCTTCAGCTCCTTTAGCCTCAAAACCTTCTGGTTGTTTCATGAGGATCTGCTCTTCCAGATTTCCATGAAGAAAAGCAGTTTTTACATCCAATTGCTCTAGTTCAAGGTCTTGATGAACTACCAAGGATAGGAGAAGCCTGATAGAGACATGCTTGACAACAGGTGAAAAAATCTCGCTGTAGTCTATTCCCTCAACCTGTGAGTAACCCTTAGCTACAAGCCGAGCCTTGTATCTTGGCTTTTCAACTCCAGGTATGCCAGGTTTAAGTTTATAAACCCACTTGCACCCAATCACTCTCTTGTTTGCTGTTGGTTTGACAAGAGACCAGGTTTCATTCTTTATAAGGGAATCCATTTCCTCTTCCATAGCCTTCTTCCACATAGGCCAATTTTTGCTTCTCCTTGCTTCTTGATATCCTTTTGGTTCCTCTAGTTCAATATCTTCTGCAGAAATAAATGCAAAGGCCACTGTGTCTGATTCATTGAATCTTGATGGGACTTTTATGTTCCTTTTTTCTCTGTCTCTGGCAAGAACCCAGTCTGCAAGATCTTTCTGTTCTTCTGTATTCTTCTCAACATCTGTTTCTATCTGATCTTGCTTGGAAGATTCATCAGATTTCTCATCTGATCCATTCACTTTCTCATCATCAGATTCAGACCCATATTCTTCTATCAGTGTCTGTGATGAGAAAACTCCACCTGGAACTGGAGTCTTTTTCCTTCCATTTCCTGGGTTAACAGGTATAGGAATTTGGATTTGAGTTCTCTGATTTTTATCATCATTTTTAGACTCCATTTCTTCTCTAGGCAAATCCTTGAATACCATGGCCTCATTAAAGATCACATCTCTACTGGTTATTACCTTGTTTTCATTTTTAATCCACACTTTATATCCCTTGGTTCCTTGGGGATAACCAATGAATATACCTTGTTTTGCTCTTGGGTTCAACTTACCTTGATCAACATGAACATAGGCTACACAACCAAACCTTCTGAGATGATCATAGTTTGGTGAGTAGCCTGTCCAAAGCTTTTCTGGAACCTGAAGATTCACTGCAGTAGATGGTGATCTGTTTATTAAATAGACTGAAGTTGCTGCTGCTTCAGCCCACATTCTCTGAGGTAAACCCGACTCAACAAGTAGGCATCTCACCTTCTCCATTATTGTCCGATTCATTCTTTCTGCCACTCCATTCTGTTGTGGAGTATAAACACAGGTTCTGTGTCTCTGTACACCTTGTTCTCTGCAGAAACTATCAAACTTTTGATTACAAAATTCCAATCCATTATCTGTTCTGAGAGTTTTTATCCTTCTGCCTGTTTGATTTTCTACCAAAGATTTCCATTCCACAAACTTTTCAAACACCTCATCTTTAGTTCTCAAAAAACTAATCCAGACTTTCCTCGAGAAGTCATCTATGAAGGTGACAAAGTATTGAAACCTTGACTGAGAAGGTGTGACAGATGGTGCTCCCCACAAATCAGAATGTACATATTCAAGTATATTTCTTGAAGTATGCTTACCTGTTTTAAAGGATAGTCTGTGAGACTTCCCTAAAACACAGTTTTCACAAAAGGTAAGAGCCGAGATATGTTTGCCTTCAAGTGATCCTTCCTTTGACAGAACTTCAAGTCCCCTTTGGCTCATATGTCCCAATCTGCTATGCCAAAGTTGAGTTTCATCTGGAGTGACTGCAGCAACATTACTTTCTCCAGAAACAACCTTTCCTTGTATGATGAATAGGCCATCTTGTAGGACTGCTTTCATAACTGTTCTGCATCCCTTTATGATTTTAAGTGAGCCCTTTTCACCTTTGTAGCCACAGTTTGTACGGTCTAAGGCTCCAAGAGAGATCAAGTTTCTCTTTAGCTCAGGTACATATCTCACTTGTGTCAATATAACAGAAGTTCCATCATCCAACTCCATCTTAACACTTCCAATACCTCTAACTGGGCATATTGCATCATTTCCCATCTTGACTTTTCCTCCTTCTGATTCTTCAAAATTTAGAAACCATTCTTTTCGAGGGGTCATATGGAATGTACATCCTGAGTCTAATATCCACTGATCCTGGATATTTAGGTCTGAAGCTATTAATGAATCTGCATCCACTATTGTCAAAACATCAGATTCATTAGGAGCTGCATTTGCAATTGCAGCTTCTCCCCTTTCTTCCTGACTTTCCTGGTTTCCCTTCTCAGCTTTCTTTCTTGAGAAACAATCTCTCCTTAGATGACCTTTCTTTCCACAATACCAGCATTCTGCCCTAGTTTTGGATTTGGATCTTGATTTCTTTCTGTTCTTATTGTTTTGATTGCTCTCCCTGTTCATTGATCTTCCTCGGACAAACAGTCCTTCCCCTGAGCTTCTGGTTACTCTCTTTTGGGCAGCAAGCTCGAGTTCTTTAGATCTTGCAGCAGCTTTCACCTCTTCAGCAGTTATAGTCGACCTTGAATATTTCAGGACATCCTTTAACTGATCATAAGCAGGAGGTAATGAATTTAACAGATAGACAGTTTGATATTCATCTTCCACTTTCACTTGTAAGTTTTGCAGATCTGACAAAAGTTTTTGAAACACATCCAAATTTTCCTCGATATGTTTGCTTTCATCCATTCTAAATCCTGACAGTCTTTGCAGCAGATACATCTTATTAGGGAGAGACTGCTCTACGTACATCTGTTCTAACATTTTCCATACACCATACGCTGTCTTTTCATGCACAACCTTTCTTAATATTTGGTCGGCCAAACAGAGCACAATCATGTTTCTTACTCTCTGACTCTTCTCCATTCTTAACTCAATTGACTCCTCTTTAAAAGATTTCATCAACGTGGTTTCTCCTGAAATCTTTGTCGAGATTGAGGTCATACCTGTCACAGGTGTGGAGATCTCCACTTTGGACTCCGCCTCTTTTTCTTGAGTCCAGCTCTCAGGATTATCTTCCAAGGTTGTATGAAGGCCGAGATTCCACAGGCTTGCCCATACTTTCTCTTTCCAGAGAACGAAGTCTCCTTTTCCATCAAACTTCTCAACTTCTAATTTCCATGTCTGCGTCGTCATTCTTTCTGATTTTCCAAACACAAGAACCTCTCTGTTCACCTGGTTTCAACAGTCCTCGTTGAGTTCTTGAATTTCTTGAATTTCTCTGAAGTTCACTTCCGGTGATTATTCAAAGTCACGACCGGGCTCTGATACCACTTGTTGTAACCTGATCATTAATCTTCGATTATACTCAACTCTGTTACAAGTTCTTGGAAGATTAAAGTGTATTAACCTCTGAAACCAGAACAAAGAAAGAACGAGGCAAAAATGAGAAAGTGACACAAATCATTTACGAGTTCGGATTGATCAGTGTGATCATCCTACGTCTCGGGAGAAGTTTAGTTTTCTTTTATTTATCTCGAATACAGAAGAACAAAAGAAAGAGAGAATAAGTTTCGCACATGAAAAGGTTTTACAGAAATGATTCTACTACCCCGGGTAAAATACCAGAACATATATATATAAGTTTCTGGTTTTACAATCAAGCCCCTGTAACTTCCCATAATTCTGCTTTTGGCCCCCAGACTTTAATCTTTTAACCTAAGTTGGTTTTGCGCATAACCCCTTGGTTAACCTGAAGCCTCTCTCTCGAAACTTAAGCAGCTTTAAGTTCTTCCTCGTTCCTTCATTCAGAGATCATATTTCATCATATACAAACATAAAACATATGTTCTACTGCTACAAAACAATTAATACCTAAATACAACTTCAAGATAAGATGACCCAATCAATGCAAACAAAATATACATCACTTGGATTTTTCCAAAAAAATATACCAATTTTATGCTCAAAATAATCGCAACTATCCACATGCACCATTTTAACATGTTAGTTTTGCAACATTCCTGTTGAGTTTTAATGTTTATAAGAAGTTTGTGGTAAGTTGAATGATTTATTATTATTGATTAGAGTGCATAGTCCGTAAACCAAACCGCACCTGACTATAAACCACTAGTTTGGTTTGATTTGGATCATTTGAAAAATGGTTTGGTTTGTTTTGATATTTTTCCAAACCATAAAATATGGTTTAGTTTGATTTGGGCCCCAAACCACACCATACCATGTTCACCTCTAAACTGAGGGGTGGAGCAGGTATAGCTTGGTTTTGAGGTATGGCAGAGTGTTAGTGGTGTTGTGGAGATGGGTGAAGTAGTGGTGATGGGCTTTGAGGTGAGGGTGGTTGTGCAAGGAGCGGCAAGGGGCTTGGGTGAGTCAACAGCAAAAACAAAGGGGGCAACGGCCAAAAACCACACCGATGGCTAAGGTTGGTGTGGTAGGGGTCAACAATGAGGCAAAGATGTTGGGCAACAGTATAGTGGTTATGGGCAGCAATGTGGTGTTCATGATTAACTAGTGATGATTGGCCTTCCAAGGATGTTCCTTCTCAACTCATAAAGACATCTTTTCTAGCACATGCTCCTTTGTTGTTGAGCTTCCAAGTTTGTTGAGTCTTGAAATATGCCATTGCTATGGTCCTATAACTTTTGGTTCTAATATTAATTTGGTATGGTCCCAGGCTATAGGTCAAGTTATGAGGCAATTAGGATGATTAATTGAATATGTTGACTACTTAGTAGTACACAAGAAAAGAAGATAAAGGTCAAGTCGAGAGATTGAAGACTAGGGTTAGGGTTTAAGAAAATTTGGAGAGGAGAGAGTAAAAGAGGAGGTCAAAGAATCAACATCTGGGTTAGCTCTCCGACCAACTATTACTAACCCCTTATTTATAGATTGTTACAAGCTAATGGGCTCAAGTCCAGCTAAAAACCTAGAAGGACTTTATGCAGGAGCAGTCACAGAACATAACACCGAGGAAGACGGTTACGCTACTCAAAGCGGGTGCATGAATATGGGGTATGCATGGCTTCATGCAACGTTTGTTAGCTAGCGTAACATTTATGTCTAAGTACTAGTTATTGCTATTTACTTTTAGTCAATTAGTGACTAAATATTAACTAGCTAGTCTTAAGGGAATTAATGCTTTTGGGAGGGAGTTATTGTTATTTACTTTTAGTCAATTAGTGACTAAATATTAACTAGCTAGTCTTAAGGGAATTAATGCTTTTGGGAGGGAGTTATTGTTATTTACTTTTAGTCAATTAGTGACTAAATATTAACTAGCTAGTCTTAAGGGAATTAATGCTTTTGGAAGGGAATATGCTTGTAATCTTTTGAGAAGATGCTCGGTTCCTTGGCTATATAAACCATAGGAATCCGAGCAGAAATATACAACTTGAATAAGAAGAACAACCTTAAGCATTGCTTAAACCCGAATTCTGTGTGGATTCGTCTCGAAACAAAACCGAATCTGTGTGAACGGTTTTGTTCTCGAAACCTTAATCTTTATTTCTGTGTGGTTTAAAGATTAATTTATCCTTCTACCCCGTGTTCCATCATCATCAACCCCTTCGAATCCCCATCATCAACCTCCATACTCCATCCTCATCGAATACTCCCTATAAACTCCATCCAAGTCCGAAACTCTAACCGTGCACGCATCAACTTTTATTAATAAGACTCGTAAAACCTAGTAGACTAATCGACCTTCCACTAAGTAAGAAAATAGACCTGGTACTTATTAATAAACTCACATCTAATGCAACAGGAAACAAATTGATTCATTGGGCCTGGTAGGCCTACCTAACCCATAATCAAGGTCTATATCAAGGCATCACAGAGCTAAATCAAAGTATAGGATACATACACACAACATCGATTGAATCTAGAAACCAGTAGTAAGTTAATTACCAGGAAATCCAGCATAAAAAGCAGCCATCCTGCATTCACTTGCCCTTTGGGAGCCTGGTGCTAAGACAGTTCCCACAACTATATCCCCAACATCACTTGGATTAAGTTTTGTCTTCTCTATCAAAGCCTGTAACACATATACACCAACACATTAAACACTCAGAAAGAACCCAAAAAAAAAAGAGGGATAGATGAAAATAGAAGGCATACCCTCAAAACAGGTGCAAGAAGGTCATCAGGGTATGTATCCTTGAAACCGCCACGCCTTGACTTGCAAAGAGCGGTGCGATATGCCCTGCAATAAGGTACAAATACATGTAAAAGATTAATACAGGCTCATAAATAAAACCAAAGATGAAAGACAACATAAAAGGGACTCACGCCACTATCACAACATCATCATCATAGACGTTTATCCTTTGATATGCAGCAGAATCCCCAGCCTTGCATATTGATGACTGTAATTCCAAGAAAGATGGGGAGGATGAAAATAAACTACATAAGAACTCTCTTGCTCCATAAAACCAACAAAAACACAGGTGATCAGTTATCGTGCCCCAATAAGCCAATCATAAAGAAACTTTATAATTCAGTATAGTTATGGCATTATACTGTGTAATCTTATAAAGAACAAAGTAAAATTTTCTCCATACCTGCAAAATTTACATCTTCAAAAAAGCAATTACAACATCCAAAAGCAAGACGGCAAACATCAGGAATGAAATTGATAACAACATAATGTAAGGCCTCATAATCTGCCAGCCAAGAGAACTCCAGTATTCATACCATAACAATTCTAAAGGGTATCGGAGAAGTTTAATAACCTGACACTTATTTTTCTTAACAATTATGACATTGATCCGAATTACCTACCATCAATAAAATAAGATTAGTGCACTTATTTTATTGATAATTCATGTTAGGTTGCATAATGGTTCATACTATATGAATGTAGGACTTGCAAAACACTGCAACTAGTTTACAATTTTGAAGTTTGCAAATGCGAAGAGAGCAAAGGGAAGCTGGATCAAGTTCGATTGTCTTATGTGCAAGAAACACCAGGAAAAATCGAAAAACAGTGACCTGCATGCTCCATAAAAAATTCCATTTGGAAGGTTGCTAGCCATGTATTGAGCATTCAACTCAAGTCAACTTCAATAATATCAGTGAGTTAACATCTTATGTTCTCTAAGATACTCACTATTCAAAGAATAGAAGACTAGTGAATCCAGTAGAAGTTGCATGGAAAACTCCCACCGGAATGTCTATGTGGGTACTCAAATTTTCACAGCATTAACTCAACCAAAGTTTATTAAATGGGAATCAAAAGCTCTTATAGCCTAAAGCAAAGAGTAAGAGATCATTGGCAAGGAGAGGAAGATTTAGTTTAGCCTGATAGATAAACTATAGGAGGGGACAAATAGTTATAATTTCTGTGATAATGCACCTTGAAAAAAAAGAGAATGGGAAATGATTAATTGGACCCCAAAATACAGGGAGGGATGTTTTCATTCACAATGCAACATACCCTACTTAATAAATAATGAAGTTGCAAAAAAGCAATCCCATATGTTTCAAGCCATTACTCATCCATCTAGTTATACTTGTTAACTTCTGTTTACATGGGTCCCATACTATTTTCTAATGTAATATCAGACGCTCATCCATATTTCCTCTCTTTCTTAGCATTTTTTGTTGTACCGGTACCCTTTCAAAGCACCAAGCAACTAATGCTCACTCATTTAATGCCCCTATGTTGTTTTTGTTGCTTCCGTTGCCAATACCTACTATTGGTTGTCACCACCCTTCAACTCCCCTATTATGCTCTCATCTGAATCATTGCTTCCTTCTACTGCTACTACTACTACCCTGCTTGATGTTGGATTTACAGACAACAATTGTAAAAGATCAACTCTCAAAATAGCAACAACTAGCAGAATGACAAGGAAAATCATTTAGCCATGTTCATTAATCTTTATCAATTCAATAGGATGCTAAAAATAATTTAAGTGCCTTTATTTTCTTTTCTCTTTTAAGGAAATACAAAATACAGTCAATTTGTTTCAAATTTAAGGTAGTTTAGCCTTAATTTTGATTTGAAACTTAATTATCAATTAATATACATTCAGAAGACCTAAGATATCTAATTAAAATAAAGCTTTGTGAGCTTTCAAGAAAGATAAAATAAGCATGCTAGCAAAACTTTTTTTTTGTGTGTGTGTGTGTACATATATAAAGCTGGCCCTATAGCAATGAAAGAGTCCTTCCACCTATAGTACAATTAAGATAATAATAAGTTGCACAACTTAATATCTGATTAATAATCGATATATGAGTGATTAGTTAGTAATTTTGTTTTGAAATGGATGTATTATTCGATGCTAGTGAATAATCAATTTCGTATAGCACATTAATTTCTAAATATGAAAGCTCATACGACATTTTTAACTAGACTTTACTTTAATTAGCTTACATTCTGGCTCTGATCTAGGTTTGCCACAGCGAGGTGCAACACAGGGGTGGACAATAAGAAGTTATAAGGAGAGACAAATCTATCTATACTGTAATTTTAGAGTAGTAAGATTTTTGTTTGGAATTTACCATTTCTTTAATCTTTGTTTTTTATGTTTCTCCTATTTAACCTTTTCTTTCAATTTAGTATCATAAATAATGCTTAAGGTCAACCATTAATACACTTTCAATACTATATTTTACTATGTAATTGACTATCTAATATCTGCCAAGATAAAAATATCATTACTTCCATATCTTTATTTTACGATAATAATATTTAAATAAGTAAAACACTAATTTCCAAGTAAAAATCGTCATCAATGTTGAATAAATATAAAAAAATAAAAAAATTAAAAGGTGTACCATATGATTTAAAGTTTTTAGAAAAAATGAACCAGTCAACCTAAGTTTAGATGAAATATACAAAACACCCGTGAGTTTTGAGGGTTACATGGTATAATAGGTAACCCTCCATCCAGATTCACTATTAAATCTCAATTAACTTTTAACTATTTCAAATATTTGTTGTGAAATGACCAATTTACCTTACATATAATACTTATCATCCTCCATTTTTCTCACCCCTTTTCTTCTTCTTATGTAATATAAAATATCTAAAATACACCCAACTTTTTTAAAAGAATATCCCTCTACACTCTCTCTTCTAACCTCCTCTCTCCTTCCCCAACCCACCCAAAAAACTCACAATTTGTGTTCTTTCCGCCCATATTTTCTCTCGCCCCCCCCCCCCAGAATCCCCCAAGATTTTTCCATTGAGCTAAGTCTTGCTGAAAGCTAACATCAAACCAAATAATTCAAATATAGTATTGCATCCAGAACATGGGAACCAAATTTGTCTGAGTACCACATTTCTTGACCATTGAGTATCATCCAAAAGCAACTGACACATACAATTGGCTGAACTAACGACACCCACTTAGCTGAAAGAGAATGGAACTAAATCTTGAAGCCAAGCAAAAAACAAAATCAAGAGGCCACAACAAATAGGGCACCAAAAGAACGGCATGGAGCGGCGATGTGAAGAGGACGGAACGTCGAGCACAAACCCGAGTAGGCAAAAGCTCCGACAAAACGGAAAAGGCATCAAAAAACAGTGTTTAGACAAAGGAACCATGGCATTGGACTGGAATCATGAAAACAAAAACCCAATTACAAACCATGAAATCATGGGCCAGATATTAAGGAATCAGCAACAGCACTTTCAATCTCAAATCTGGAATCTAAGAAGACAAAGGTTTCATGGTCATCAAATGCATGCTCATCGAGGGCCGAATTGTGGAGCCCATCTTTTCTTCATACAATTCTTGAATTAAATTAACAGCAGCAACCGCTTGCCTAACTTGCTCATCGATTGCATGCTTAGGGTTCATGAGGATAAATTTGTTTGGATTCAACTTGTTTGATGTGCAGATCAGGGAGCAAAAACGGAGGAGAAGAAAAAATAGGGGATTGGAGGAGGAGAATAGGGGAGAGAGTGAATTAGTTGAGGCAATTCTTGATAATTCATTATCAAAGTATGATGAGTATTGTAGGTAGGGGTAAATTGGTCATTTCACCTGCAAATATTTAAATTTTCTGAAAATTAACTGAGCCTTTATAGTAAAAATTGCATGAAGGCTTACCTAGTGTGCAACCCTCGAAACATGGAGTTGTCTAAATTTTTTGACTAAGAGTTTTATAATATGAAGACTTTTCTTGGATTTACCATTTCTTTAAACATTTTTAGTTCTCCTATTTTACCTTTTCCTTCCATATATTATCATTAAATTATTAATGATGTTTAGAGTAAGCCAATACTGCACTTTTCAATACTTTATTTTACGATATAATGATGGAATAAAATATTTGTCACATAGAAAAAAAAATACGGCAACAACCGCAACATATAAAATATCCTCCATGACACCAAGATTGTAGCCGCAATCCCAACCATGGTTTTGTTGCCTGGTATCATTGTCTATCTATTTAGGGGGGAAATGGTTCCTATTTTCATATATTTATTTTAGGTGGTAGTATATAAATAGGCTGAACTACTTTTTTATAACAACAATTATAATCATTGATATTGGAAAATATAAGAAAGTATGCATGGTATGATTTAAAATTTGCATTACGAAATATGTGATTTAACAAAAGATTATTTACTTAAAAGGGTTTTTTTCGTATTTCTATTCAAATAGATATGAAAAAATAACTTCTACCTATAACTTATCATCTATATATACTATTTTCATTTAGGATTTACCTTTTTGTTGATTAATCTTTATTACCTGTTTTTTCTTCTTCTTTTTTTCTTTTTCATTTTGCACTCTTCTCTCTCTAATTCTTTAATCTTCTAATGTATTATATCAATTGGACAATCTATTCCATATCTTTTATATTGTATATAGTTTTTTGTCATCAATTATTTCATGATTTTTTTGCCGGGGATTATTCTCTTTACAGTTAAAATTTGTACACACGAACATTAAATAACTTTCAAAGTAATTGTGGATTGCACGGGAATGTGTTATTTACCGCTAAGAGCTAAAGATCCATAAACAAAGTTCTCAGACCAGCAAGCAATAGCAGAAATCAATAATAAAAGATAGAGCGACCAAAAATGATGGATGTTCCCCGACCAACTAGTATCAGACCTGACAGTAATCAGATGTAAACCAAGCATATCATGTCATTACAAATCGGAAAGCAATATATTACTTACACGCAGAAGATCATAGTTCTGGTTATCGCAGGAGGCGGATGGAGGACGAAGATGGTCGAGAAGAACCTTTTGCCGGTTGATCGCTTTTTCCATATCTCAGCTGATGACTGATCTCCTTTTTTATTCAACTGGGTTTCCCCAATCTAATCAATGAGCTCTGCCGAACGAAATCACAGTATGGGAGGGGGTCGGAATGGGTCACAGTTATCAGTTTGTTGGTCTCCGCCGCTGCTATTAATTCTGTTTTTTTCCCTGACAGAAGTTAATTGGGGACTTTGTGTTATCCATATTCGCTGACGGTGGAAGTGTCGTTATATTATTATTGCGTGAGGTTGTGAAATGGGAAAAATGACGCATCCAGCAGAGAAAAGGCCTCGTCGAGAATACGGCTAACAGCCTGGGACTCGGAAGATAAGGTTGGCTATTTGGCGTCTTGTCATTATTTCTCTCCGGCTAGGTTCCGTTTACGCATAGTATGCATCGAGATCGAGGTCACCGGTTACAACTAGGAGCGTTTATGCTCAAATGGCCGGTTCTATCCGTCCGGTTTGAATTTGGGTCGTTAAGATATTGGTCCAGCTTGATAATTATGTTTTATTCGATGAGTTTGGTGTTATTTTGATAAATATTTTAGAAAATTTGCGATAATTTATTTAAATTTAGACTTTCTGTTCATGTTTATTGTATTTGGTTCTATTTGACAGATTATGAAAGAAAAAAATTGAGAAAATTAGTTAAACTTTACAAATAAAGGTCAAAATTAGGATTGGAATAAAATATCAAAGAAGGATGATGGACATGAGTGACACATATCCATCACCATAACCTCACAAAGAAACAATACAAGGGATCATTTCGTGCACCATTGATCATACCATGCAAAGGTTTAAATTTTAAAAATCTCAGCAACGACACTAAAGCATGGCAACACTAACATACCTATGTGATTATAAATTTTCTCAAACTATCATTTATTTATTAGGTAAAAGGGGGGGAACAAATAGAATTTGAAGGAGTTTAGTAAAAAATTATTTCTCAATCATTTTTTTTTTCATATCCCTCGTCATTTTTATCCCGCTCCTTCTAACACTCAATTTAGCCATTGTAATCACTTCTTAAAGGCTCAATTGGAGATTGTAATCAAAAAGGACGTCAGAGGTTTTGTTTCTTTCTTTATTTTAATTAATAAAATGAAACATTTCTATTACTTAGAGTTTTGTAACATGGCTCTGAGTGGCTAATTATTTTTGTGCTAAGGTGATAGAAACTCCTCAAATCCTAATATGTCGAAGGATTTGATCCCTAACCCAATGCACCCTTGGTTATGTGTATTGTGTGGGTGTTTAATTTGGCTTAATAAGGGAATTGATCATCTTTCTATGGGTGAGTGGAGAAACTTCGATAAGATTTGAGAGATGTGGTGGAGTGAGCTCCATCTTCATGGCTAGAGATCAAACCACAAGATTGTGAGACATTGGTTCGATTGCTACAACCTAAAAGAGGGGAATAGTCAATATTCAATAATGTGTTGCTTTAGTGTGCATTCATATTAGAGAGAGGTGAGTCTCCTTACGTGATAAGGTGTAGTGATTTGAGAGAGCTTTATGCTTCATACCTTGGTTGGCTATTTGACTTTGTGATTAGGATTGAGGAATAGGATTCAATTTTGATTGCATTAGAATTGAAGGGAGTTGACTAAAACTTTAGCCTTTTCTCTCTTACATTCACCTTTTTCTTGCTTATGTGTTGCTTTTTGTTTTGTTTGTTTTGTTTCTTATTTTAGTTATTCATCAATTACCCATTTTTATGAGTCTAGACCAAGGAGATTTTCTCAATATCCTTTTGCTTACTTCCTAGTTTGTGGGACAATACCTTTAGTGCTACTTTGAAACTGTGCACTTGTGATTAGATGTCATCAATGCTTGTTTATTTAATTAAATGAGTTGGGTCTTAATTTTAATTTTTGACTCATTTAGTAAACGAGTTGAACTTGAGAGCGAAAGAAATTGGGTTCGACTAAGTTATAATTATAAGCTCACGAGTTTTGTTCGTTTAAGTACTTATCTCTCGAGCTCTATTCATCTTGACTCATTAAAAGTTCAGCATGAATCGTTTATTTATTTAAATGAGTTGAACCCAAACCTTAATATTATATTATACGAGTTGGGTCCAAATATGAGATGCTTAATTTGGCTCGATTCATGCATAATCCTAAATATATCTACCTCTATTAGATGTGAAACCCACCATGTAACTAAAACTCTATTTTCTCATGTCATATTGTGACACCCCACTTCTCAAAAATATTATTAAATATAAATATTATAAATAATATAACAAACATTATTATTATAGATAATATAATTATAAAGATGATGATAATAATAATAATAATAATATCATTATTAATAAAATATTTTTATGATTATTATAAATATTATAATTATTCTTATTATTGATAAAATAATTATTATAGTAAAATTATTATAATAAATAAGCATAATAATAATTATGATAATAATCATAATAATAGTGTCTTAATTATTAATATTATTTTCATTATCATAAATATATTATTATTATTATTATAGTTATAATAATTATAATAACAATGATACTTATAAATAAAATAATTATAACTATAATAAAGATAACAACAATAATAAATATTTATAATTGTAATGAATGTAATTATAAATATAATAAATAAATAAATATAAAGATAATGAAATAATAATGATTTATAGTTATAATAAATGTAATTATATGTTTAATCTTATTAATCATTAGTACATTATTATATTTATAATAAAAATTAATAGTAGTTATAATTATAATGAAATTATTATTATAAATATTATTGTAGATAATTGTTATAATTATTATCTAATGTGATCTAATTCGATTAATGCTGGCATAATATGATGTGAAAATAAGGTGATGAAAAAAATGCTTCAATCAAATATTTAAATTTTCAATTTCTTACATATAGATATCAAATTGAATAAATATTTATTTTTTATAAATATTCTACATAAAAATTTTAAAGGATAAAAAAATAATTGATAAAATATATTTTATTGGTCTCCTATTCTATTCTTCATTGTGTTTAGTCTCATCTTTCCCCTATTAACTAACAATCTTCCTAATTCCTCACTTTCTTCGTTTTCTCCTTAATTTTCAAATATTTTCTCAGTCATTGAATAACTAATTTCAACTACTCTCTATATGCCTTGGGCACTCTTTTCCAACCTTGGTTGTAAACCATTTCTTCTTCCCTTCATCCTCTTTTTTAGGGATGTCAATTTTTTCCGCGGGTTCGGAGCCCTGTCGAGGATTTTCCGTTCGGGTTCGAGGAGAGAATTTGGGGATGGGATTCGGGTTTGGGGATTCTTAATAGGGACTTTTTAGGGGACAGGGCAAGGTCCCCATCCCCGAACCCACCCCGAATAATTTTTTTATATTTTTTTATATAATTATATATATATATATATAATATATAAATAATTTTTTATAAAATATAAATTAAAAGTATAATATATAAACAAGGTTTGAGGATCAGGGATAGGTTTGGGGATCGGGTATAGAGTTGGGTTTCGGGGATCTGGTCGAATTTTAAGGTCGGGGAATAAATCGAGGATGGAAAATAGATGGGGTCGGGTATGGGGATTTGATCCCCGCAGGGATCGGGTCGGGGAATCCACGATAAAAAAAATCAGGGATCGGGTCGGGTTCGGGAATTATTTTCCTTATCGGGTTTGGGGATGGGGACGGGGTCCCCATCCCCGATCCGCCCCGTTACCATCTCTACTCTTTTTCCTCCACCCCTTAAACCAACACCACCACCTCTTCAGCTTCATCTTTCTTCCCTTTTTCCTCTCCCTACTTCATTTTGACTCTATCATTCTTCCTTTTATTCTACGTGTCTATGTTCATCGATGATAATATAACATAAGTAGTATTGATTGTAATAACCCAAAATTATGCTAAACCTAATCCCATATAATTAACACCTTAATCTAATTCTAACCTCGAGAAAATTTTATTTTAGCCTTACCCTTATTCCTTATTCCCAAAATATTAACTTAATCCTAATCTTTGACTCGGATAATTTATATTTCTCAACCCGACCTTAATCCTAGTATATTTATATCTTTAATCTTGCCTGATTTTAGTTAATTAAAATTTAATCTAAATCCAACTTAAGCCCTTTTTCCCTTTCCCCTTTTTCCTTCCTCCTATGTCGATTTCTTCTTCTCCTCCTCCTGTCTTGTGTGTGTTTCTCTTAACTCCTGCAACACACAACCATCACCTCCCACCATCTCTCCCTTATGCCTCTACTGCTCTACCATCATTCCTCTGCCATGTTTTTCTTCTTTCCCTTTACTCACCCTCCTGCCATGTTGATCACCATCACCATCAGCATTTTCCGTCGCATGCCATCACACACGTATATTTATGCCACTTCCATCTCTCTTCCTCCCTCATTTGTTTGCCTCATTTTTCCCATTTTCTATCAAGATAAAAACCCTACTCGAATCTTCTTCTTCTTCTTCTTTTTCCTCCTCCTCCTCCTCCTCCTCCTCCTCCTCCTCCTCCTCCTTCTCTTCTTCTTTCTCTGTTTCGACGACCGAACCACCACCTCCATCACCACGCACCACCACAGCCACTAAACACCACCTTTTCCCCTAGTGGATCAACCACCACAACCACCCCAATCACTCCCCTTCACTTTCGTCGACCATCACCACCCACCATCTTTGTTTTCCCTTCTCATTTCTTCGTGCACTGCTACGTTTTGCGAGGCGCATGGCTCATGCACGGTAACTTACATATCCATGCACCATCCTTTTTCCCTTATTGTACGCCTTTGCATGCTCACACAGTTCTCTCATCCATACAGGTATAAATTGCGTACAGCCTCGTGCATGCTCATGAGTCCCTTGTTCTTTCTCGCATGTGTGTACATTGCATGCACACAGTCGTGCTTCCTTTACACAGTCTGCCTGTGTGACTTCTCAGCTCATAGTCTGAGTGTGCACATCTTGTCGCACACTGGTGCAGTCCCCTTTTTTTGGCCATGCACCCCTTTTTATACATCCAAACACCACCATAATACCACCATACCTTCCACCACACTTCCACGCAACTCAAGTTTCTCTTTGACTCCGGTTATTTCTATTTTTACCCTCATTTACCTTAACTTTTCCCTCAATTTTAATCTTCAATCCTAATCGTATATTATCTTGTTTTCGTAGGTGATATTCCTGTGATCTCAGAGGATGTGGTTTAGGATTTATATACTTAGAGCTCAGTGTCCTTGTTGGTGTGGATACTAGTCGATGTTTAGGGTATTATGTTAAATTCCTTAATGGTTATGTATTTTAACATGTTATTGTTATTATATTGTTACATATATGCTATTAATGTTGTGTTATGATAATTTATATTTTATGATAGAAAGAGAGTAAGAGTGTTGAAAGATGTGTTGATATAAGGTTGTTACTCTAATTAGCAGTATTTTGTGGGAGAGTAATATAGGCCAAATAAATTATGATAAGCGAAAAATAAGTATATCTAAGAGGTGTGATGATAAATGGAGGATTATAAAATAATGATTATTAAAGATATAAGATTTTCATGAAATAAGCGCTATTAGTTATCTTTGAAGACATTTTGGTCAATATGGGTTAATATGAGAATTTTAGTATTTCAACTTGTTAGGTGAATTAAAATATGATCATAATATCATGAGAAGTGTTTGAGTGATTATTAAATGTCTTGGATTTCTCAAAATGAGATAATGGCTAATTAGGGAAAGTGACCTTAAAACTATAATGTTACTATTACATTTGTAAACATTATAGTTAGACCATGAATTTTGGATATGATGTTAATATTGGTATTTAAAGGATGTATATTAAATAGGAGCAATTATATGAGTCTTATGTAAAGAGTCCTGTCTTACCCGTGAAATTAGGGTTTTGGGAGCTTTATGAATAGTAACTTTTGAACATGGTATTGATATTTGTATGTTGATGTATTGCTTACCTTAATTGTGTTTTGAACTCATCAAACCAGTTATGAATAAGATACTAATTAATTAAAGTGAAAGATTATATGAATCAGGATCGATTGTACCTGTCTGTTCCACCGGACCAAAGTAGTGTCCAAGTCGTTCTACCCTAAGGTTTTATATATGTATAACCATTCCACCATTAGAGAATAGTAGCTAGGAGCATTTTGTTCTAGGGTTGTATAATTTGGATAACCGTTCCACCAGTTGACAATAGTGGGGTTCCTAAACTCAACGTAAATAAAATAATGGATCATATGATATTCTAATGGTATAAATCTAAAAGCATTCATTACCCTGTATTAATTGTTGTGTCTCATATGCCTACTACCTTCCGCTATGAAGGCATGCAATTATATGTTTTTCTTGTTTCCTTTATATTGTTACCTTATTCAATATGTAGTGTACTGATCATTCTTTTCATGGGTGCCGCTCATTACCACAAGTATGTGACCTAGATGTTTATGTGAAAGTCGATGAAGGCCAATCAGATGATTTTATAGCTAATGATGTTTTGTATAGGGTGGAGTGATTTTATATATTAGGGCTTTTGGGCATAAAGACATGTTTATCTAGATGTTGGTTTTACCTGGATACCCTTTTGGGACTCTTATACCTATAATATCCCTTTTATTTGTATTTTGGATTATTATACTTGGAGTTAATCTCCAAACTTGTATTTAAGTTTATGAAACTCCTCTCATTTTATTTTTGCCAAATTTAGCATTTTAACTTATTTTTCCTTGTGATTGCCTTAAGGATGGACTGGTAAGCTAGACTTATGTTAATTACTACGGCAACACCTAGTTATTTGATTTTATGCTTGCACTAAAAAAAATTAATAGTAAATTTTGAGGGTGTTACATTGATACTCATGTAAAACTTGCAAACAACAAAGTTGATTATAGTCTTTTCCCAATATTGGTACCCACCGCGAACATTGAATAACGTAGGGAAAAATTCCAATAAGAATTTCTACATTTAAACAATGAAGGTTATTCTCTTTGATAACTAAAAACTCATTAATGGCTTGATGTTTTACATCTTCAAAATGCAAATAGCATCCAAATTAGAGGTGAACCGTGTTATCTTTTATGTGTATGGAGAATTAATGGTGAATTGCCAACAATTAAACATTAGTTTCCCTAATTGTGATACCTCTGATTACTACTTTCAAAAAATTAATATGTAAATCCAAATTCATGGTATGCCCCACTATCTTATTACTATCCTGGTGATCCTCAATATTTCTAGCCCTTTAGGTCAAACCCGGACTCCAACAACCCAAGAAGCACAAAATTAAAAGAAATTTGCGAGGGGTGAATGTGAAATAGGACATATCCCACTACTACAAAAATACAATTAAATGACAAATTATGTAAAGTTGTTGCAACAAGAACATTTATATATAACCCATCTAGTAAAAACTAGAGCGGTTTGGTGGTGAAGGGTGTTATTATGGGGAGTTATATATAATGGTTGTAGTACTATAACAACCATCTATAATATCTTGTAAATGGGGCACTTTACAAATGATTATAGATTATTGTTTATTCTAAAATCAACCTTTTATAGTGTAGTGGGATTTTTGAAAAACAAAATCTAGGGTATAGATGGTATTTATATTGTAAAATCATCATTTATACCTTAAATCATTTTTTCTTTCCATTTTCCTTCACTTTAACCTATAATGATTTTTTACTTTCACTCATTTAGTTAAACATATAAGAGAGAACTTCCAGCGATGTAAAAAACCTCCACCATTTATGTCACCTCAAACCTTCTTCTCCGATCACCCTCAACATGTTTTCCTCTTTATTTTCTTTTGTTATTGTTCTTCATACTTCGGCAACAAATTTTTATCCTTTATTATTGTTTAATGTTACACAAAATCTCAATTTATCCATGCTTAAATATATTTTCCCTTGAAACGTGTTTACTCAAAATTTCTCGTAAATATGCTATATACCCTCTAAAAGTGATTGTGAATATTGATTGGAGTGTTGTTTATTATTCTGTGGTTTTAGAATTTCATGGCTTTTGTTTTTATTGTTTTATGGCATATGTGTTTTACATTCTCTACTATTTGGTTGGTTGCTACTTTTTTATCGCTAAGGAAGAATAATATTAGTTGTTATTGGTTGGTTTGTTATATGTTTTTGTAACACCCCCAAATTTACTATTAAAAATTTTCATTTTAAGCAGTAGCATATAATCAAATATTTGGGTGTTAAATTGACATAATTTTTACTTATCCCACCATTCTTATGACAATCACAAGGCAAAACGATTAGAAAATTTAAAACATGATTAGAAAAAGATGGACAACCTTTTTATACATTAAATAAGTGTTTGGAGATTAACTTCGATTACAATATCAAAATATAACAAAAAGGGATCCCATGGAACTAAGAGTCCAAAAAAGGTATCCGGATAATACGACTCTATGCCCAACCCTGATATGAATAAATCAATCCTCCATATATATCGCATCAAAAGCTGTGAAATCATCAATCTGGTCCTCATCGACATGCATATAAACATCTGGATCGTCTACTCGTTGGATTGAGCAAAATCCATGAAACGGATGATCAGTACGCTACATACTGAGTAAGGTAACGATACAGTCAAGCAGGATTATACATAATATAAGAATTCTCATAAGCAAATCATATATGCACAAATAAAAGAAAGCCGGATAACTACTGATTCCAAGTCTTTCATTAGATGTGCCATATTCCAATCTTTTATTTACATTGAGTTCAGTGACCCCACTATCCTTAAACCGGTGGAACAGTCTGAAACACCTCTCGGGGACAAGACACCCGAGCCACTATTATTATCCGATGGAATGGAGCCAACACCTCTCAAAGTAAAAATACTCTTGAGCCACTATTTATTAAACCGATGGAACAGTCTGAAGCACCTCTTGGGGACAAGACACTCGAGCCACTATTATTATTTGGTGGAACAGACTCAACACCTCGATCCCGACTCACGTGGTCTTTCACTTTAAATGATTATTATATTTTCATTTATACTTTAACTCTTAATTGTATTTTCATTCACATTGAGTATGGGGCCCCACTATTCTTAATTCGGTGGAACGGACTGGAGCACCTCTCGGGGATAATACACCCGAGCCACTATTATTATTAGGTGAAATGGAGCCATATAAACACCTCGACCCGATTCAAGTGATCTTTTAATTTACATGATTAATATTTTATTCAGAGTTGGTTGTATATTATCACGCCAAACTCAAGACATACAATTAAACACATAAGTATAACTACGTAATTATCCTCAAATGACCATAATATCCTTAGGTAATCAAGACAATCGTATTCTCCCAAAACCTTATAAAACCCAAAGCATATACATTTCCAATCATTATCTGAAGTTCATATCCTTAGTTTCCCATTGGTATCTTATATTCCATATTATACCCAAACATGTACTTACATAACTACATTATTCTCAAGATTATCATTTAATAGCATTTCCATAATTAAATTATTCAATATGATATATTCAACACAAAGCATATACAAAGAAAATGCATGGAACATATAAAACCCTAGCTATGACATATATCCTTACCAACAAGGAAATCGGGCTCTATGCACGTAAATCTTATTCCTCCTCCGAGATCACTAGAAAAATCACCTATAAAACAAGATAAAATATGATTAGGATCGGAGGTTAAAAATCAAGAGGGAGATTATGGTAGAGAAGGGTAAAAATGGAATTTAACAAAGTCAAATTGAAACTTGAATTGTATGAAAGTGTAGAAATATGTGTGGTGGAGATATGGTTAAATTTTGGTGGTGCTTGGAGAAGATGAGGGGTGAAAATAGGGGTACATGGCCAAGAAAGAAGATGTACTAGCAAGCGGTGTAAAAGTTGCATGGTCGTGTAGCACTAGAGCACAACAGGTCAAGAGAAAAGAAAACACACGACCAAGTGGTGCAAAAGTTGCACAGCCATGGAGCAATAGTGTACAACAGTTTGAAGGATGAAAAGATGCATGGCTAGGTGGTGCAAAAGTTGCACGGCTGTGCAAAATCAAGTCGAGAGGAAAAATTTTGCATGGTTAGATGGTGCAGGGGTTGCACAGTTGTGCAGTAGGGTATTTGAGTGTTTGTACGGTCGTGCACTCTGAAACTCTGCAACGATAGAGGGGAAAGAGAAAGGAAAAGAGGCAACGATCGGTGGTGAGGGATGGAGACGGCTAGGGGGAAGGTCGGGGTGACTTTGGTGGTTGGTCCACCGGCCAAAGGGCAGCTAGTGATGGCTTGGGTGGTGCTTGGTGGTGGATTTGGTGGTGCGGATGCTGAAAATAGGAAAGAAAGAGGAAGAAGAAGGAGAAAGGAGAAGGAAGAAGAGGAGAAGGTCAGGGAGTTGATGGGTGATAATAAAACTGAGGGTTGGAGGGGTATTTATACTATTAGATGGCATGTTAAGGAGGAGAACAAGGCAGAGAAGTGACAACAACAATGATGAAGGAAAATCTACTGAGAAAAAGAAAGAAGAAAGAAAAGGATGGAGGATGGTGATGGTTGAGATGGATGGGAGTTAGGAATAAGCACAAGGGGTGATGATGGAGAAGGAGACATGTAAGGGAGGAGAAAGCAGGGAGAAGAAGAAAGAAGAAAGAAGAAGAAGGGTGGCAGGTGATGGCTGCGAAAAACAGGGCAGTAGCAGGGTGATGGTGGTGTGTGCAGGGGAAGAGAAGAAGAAGAAGAAGAAGAAGAAGAAGAAGAAGAAGAAGAAGAAGAAGAAGAAGAAGAAGAAGAAGAAGAAGAAGAAAGAAGGCATGAGGGATGGCAAGACTGGTGCAAGGGAGGCAAGTGGAGGGGGTGCATGTGCGGGAGAAGCAAAACTTCTCATGCCAAAAGATTTCGGCATAGAGAAGAAGAGAAAAGAAAAGAAAAGAAAAAGGAAGAGAAGAGAAGAAATGAAGAAATGAAAAGGAGAAAGAAAAATAAAAGAGATAAAGGTTATGGAATTATGATTAGATTAAGAATTTTGGGATTAGCTGAATAATTTAGATTAGGGAAATTTTAGTGGTTTCGGTTTTCGGTTTACAAATTTTGGTTTAACCGAATCAAGGTTTCGCAAATTTTAGTGGTTTCGATTTTGGTTAAAGTTTCAAGATTAAAAAATTTGGTTAAGGCTAACAATAATATTTCTTGATATTAGAGTCAAATTAAGACTAATGATGCGGGATTAAGTTAAGCAAATTTTTCGGGTATTACAGTTTTGGTACAATGTTGCTACTAATTCGAGTGTTGTTTATTTTTATGTGGTTGTAGAAGTTTACAAGTTTTTCATTTTCCTTATTTTATGGTAAAATAATAAATAATAACTTTTTAGAATTTTATAGTGAATCCTATCATGATAGCTTTGTATGTGTTGTAATTTTTAACTATGACAAGAAAAGTTAGGTTTTGAAATTTTTTTTGCTTACTTGTGTAAAAATAGATTATAAAAAACTTATTAATGCCTTATTAAAATACCTTTCTTTTTATATTTTTGTGCAAGTATGGCATCTCAAAATGATCAAGGGGGAAATGACCTAAAGGAAAGAGAGAGGGTGAATATAAAGAAGGAATATAAGTTAAGGTACAGGGGGCTTAGATATGCAATTGATGAATTTACTAATGAATGAGTGCAAGCTAGAGAGAATGAGACATGTGGTATAAGCTAGGTGAATGATAGAGCTCTTTTAATGATTCCCATTACAATTCTTAAGTAGAGAAAGGTAGCTAATGAAACTGAGGTGAAGTTATGGGCTAATACATAAGTATAATGAGCATTTATATACCAATATTATATCATCATTTATATTATATACTAATAATATTTTTGGTCTCATGATATAGAGTTGTTTTGATGCGCCAAAACATTGTATGAATGTTATTTTTCAAAAGTGCGTTAAATCTTGGAAATAATTTAAGTATCACTTCCTGAGAAATTTTTAGAAAATTCTAAAACTTTCCAAGAGGATCACCCATTCTAAAAATTGCTCCATGACCATCACGCTTAACTGTGGAGTTCTTAGGACGGAATCACGAAAAAGATGGCATACCATGTTAATATAAGTAGTCAGATCAATCCTTATAACACTCCACTCAATTTGGGGCATTACATTCACCCCCATTTAAAGAACACAACATTTTCGTTGTGCCTCAACCTCTAACTGTCTCAATATAGTTTTATCCCAATAATCATCCCACTAGGCGGCTGACTGACTCATCTAAGTTCAACACGTAGTCATAGTTTCACTCTGATACCATTTGTAACACCTTGAGTTGATATAACTACCTAGAGGCTACCCTAGAGAGATTTCAGATTGATCAGTTGGCCCCACATATCAATATGATACATTTTAGCATGCTTTATTTTCACTCACATGCTTCCTGAATTTTTTTTTGAAAAATCATGAAACTTCCTAGGAGGGTCACCTACCCTAAAAATTATTCCACGGCCAGCACACTTAACTATATAGTTCTTAGGACATAATCACCAAAAGAACGGTATACCGTATTGATATACGTAGCCAGATAAATCATTATAATACTCCGCTCAATTGGGGGTATTTTATTTATCTCTTGATTTATGGTTTTTCTACCCAGTGGCACCAGCCGACTAGTGCTTGTTCGCCTATTGATATGTTAAGGTGGATGTTATCTTCATCTATATTTTAAGGTGTAGTCGATTACATTTCTTTGCTAGTTAGCTAGTTTAATTAAACATTATATTTGCTTCTAATTCTCACACAATTGACTAGTGAGGGCAACTAGTCGGTTAGTACACTAGTCGATTGATTACCTTTAAACTGGTTGGCTAAGACCCTCGTTTGTTTCAGTTACTTTTTTTTATGTCCCGGACTATTTGGCTGCTCCCTTGAAATGATTTTGTGATATTTTATGGGTTTTGCCTTGAAGTTAACCTAGATCATTGACATTTAAATTATGAATCTTGGTCTCAAAGAATTGATCTTAAAGAAATATTGAAAATGGTAGTGGTTTACGTTGTGGTTTGAATGTTGTTTTAATATGAGTTTGGTGTTATCTCCTAAATATCTAATTTGTTGGCTTGGATGCCTTGGTTAGTGTTTGGTGTAAGCACTCAAAAACATCCATTTTGGATAGATCTATGGAAATAAACAAGGATAAATAGGTACCTTTCCTCATATGCGTACTTAGGGTTTAGGATACCATGGTTCTTGTGCCATCTAACCTTGGAGCCCACGAATAGTGGATGCGAAAGATCATCATGCAAGACCCTTGGCAATAATTTTAGTTTAGTGGGTGAAATAGATCTAAAATTGAGTGTATACTCTCTTTATTAGTCATTTAAGTATGGTGGATGTAGAAATCCTCAAACGAGTTCCTTGGCCTAATGTATAGTGGTGGTGGGAGTAGCAGTCTTACATCTATCCCGATCATAGGTATTGATAATGATTCAAATTATGTATTTGTATAGGTTGTTCCTAACCCAAAAATGAGCGTATGTCTTAATTGGCATGCATCAACATGTGATGGGATTAGTTAGTTCTATGTTCATCTCAATCTTAGACATAGATAATGCTTTAAATATTATGGAGGTGTGGTGGGTGTTGCAAACCCAAAATTGAGTGTATGTGCCCTTTGGGATGCGTTAATGTGTGAAAAGAGCAATAGTCTTACATTCATCCTCGTCATGGGAAATGACATTATTTAAATTACCTTGATGGCCTCGTTCTCTTACATATATAGTAGAGTGGTTGTATGTGTCTTACATATTATGGTATGTTATATTATATAAGATAAGCATGATGTAATATTCCATATTTTTGAAAACTTGAGTTAAATAAGGATCTATATTTTATGGAGATAAAGATATTATATTTTGATGGTTTATTACTCCTTTAATAAAAATTGAAACCCTAGTAACATTTTTGGAAAAGTTTTGTTTGAACCCTCACCCTTGCTCACAAATTTTTTTCGTGAGACTTTCCAAGCCACTTTTTAACTTCTTGTGGATTATTCTAGATCCATTATGTTTGGATTCCTTAGATTTTTTTTTTAGTATTCTAGCCATTTCTAAAAAATGAAAAATGGAGGCTTTGACCACAAATACCATTTTTGTCTCATTTAATGAGTTTTGAAATAGTGTTAAGGTGATTACTAAGAAATCCTCACAATTTACAAGATGTAAATAGATAATTATTGTGAATTTGTGAGAATGAAATATAGATAGTCAATACAAATATGAAAGTGATCAACAAACTAGCTTTGATGTTTATGTAATGGGCACACAAAATTTTGTCCAAAAAAAGAGAAAATGAAAGTGAGGGAATTAAATGCTTTAAAAAGTTTAGAACAAAAAAGAGTTTAATGAATTGCAATTAATATCTAAAAAAAATGGGTGTTAAGCATAATTTAAACTTTCATTTGTATGTGTTCAGGAGGTTAAAGCCGTTGTTGAACATTTAATGCTAAATAGCACAATCTAATGACTACACAATAAGTCAATTGGTTTGTCAAAACCAATTGATAGGTTTCCTTTTTCCCTTAACTGAAAAATGTTATCATTGTAAAAATTATAGCAATTATAGGAGACTAGTTGATTGATATCCAAAGATCAATTTACTAAATTGAAGAGTTGGTTGATTAGTTTAAAGAATCGATTAACTAATTAGTGAATACCTAACCAAATTGAGCATAGGTCAGAGCACAAATGATTTTTGACACAACAATAAATTTACTAATGGCAAAAACAAGTTGATTGGTTTATACTAGTGGACTAGTTATGCAACTATTTTAGTTACTAGGTTCAAGGTTAAAGCAAATGAATTTTCAAGGCACCTAAATTGTTTTGGGACTTTAAGAACCAGTTGACCAGTTAAGGAATAAATATACCTTTTCAAAAAAGTGAAAGCAAGCCTTAGAAATTGAGTATTTATTAGTTACTTAGTTGTTCAAAACTAGTTGATTAGGGACATCGGTCGATTGGTATAACAAAATAGCAAATGACTAGGTTTTCTATGCTCGATCCTTTATAAACCCTAGGTTTCTCCACGAACTAATCCACTAGTATTAGAAAAAATCCAATAACAAGTATACCACTTATAATTCATTTTTTCCAATTAAATCAACTTTAAAACCTTTTCAAATTGAAATATTTATGAAGGTTTAAAATCCTACTTTCAAGAGAAGTTCATAACTGCTTATGGATCATACATGCACACAACCTAGCCTATAAGACTTAATAAAATTTACCATATGCACAAATCTTGAAGGTCATGCATGTGATGAGCATATCACCAGCGCTCAAAAACTTGATCATTCAATTGAATATAAAACACTTCAAAGATTTGATTTAGTGGGTTCAACAACATATTGAAGCTTATAGTACATGCACACTTAATATAATATGGTAAACCTTTAACCATGTTTATTATCACCAAAATAAGGGCAAGAAACCTTCTAGGTTAATGATAATCGATGACTAATACAAAGTAAAGAACAAAATAGTAAAGGATTATTACTTTAACCATCATTTCATTGATTGTCAAAATTAAGATGAACCTAAGTTAAACTATATTAATATTAGCTTAAAATTTGAGCTTATCTAATAAGGTAAGCTGAACACTAATCGAAGAGCCTATCCTCATCACCTTATTTTTGCTAATATGATCTAAGTTATGATTTTTAATGGGTTATTCTTACTGTTATATCATTATTAATTTCATAATTAATATTTTTTATTAGTACTATAACTATTTTTATCAGTAATAATATTATTATAATCATTATCATTAAGTTTATATTTATTTTTCTATTATTAAAATTTTGCTACATAATATGATATGATCTAATTTAAATTGTTGTAATACCTCAAGTTTAATGGTAGATGGTAAATGTTAAGAATTGATATCAACAAGGTGCTTTTTTTAGGAATCTATCATCGAACAAGTTTATAATTAATCATAATTAACTTGACACAATCAGAAAACAAATAATCTCTTCAAATTAAAAAAAAAATGTATTAGCAAGGGTAAAACAACTTGAAAAGGCTTAGCCACTCTATGATCTTAAAAACACTAATAACGATTTGTGACTAGCATTAGGGTTAGGATATTGTAACTAATGTTGTTTGATAAATTTTAAAATTAAGCCAAAAAAGACAAACCCTAACTTATTCAAGGTTTCACCCTCGATCCAAACTCCTAATAGGCCTAAAAGTGCCCATATACTTGGTAACTATAGTCTCACTGCATATTATTACCATTTTTTTAATCCCACTATATATTACCACTTCATCCCCATCATTATAAAGCTCTAGCTCTCCACCCATGGTAACATGTTGGTCTTTCTAGCCCAACACCCTAAAGTTGTAGCCAAATAGAACAAACTTCAGTCGAGTATCATTTTCAAAAATATAAAAAAAAAAGCCCCAAGCCTCGCTTCTTGTGGCCCATTTCTTATTAGTTGAAATCCCTTCGATTTTCTCCTATATCAAGGAAATGGATATTAGATCCAACTTGGAATCCCATATCCTAATAGAAGAATAATTTGGAGCAACAAGGCTTAGATGGATAGGCTGGATTTCAGAGATAAGAACACTAGGTTCTTCCACACTCCTCTCATACTTAGGAAAAGGTGAAATTGAATATGAAATATCCTCACCCCTTCTGGGAATAGATCATTTGAAGGGGAGGAACTTAAATCCAACATGTCAGAATTTTTTTTACCTCTTCCTTCACAAGTTCCCTCACCACCTCTAATTTGGATCCCCTTCATAGATCGACTTATTCAAACCAATGCTCAGACACCAATTATCGCTTCTTAGATGCTACACCTTCTAATGCTGAAAAAAAAATGAAATTGCATGGAGGCAAGAAAGGGGGCGGCGATGGCTTGGTTGCGTGGAGGGTGGTGCAGGGAAGGCTTTGGTGTGTGGCGGTGGTCTCGGCGGTTGCTGGCGGCGGCGGAAAGTGTGTCTTTTCTGGCGGCGGCGAGGCAGGGTTTCAGCAAGGTCCAGAAGAGAGGACTTGCTTTGGCCGTTCGGGGAGTATTTATAGACAATTGTGGAGGGGAAAACAACGAAGGGGAGAGGGATGGCACGCGGGGGCAGGTGCGGCAGGCCGTCGTCCGGTGGTGGCAGCCGGCGTAGGCCTGCGGTTTGGTAGGGTTTGTTTGGCTGGGTGCGGGAAAAAGGAAAGACTACAGGACGCGTGAGGGGTAGGACGGGTGTGTTGGGTCGAATTGGGAAAGAAAGGGACGAAAATGGCAGGGGAAGGATGGTCGGACGGCAGGGGTTGTCGGCGGTGGCAGGCTGTGAATTGCAGGCCTGCTCGAGGAAGAAGACGACGGGCGTGGGGTGGACCGGCGGTCCAGGGAAAAAGGAAAAGAGGGAGAGCCGGCCGGTTTGGAAATGGTTATAAGTTTTTAAAATGAAATGCGGCGCTTCAGTAATTAGAGGAACAAAACGCGGCGTCGCGTCGCTGGACGACCAACGGTCATAAGGGTCATTAAACGCGACGCGACGTTTCGATAGCTTTGATAGGTGAAACGCTGCGTTGCGGTCGTGCGACGGCCAGCGGACGACGCTGGGTCGTGGGAAGGAGAGAAAGGATGGGGGATTGGGTCGGGCGAGGCCCAAATCCGGCGGGGAAGAAGAAAAAGGAAAAAGGAAAAAGGAAGGGAAAGGAAAAAGGAAAAAGGGAGAAAAAGGGTTTCTTTTGGGTTTTGGATTTTTACACAATTTATTTAGAATGTTTTTGGGTTATTATACATTTATATATATATATATTTATTTTCTTGAATATTTAAAAAAAATTATTAAAATAATAATTTAATTCCCTTTTTAGATTAATTTTGGCTATTTTGGGTAATTTTTCTCCACTTTCATTTTAATTAGTAAAATGTCCAAAATTTTCTAAATAATTTATTTATTATTTTCTCCTTGTTTTCCTCAATTAATTTCCTCTTCATTTAATAAAGTAATTTATTTTCTTAATTCTCCCTAATAAATCATTATTTTGCCATAATTCCTAAATTAGGATTTTTGGGGTATTTCATCACTACCCCCTTAAAAACAGACTTCACCCCCGAAGTCTCCTGTGACTTCCTAGGGTTAGGGTCAGGATACTCTAATGTTCTATAGCAACTCACCAAAGGCCACTTATATTAACTACCCCCTTAAAGGAAAAGTACTAAGAAATCAACTTCCTTTTAACTAAGGTCACGACCGGGAGATAACTAAATACACCATGGTCATGCTACCTCACTTTGGGAATACTAATAACCTAACCTTCGATTCCTCACCGGAGCCGGACCCGGAAGTTTAAAATAGAGGAGTTTTATCGGAGCATGAAAACACTTTGAAGTTGGGTGAAAATATTGTAATCCGGTATGTTTCGAAAACAAAAGAGCGTGTCCGAAGGGATCAACCGCTCTGATACCAACTTGTAACACCCCCAAATTTACTACTGAAAAATTTCGTTTAAGTCAAAAGGGTTAGCGGAAGTAAATGAATTAAAACCATAAACTTGGGAGTATTACCGCCACACTTAGTACCGAACCGGTTCACTTCTACCGTGCTGATACTAAGTGCTAAGGCTAAACCAAGAAATCGTTAAGTAAGAACCATCAAAAAATAAGTGCATAGTCATCATAATTCATTCATGAAAACAAGATGCCAACCACAGTTAGATTATCGTTTAAAATTACAACTTAAGAGTCCCACTCCAAAATACAAATACAACCAAATTAAGATAAAAGAAAACGAGGATAGCAAAAGAGTCCGGCCGGCTCGCTCTTGGCCCCAACCAGAATAGGCTCAACACTCGGCCCCACCCGATGCCTCGTAGGTATCGTGGGCATCGAAAACATGGTCTCCTACCTGCACAAGGTCAGCTGGGCCCTCTACTCGTGGGAATGAGCAGCACCCATGAAACGGATGATCAGTACGCTATGTATTGAGTAAGGTAACAACGAGCTAAGGCCAACACATATAACACAAGATCCAAGTTCAACACAAAGACAACAGACAATAACATGCAAGAAAAGGCCTGTTTACTTCCTCGGTGCTTTATCCTTTTATTTTCATTAATGATAATAAGTCCATTCCACACATTCTTTAATAGTCCATGTGAGTGCGAGAGCCCCACTATTATAGCCGGTGGACCGGATGTAAACACACAGGGCAAAACGCCTCTGACCACTATTATAGCCGGTGGACCGGAAGTAAACACACAGGGCAGAACGCCTCTGACCACTATTCTTACCGGTGGACCGGACTGGCCCCGACACATATGGTGTTTCGCTATAAGTACTTAGTATTTTCCCATGGATTAACTTATTTACTTGGGTCTGTCGAGCCGAAAACCCCCACTATTATAGCCGGTGGACCGGAAGTAAACACACAGGGCAGAACGCCTCTGACCATTATTCTTACCGGTGGACCGGACTGGGTTCGGCTCAACAGTCTTTCGCTTTACGTGATTAATGTCTTATCCGTGTCTTATTGAATCACATTCCGCCCTTGACATGCATGTCCACAATGTTCTACTGTTTCTTTTCAAGCGGGCTTGTCCCATATGTTGAGACTCTTGCCCCCCTTTATCACACCCGACATTCTTTCCCATAAGCCTGGAAACCCTAGTTGGACCTATGTGGCCCAACCTCTCCTTACTCACCTCACCATTATTTGTTCCTTGCCCCCACATCTCATGCTTACCAGGTCAAATACAAGGCATCTTACTTTACTCTTCAACCTCACATGCGATCGACAAAACCCTAGTAGCTTACTTCTTCCACAAGTAATTTCTCCTCTTTATCCCAAGGTCTCTCCTTTCATATGAGAAACTCATACCCACCTTTTGTATAGTGAATTCACACTCTTAACCCATACTCCACCTCCCTTAATCATCCGCACTTTCGTACTCCCCAAGTATTCACTTTCTTACCGAAGCCCTAGTTAGGCCCCTTATGCACCATCGTACCAACCTACGTACTATTTTCACCCCAAGTCTCCAATCACTCCACAACTCTCCCATTCTCTTATTTACACCCAAATTCAACTTTTCTCACGTAAGACACACCCCATGCAAGAGTTAGTCACCTCATGCAAACACCCCAAGTCACCATGCAGATTTTAAGGCCCCCATGCATGGTTCCCAACTTTCATTTACTTTGGACATTCTTCTCACTTAAAACTTCTCTCATGGATTATGAGGCACTTTGGTCAACCCCATATCCCCCTTAATGGTCTCACTTCCCATTCTCCATCTTATTATTCTTTTAGTCCCATTTCATAGCACCAAAACCCTAGCATGCATGTCCTAGAGGGTCGTATCAACACATCATAAATATCACACATAAAACATGCCATGCTCATGTCATAGAAAGTACACACAACGTATCTCAAATTCTAAGCTGCGCTACACATGAGACAAGTTATCCATAAATCATATAATACACATTAGCATGGTATACACAACAATCAACACATCACATCACACATAACACAAGGCCATAGCTTCGTCCTTACCTAAGGTGACGCCGGGCTTGGAGCACGCTCCTCTAACTCCTTAGGGCTTTGGTCGGGGTCACCTATAAAAAGGGAAAAAGCTAAGTATTAGTTTCCCTTACAAGTACCATCAACCCTTATCCTAGTTTAGGATTAAGGTTCTTATCCCTAGAGGGGGTATTATACAAAATCTAGGGTTTTCATCTTAAATTTAGTATATTAAACCTTACTAGTCAAAATGTATTCATTTTGGTACTTATTATTATCCTTGTTTTATTAGACCCGTTAGTTCTAATCTTGTAATAATAGGGTTTATGCTAACTATAGGAAAATAGTGTTAGTATTAATAAAATAGTGACACTAATGTCTAGTGATAGAAACCCTAGCGTTTTAAGGCCAAGTCTATTAATGGTGTTATAGTTGAAATAATAATATTACAAAGTCACAATACTACAAGTAAACTATTCCTAAGGGTGATAATGATAATAGTTGTATATTCTTGAATAATACAAGGGTTCAAATGCTTTTGGTTACAATAATAAGGTAGTGATAGTAGTAATAATAGTAATAGCTAATAATAGTACCATAGTAATGAGGTTAGGGTTAAAAGCATTAGGAGTAATGTTAAGTGGTATAGTAATAAGGTTCAAGTACTCTTCTTAGTTAACAACCCCGTGATATTCACTAGCTTGAGTTAAGTAACATGGATAAGAACAAAAGTAGTATTATTATTAGCAAAATGATAAGGGTGTTAAGTATAATAATAATAATAATAATAATCCTAGTTGTAATAATAATAACAATAATAACAACCTAGTAAGTTTAAGCAACAATAATAATAACCATAGTAAGGATAATAGAAATAATAATAATAATAATATTAATAATATTAATATTAATACTAATAATCATAAAAATAAAACTAAAGTTAAGTATAATAGAAGTTAGGGTTCAAAGGGATGCTAGTATAGGTAAAAATGATAACTTTAATAACAGAGATCATAATATTAGTGATAATAATAATAATAATAATAATAAAAGTAATACTACTACTAATAATAAAAGGAATAATAATAATGATAATAATAAGTATACTAATATTAATGTTAGTTAAACTTAGTAGTAGCTATATAAAAAGAAAGGTTAAGGTTTGGGATGAGTGGAAGACCACCTAGGGTCGGTGGTGGTCCGGCGGCGGCGCGTGGCAGCGACGGCGGCGGCGGTGGAGGAGGAGAAGAGAGGGAAAGATGGAGGTGGTGGTTAGATGGGAGGAGAAAAGAAGAAGTTTGAGGTGAGGGAGGAGACAGCAGGGAAAGGGGAGTGGAATGAGGGTGGTAGCGTGACAGGGGTGGCGGCGCGCGGTGGTTGACGCGGCGGCCAAAGGTGGAGGAGGGTGGTGGAAGATGGTGGAGGTTGGTGGAGAAGGAGGCAAGGAGTAAGGAGGGTATGGGTAGGTAGGGGAGGACCTGCTGGTTGTTTTGGAGGGTGGTGGGGAGGTTGATCACGGCGGAGGTGGTGGCAAAAGATGGCGCAAGGCGGCGGTGGTCGTTTTTGGGCAGGGAATTTTGCACGGTTGTGGTGGCACATGCGGGGCAATAAAGGGGGCGGTAATGGCTTGGTTGAGTGGAGGGTGGTGCAGGGAAGGCTTTGGTGTGTGGCGGTGGTCTCGGCGGTTGCTAGCGGCGGCGGAAAGTGCATCTTTTTTGGCGGCGGCGAGGTAGGGTTTCAGCAAGGTCTAGAAGAGAGGAATTGCTTTGGCCATTCAGGGGGGTATTTATAGAAAATTGTGGAGGGGAAAACGATGAAGGGGAGAGGGATGGCACGCGGGGGCAGGTGCGGCAGGCCGCCATCCGGTGGTGGCAGCCGGCGCAGGCCTGCGGTTTGGCAGGGTTTGTTTGGCTGGGTGTGGGAAAAGGGAAAGACTACAGGACGCGTGAGGGGTGGGATGGGTGTGTTGGGTCGAATTGGGAAAGAAAGGGACGGAAATGGCAGGGGAAGGACGGCCGGACGACAGAGGTTGTCGGCGGTGGCAGGCTGCGAATTGCAGGCCTGCGCGAGGAAGAAGACGACGGGCGTGGGGTGGACCGGCGGTCCAGGGAAAAAGGAAAAGAGGGAGAGCCGACCGGTTTGGCAATGGTTATAAGTTTTTAAAACGAAACGCGGCGCTTCAGTAATCAGAGGAACAAAACGCTGCGTCGCGTCGCTGGACGACCAACGGTCATAAGGGTCATTAAACGCGACGCGGCGTTTTGACGGCTTTGATGGGTGAAACGCTGCGTTGTGGTCGTGCGACGGCCAGCGGACGATGTTGGGCCGTGGGAAGGAGAGAAAGGATGGTGGATTGGGCCGGGCGAGGCCCAAATCCGGCGGGGAAGAAGAAAAAGGAAAAAGGAAAAAGGAAGGGAAAGGAAAAAGGAAAAGGGGAGAAAAATGGTATCTTTTGGGTTTTGGATTTTTGCACAATTTATTTAGAATGTTTTTGGGTTATTATACATATATATATATATATATATATATTTATTTATTTTCTTGAATATTTAAAAAAATTATTAAAATAATAATTTAATTCCCTTTTTAGATTAATTTTGGCTATTTTGGGTAATTTTTCTCCACTTTCATTTTAATTAGTAAAATGTCCAAAATTTTCTAAATAATTTATTTATTATTTTCTCCTTATTTTCCTCAATTAATTTCCTCTTTATTTAATAAAGTAATTTATTTTCTTAATTCTCCCTAATAAATCATTATTTTGCCATAATTCCTAAATTAGGATTTTTGGGGTATTTCACAACCCCTCCCTATCAAGTAGGTTGGTGCTTGCAAAATTAACTTTATAAGTGATTCTAATATTCTACATGTAGGTCGCTTGAATCCAATGAAGGTCATTGAAGAGCTTGACAAAATTATAAGAATCTTCTTATTGAGAGAGAGTCAATCTAGAAAATTGATTCACCATGCTTATTAGTCGATCGTAACCCTATCAAAATGTAAAAGGGGCATGATCTTAGAGAGGCAAATTTGAACAACAAATCCCATATTATGGGGTTATGATGGAGACTCTTAACGAAAAATAATGTTCTATGGAGAAAAGCAATTTGAGGGAAATATATGGATGAAGGGAATCGAGTTTTTTAAAAAAATACCTCAAACACGTGGGAACCAATTGAAAAAATTTCATAGTTTCTTCATCTAGGGACAAAATGGTTTGTAGTGAATGGGGATGATGTAATTTTGTGGCATGCAACATAGTGCAGGCCACATTTGTTAAGATAATTATTTCTAGTCACATGTAGAGGGAAGAATATAATCTAAAGATCACAAAAAATATAGGTAGAAGGTAAGTGGAACTTTTATCAATTATCCTTCCATTTACTTATTTGATTATCCAAACTATCAGAGTGATTCCCAAACCTTAAACCACTCTTGGACTTCTTCACAAGCTAGTTTGGAAATTAACTAGTTCAAGAAAGTTAATGCCAAGGAAGGCATGCAGAGACATTTTGAGTAGCGGAAATGATTTGATGTTGGGAGAATGGAGCCTGGATCTAGCATATAGATGGACTGCCAAGAACAAACTTGTTATGGCTTCTACAACACAAGAGAATACCAACCAAAAAGTCACTTCTCAAAAGACATAACTTCAATGATAGTTCTTGTCCATTCTTCCTAAAATCAGTAGAAACTTACCTATATAGGTTCTATAGCGGTGTCTCTTCCAAGGATATTGGGAGACTATTAATGTGGATCTAACCACAACTAAACCTAATAGAGAATATTTCTCTTGCTTCTACAAAACAAGAGGATACCAACCCTTCTCAAAATAATTTTAGGTAGTATTTTCATGCTAACTTTAGCAGCAATCTAGTACTCCAAAAATACTACTATCTTTAACTCATTCAAAACCCATAATATATTTGGTCTTTTTTAAAGATGGCCATTTAATGGTGTTGTAATACCCTGAATTTTAGCTAACCCTAACCACAAGTAATTAATACCATAGATTTTAGGTAGTATTTTCATGCTAACTTTAGTAGCAATCGGGTACTCCAAAAATACTACTATCTTTAACTTAGTCAAAATCCATAATATATTTGGTCTTGTTTTAAGATGGCCATTTACATGGTGTTGTAATACCCTAAATTTTAGCTAAACCTAACCACAAGTAATTAATATCGTAGCCTAATTCTAATATAGAAAAATTAATATTTCTATCTTACCCTAACTCCCTAATCCTAAATTCTAGCCTAACCATAATTTTTATTTCAGGTTATTAATATATTTTCTAATCTAAACCTAATCCCAAATAATCGTTTAACTTAATTATCCTAATACCCTAACCTACATTATTTTAATCTAAACCTAAATCTAAACACACACACACATTTCTTTTCCATTATTCTTTCCTCCTCCTTTCCTTATTTATTTTATTTTAATTCCACCTCTCACCTTTCTCTTTTCTTCTCTTCTTCTTGGGTGCATGTCCTCCCTACCAAGCCTATCCCTCTACCCCCACCAACTCACCCTTCCTTAGTTCCAGGGACGAGGTTGAAATTCTTGCTTGATCACCACCTTCCTTCACCATTTTTCAATGAGTAGGCATGTATATATATAAGTTGTCATTAAGTGCTCCCATCGCCTCTCTTCTCTCCCTTTTGATTCTGCAAACCAAACCACCATTGCCTTTCCTTCACCACCTCCTTACCATCGCAAAATTAACCCACGATCATCCCCATCAGTGAGCCAAATCGAGACAAACTCCCCAAAACCGAAAATCCTTGTCATTACTTCACCCCAAGCACCAGCCTTAACCACCACAACCTACTCCCAAGCACCGAAAAAACCTATTGTTGCTACCTCCTCCCCTTTGGCATTCTACACCGTAACCACCTTCCTCCCCTTTCCTTTCTTTGTTGTAGCTACCTTCATTGCACCACACCTTCATCCTTCAACAACCATGACCGCACCTTACCGCCCCTCTTCGCCATCCTGCACCAAACATCCCCTCCACTTTTGGACATTTCCATCAATGGCCAAACCCACCACCTACGACAACACTCATCGCAACTCCCCTTTCTTTTCTTCCTTGGTTGCAGTAGCTTCCACCAATGCACCCACCATTTTTAATGTCTCCCACTACAACGAACACCACCTCTTTGGCAGTCTTGGACGAAGCCCCTCCTCCTCCATTTAGGTAGCAAAAATCGAAGCCTTCCCCTCCATTTTTAGTTGCCATTCACCCCATTAACACCCTCCATTATTCTTCTATTCTTCCATTGAAACAATTCCACCACCTTTGGCCTTTTTCCACCAAAGCTATTCCCCCCTTTTACTATATAAACCACCAAACCCATCACCTCTCATTTGGATATCACAATCGATTCCCCCTTTATTGCACCAAACTTGGCCACGACTCCTTCAAACCTTAGTTTGTTTTTTCCACTCTTTCACCCTTCCATTACTTTAACCCCTCATTATGTATATTAATAATTCTAATTATGTTTTGTTATTCTTTTCTTATGTGATTTTCCTAGGGTCTCAAAAGAAGCAGATTAGGAGTATGTGCTTAGAGACCAAAGTTGTATTGATTTTTGTGTTAAATACTTGCATGGCTATGTGTATTATCATGATATTGTTATTATATGGCTAAATGTGTGTTGTTAATGATATGATATGATAACATGGTTTATGTGATAGAAATAGTGTATGAATAATGCAAGCTCTGCTGATATGATATCGCTATGCTAGGTTGTGTTTTGTGGATGAGTATAACTTGAAGAAGAGTAGTATGGGCCTAATAGAGTATGATAATTGGAAAATAAGTATGTTTAATACGCATAATGATAAATGGAGGATTTGGGAATAATGATATTGATGATATAAGATTTTCATAAAATAAGGGTGAAAAACAACCAAGAGGGGGTGAATAGGGTTTTGTGGAATGTGAATGACTAAATAAAAATTTACACAAAATGTAGAGTGGTTCAAGAGTGAATTACTCTTTACATCCACTACCAAAAGGTTATCCCTTTTGGATTTTTGAAATAATGATGTGTTTTTATTAATGATCGCTATTCTCTCGGTTTATGAGCCTTATAATCTCAATAACCCTATCAAGAGATGATTTACAACTTCACCTATATATCTTCTCTAGATTCAATTAATGAATCTCTCGATACTGATAGGCAACACTCACTAACCCCTTCAACTCATTTTTTAAAGGTGGTAGAGATTACAAGTGTTTCTCACCAAATAAAAGATATGAAAGTGTTGATATTTGAATGAAATGTAATCTAGCTAGATGTAATATATGATATTATAATTTGAGTACAACTCTAGCTAAGAGAAATGAGAAAAGAACATTTTTCAATAAAACTCATAAACATGAAAGTTTTGGAATATTGAATGAGTAATTAAATGATTTTAGTGTAAGAGAGTAATTGCACAATCAATGATCTGAAAAGTTGTTTGTAATAAATGTAGATGAACCTTGTTTATAAGGGTTACCCTCGAGTGTGGCCATTAGACATAATTTTCCAAAAAGTTGTTTCGCCCAACAAGTAGAAAATTGGTATTTAATGTTGACCAGTCGATCGGTCTGGAGAAACCAACCAATCAGTTGTACGACCAGTCGATCGATTTGTTCTAACCATTCAACTGTTCATGTTTTTGACCAAAATAGAAATTTGTCATTGTGTTAACCCGTCGATTGGTTTGTCACACTAGTTGATCGGTTTTTTAACCAGTAGATTAGTTTCGTAATAACAAATCAATGTGTTTAAATAGAGAGAAACTGGGTTTCTGTAGAAATGAAACCCATGGACCGGTTTGTCAAACCCATCGATCGGTTTAGCAATAACTAGTCAACGTGTTTAAAAAATGAGCAACTAGGTCTTAATAGAAATGAAACCCATGGATCAGTTTGTTAAACCATTCGATCAAGTTGTCAACCAGTTGATCAGTTTGGCAATAACCAATCGATACATTTAAATAGTGAGAAACTGGGTTTCTATAGAAATGAAACCCATGCATCGGTTTGTCAAACCAGTCAATCGGTTTGACAATAACCAGTCGACGTATTTAAATAGAGAGCAACTTGATGTAACACCTCAATTTTTACTACTGAAAAATTTTGTTTGCAGCAGAAATAACTAAGTAAAAATAGTGGGGGTTACCGCCGTGATCGACATAATTCTAGTTTATGCAACTGTCTTTAAATCAATCATATGGCTAAAAGTTTTAAAGTGATACAACGAAATAAAAATCAAAAGTGCATTTATAATTCAAACACTGAGTTTGGAGTATTACTCTGAGCTTACAATACCAAAATACAAAAAAGGGATACCATGGATCAAGAGTCCAAAAGGGGTATCCAGTTTAATACATAACCTAGATAATAGATACTCTTCACCTGATCCCAACATAAATGGAGTCACTTATCCCCACATAAGGTGTCATAGGCCTCAAAGTCATCTACCTGATCCTCTAAAACCTACACAAAAGATCCAAGGCCTTCTGCCTGTGGGAATGAGCAGCACCCATAAAACGGGTGATCAATACACTACATACTGAATAAGGGAACAATACTATTTAAAATAGGAATACAAGTAGCACATGCTTTCACATTAAATGATAAAGGAAAAACAACAAAGTAAATGATCATCTTTTAAGCCATAAAATGATCCAGATCCTTTTATTAAGTATAGTCCATTTTCATTCTTTTATGTGCGATGAGTGTAGGAACCCCACTATTCTTAAACTGATGGAACGGTCTAAATCTTCTCGGGGATAACACACCTGAGCCACTATTCTTTCCGGTGGAACGGAGGTGATAACATCTTCTCGGGGCATAATGCTCCTGAGCCACTATTCTTTCGAGTGGAACGAGAATAAATCACCATTGTCGTAACTCATGCATTCTTCCACTTTAAATCATTAGTATCTTTTCTCATAGGATTTAAAGGTATGTTTTATTTCACGATGAGTAGGCACCCCACTATTCTCAACTGGTGGAACGATTTGAAACTTCCCAGGGACAACACACCTAAGCCACTATTCTTTCCGGTGGAACGGAGATTAAAAACATCATCTCGGGGCATAACACTCCCGAGCCACTATTCTACCCAGTGGAACAGGAACACATATATATAGATTTAATAAAAATAATCCCATGGCCCTACTAACGTGCTCTTTCACTTTAAGTGATTAGTATCTTATTTAAGATTGATTCTCAAGCATATAACACAGTCAAACAGATATGCATATAACATATATCCAAAACCTCGAGTCTTGTCAAACCCTAATTATGCTTCCTTTAGTGTTCATTCTCCCATGTTGGTTATTCCATGCACATTACGACATCTCCCAAATCCCATCATTAGTATCATGCCCAAAAATCAAAACCTATTTCCCTTGAGTTTGATTTAGTAATCTCATCCCGATGTATATATATTAAACATGAAAGCGTCTAAGTCTAAATCCTATAAAATTGTCATAACACTTAATATAAAATATTCATCATTCATAATTTCCAATAGTTATTCTCTAATCCATGAATATGGAATAATAATATTAACATCTCACGATGACTAATCCCAAATTTACTATTGAGAATTTATGAATCCCAAATAAATATAATATTCCCATGAGTTACTCAAGTTATTATTGTCATAATTTAAGTCTCCTAACACATAAATTATCAAACTTCCTTAATATCCCATAATGACCAAGTTACTCTTTTTGCACAATTAATACCTTTATTTTATAAAAATTTATACCTTCCATACATATTATTTTTCCAAGTCCTCATTAATCATCATACCTCATGAGAGACCTTAATGCCATTTTCCACAACTCATTCAGCCCATATTCATACTATAAGACATAATTTCACAATTATGACATTCTCATCATTCAACCCATATTTCACACCATGAACATATTTCCAGAAGGGCGATATTATCATAATTCAACCATAGATATATTTCCACATGTATGATATTAACACCACTCAACCCATATTTTATGCTATAAGATGCATTCTCACAAAAAATATGTTATTGGCACAATCATAATATAATGGTATCTCTTACAACCCTTATATCCTTTCAACATAACATGCATAACATCACAAATTATCAATATTAACATACATCACATATTACAGCGACACTATTATGTAAGACACATTTATTCAAACAAGCAAATATCATCAAAAGTCCTAAGCATCGAATAGTATCCTTACCAACTAGGACACGTGGCTCTAAGCACGCAAAATCGTAGACTTCCTCATCCGAAGGTACTGGAAAACCACCTATGAAAAATAGAAAAATTACAGTTAGGCTCGAAGAGTTAAACTGAAGGAGAAAATCAATGTAAAGAGGGTAGAAGTAGGTATAACCGTAGTCAAATGAGAGCTTGAGATGTGTGGATGTGTAAAGGAATGTGTGGTGGAGCTATGGTAGAATTTTGGTGGTGTTTGGTTGAGGTTTGGAGGTGAAAATAGGGGTGCACGGCCAAGAAAGAAGTTGTACTCGTAGGATGTGCAAAATTTTTACGACTGTGCAGCACCAGAGCACAACATGCCGAGAGAAAAGAAAACGCACTGCCAGGCGGTGGAAAAGTTGCACGACCATGTAGAATCAAGCCGAGAGGAAAATTTTTACGCGGTCAGACCGTGCAGGGATTGCACAGCTGTGCAGCAACTGTTTTAAGCGTTGCACGGCTGTGCACACTGTGATGTTGCAACAAACGCGAGGGAGAAGGAGGGAAAAGAGGCGGCAGTCGATGGTGATGGCCAACGACGGTGAAGGGAAATGTTGGGGCAACCTTGGGGGTCGGTCCACCAGCTAAAGGGCTGCGAGTGGTGGTCGAGGTGGTGCACGGTGGAGGAAGATGGTAGTGCAAATGCCAAAATAGGGATAGGAAGAGGAAGAAGAAGAAGAAAAAGGGAGAAGAAGGGAAGGAGAAGGTTGAGGGAGCTTCAGTAATGGCTCTTTGGCACAAAATATCAGCAAAGTGAGGCAAAACCAAAGAAAAGTAGGGAGAATGTGAGGTATATATATATATTGAGGGAGCTTCAGTAATGGCTCTTTGGCACAAAATATCAGCAAAGTGAGGCAAAACCAAAGAAAAGTAGGGAGAATGTGAGGTATATGTGTGTGTGTGTGTGTGTGTGTGTGTGTGCATGTGTGTTGTGCGTGTGGTGTTTTAGGGGAAAGAAAAGAAACAGGGGTGGCGTGCGATGGGAGAATGGTGATGGTGTAGATGCAAGTGGATGATGGTGGTGATGGTTGTAGAGGATGGCTAGGGTAGGGTGGTAGCTGCAGGGTGAGGGTGGTGATGGTTGATGGAATTGTTACGTAAGGGTGGAAAGGATAAGGAGGTTGCAGGGGGATGGGGTGTACGACGGGAAAATATGCAAGGATAAGGGTGCAGAAGGAGAAGAATAAAAAGAATAAATGGGGAGGTGAGGTAAGTTTGATGGTGATGGAAGTCTGATGCACTGTCGTGAATACAACAAATTTAAATAAATCCTAAATCCCAAATACGTAGTATATGGCAAGAAGGAGTTGAACCCACAAGGAATGACGTTTTAATCACTAATTTTGTTATTGATGTTATAACCCCGTTTATAAAATTTCATTGATTCTAATACTAAATCTAATTGTACTAAATCTTAATCACTAATTGACAAATAGGGGAGGAATGAATTGATGATGGAATTAAAATACCAAACATTCAAATAAAACGAATGATTCTAAACAATTTAATGTTGACTTAGGAAATTCATAATAACAAATTCCTTGACTTCCTCTCAACCTTAATAAATTGAATATGCTCTCAATTTATTTTCTGACCATTTAATAACCTAGGTTACGAACACTAGATTGAATTAATGGTAGCATTATGAACGGAAAGTAGCCAACTACAATCATAATCACATAAGCTCGTATTATGCAACTGCATGAATTAATGGATAAGATTAATAATTAATCTTCTTGCTACTTTAGACAAATTAATTAACAAATACGGGTTAATTTCATTGCCTTAGCAAAGATTAAGTTCTAAACTAAATAGGTGATCAATCTAATTAGTTCAAAAATATTAATCTATGATACGAAATCATTCAATTCGATCCATTAATTCAATTAAACTTCATCTAGAATCAAACATTTAAAATATGAAATGGTAATTATGATATAATTCCATCCTCAAATCATCCTACCCTATTCAAATTACTCAAATATCTGCATATTTACAATTCACACAATTACATACAAACCTTGAAAATTAATAACAACAACACATTCACGTAATCTATTATTGATACAATTAGATGATAATATAGTGAACACAAGTAAAATTACAGATAATCTACTTAGATTTAACAAAAATGAAGATACTGAAATTCATAAAGGAATAGAGAAGACTTATCAATTGAAGTGCATATTGTCAAATCATCACTAGAATTCAAGAAGATCAAAAAGTTGGAATTGTGCATTACATGTATATTCTAGAGGAATAAAGGAAGAAAAATACATTCCAATTGTTTTCGATCTGTTCTCTCTGTCCCGAACCCTGTTTTTAGATAGAAATATATCAGAAACAGGTCACGCGGACAGTTACAAATTTTTAAATGAAAACACGGTCCGTGTTTTGGAAACACGGGACCCCCGTGTTTTCTTTTAACTGTTCTGCTGACAAGGATTTAAAGATCGATGCTCGAGATAATTAACACGGCCCGTGTTTATGAAACACAGGGGTGCCGTGTTTTTTATCCTTCCACTCAATTCCTTTTAAAGTTTCAGCCTAGCTTCTCTTGATGTATTTGTTCCCTTTCCAACTTCGCTCTCCTTGATTCAACATTTCTTGATGTGTTCTTTACTTGCTTTCTTCTTTTCATTGACTTCTCCTTGAATTTCTTCAATTTTTTTCTTTCCTATAAAATCTATTCAAAGGAGGAAAACTCGACGAAAAGATTAAATCTAATAGAATTAATGAGAGATAAATGATATTTTTAAGCATGAAAATAATCTATAAATCTCATCTATCAAAGTCTGTGGGGGACAAGATGGGAGGTGGTGCAAGTTGTTAGTGCAACTTGCAGAAATGCATCAAAGAGTAGCGAGAGAAGGGGAAGAAGGAAAGAAAAGAAAAAGGAAAAGGAAAAGATGAAAGGTTAAGGGGATTAATTTAGATTGATTTAGATTAGTTACAGGTAATTAGGATTAGCAGAAATTTTAACGGACTTAGTTTCGGTTTACGAATTACGGTTTATCAAAGCAAAGGTTTTTGGAATTGATTAAAGTTACGAGATTAAGGATAGGTTAAGGCTAATATAGGATTTATTGATATTAGCATTAGGTTAGGGCGCTAATGATGATGGATTAACTTAAGAAACTTTTCGAGGTATTACACTTGGTCTCTGCAGGATAGATACCCATGGAATGGTGGGTCAGACCAGTTAATCTGTTTCTAAACAAGTCAATCAGTTTGCTTGAACCAGTTGATGTGTTTAAAAAAATGCGAACTGGGTTTCTGCAATATTGAAACCCATGGACTGGTTGTTAAACCAGTCGATTGGTTTATGAACTAGTCAATTGGTTCAAGAAAACCAGTCGATTAGTTTTATGCACCGGTCGATCTGTCTTTGTTTTAGCACAACCGGTAACCATGTTTAAGTTGAATCAATTGATCGGTCTGATGATCAATTGACTGGTTTTAATTAGTACCAATCAATTTGTTTGAAAAATACTTATTAACAGATTTATAATATGAAATCAAGTCAGGCATTTTTTAACAAAGAGTTTTTGTTTGAAATGTGAAATTTGCTCAACTTAACTCTTTACATTATATCTAATACATATCAAATGCTTGGCTTCATGTCTTGGTGCCTTTTGTATGTGTTGTTTGTTGACCATGTGCGCTTAAGCAAACACATTAGATATAAAAATCTGTTTATTATCATCAAAACAAGTATAATGATATAGCTTAACCTTTGAGGTTAACAAATGGCTTTTGGCTATCTATAAGGGTGTTTTAGTTAATATGGGTTAGTATAGATATTTGGTATTTTATTATGTCTGGAGTATTTATTTATGCTAATAATATCATGTGGAGCTATTAGAATGATTATGAATATCGTTAGTTCTCCAAAATGAGAAAAATAATAATAATTAGGAATAGTAACCTTAAATGGTAATCTTATTATCACGTGTAAAACGATAGAGTTAGACCGCAAATTTTGGATATGTTTTTAATATTGATCTTTTAGGGATATATATTGCAATGCCCCATCCCAAAATCCTTCAAATTATATTTAGAATTATGTTGATATAAAATAAATGAGTTTTGGTTTTGAAATGGGCTTGAAGTTATGATAAAAATATAAATTTCAGGCGCACTAATCAATTGATTTACATAACCTATCAATTGGTGCATTGGGGAAATCAACATTCTTGCTCTCGACAAACCAATCAATCGGTTTGTCCAAACCCATCGACGGTTTTGCTTACAATTTTAGTTCCATTTCTAATATTGGTTCGAATTTCTCTCTAATAATTATAAAAACTCCTAATTTTAGTTTTACTATGCTAATAAGCATGTTTTAGTAATCTGGGATTATTTTCATATTATTTATATCATTACATCCCCAAAAGGCACTTTTGAAGGCAAGCTTCACCTTTTTCGTCTCCCTCCCCTCTCCCTCTCTCTTCTGGAAGATGGGGTTGTGATATTGACTTTATACACCATCCCTGACTTGCCAGCCCACTACCATGCTTTTTTCAAACTGCACTCAACCCCCACCCCATCAAGTCATCTTTCACTTCTTGGCTTGCCTACATTCAACCTCGTCAGTTTCATCCCCCTTTTCCCAAAGAATACCGACCAGCCTTGCCTCTATACTCATTTTTTTTATCAGTTCTCATTCCTCACTTATGCTCTTGCTCTCTTATCCCTTCTTCTTGCAAAAATTTTTCCCTAAGTGTTGAGAACCCATCCATTTTTCCGTCTTCTTCTTTCTGCCGAGGAAAAATAGAGGCTCTCTCTATATTTCTCCTTTGATTGTGCAATAATTGTGTTTCTTTTCTTTCTTATAATCTTGGTTTTAGTTCTCTCTTACTTTCCTTAAGCAAGGAAAAATTAAGGTTGAGAAAGGTTGGAGATACCAACTTTTCCTTTGGTATCCTATTTTTGAGTCAAAGGTAGTGTTCTGTGTTTTTCTTATTCTTCTGATTTTCCTTGGGTTTTAATAAAGTTTTGAAGAATATTTCTAGTGCTTTTTTACTTTGATTCTCTCATGAATCAAAGTTCTACTAGGTAAGCCACCCAATAGGATTCTTGTGCTAGAAGAATTACTTCAAGGTAAGACATTCTTATCTTTAACATAATTAGGTTTCTATGGTATGTCGGGGTTCCATGTGTTAGTGATTGTATGAGTATGATCTAAAATTGTTCCATGTTATGAGCATGTGGTATAATTCTTCCCAAGTTAGTGTTATTGAAATTCTATGATATTAAGAATAAAAATGGGTTGTTGTGCATGATTTGTTTAAGTATGTACATTACCATATATCCATGTGATTCTATATCTCCAACATGTATTTTTATGTGTTTTTGACATAAAAGCATGCTAGGGTTAATATAGTAAAGGATGGTCAAATTTGGTGTGCGTTTCACAAGTCTGGGTAGTGTTATACCCATACCAGTCGATTAGTTTCTCAAACCCATCAACTGGTTTTGCGAGCAGACGAATGGTTTGAAGTTTTGAACCAGTTGGTTGTGAGATTAATCGATTGGTTTAGCAAACCAATGGACTGGTTTCGATGAACAGTCGATCAGTTGGTCAAACCCATCAACTGGTGTTCCTACAGACCAAATTGGTTGGTTTCTACTTCGACCCATCAATTAGTTGGACCAAACCAGTCGATTAATTACTATGACCAATCGATTGGTTGGTCAAACCTATCGATTGGTTTCTCTACAGGGAAAAGTGGGTTAGTCTTTCCTTAGACCCATTGACCGGTTAGACCAATCTAGTCGACTGGTTCCCATGAACATTCGATCGACGAGGCCAACCAGTCGACTGGGTCTCTAGTATTATTTTGGTTTAAGTCTTGTACGACCAAACCAGTCGACTGGTCTGGTTGGAAGCCGCCTGGTTTGTTATAATTTATTGTATTTCTTTTAGGCATTTTGTGTTGATACATCCATGTATTTACAACTTTTTTTATTATGATTTCAATTATGATTGACCTACTTTAATATGAATCACCATGATGGTATTTGAGATTTTTGGTTGAGTTTGGTGTCATCTCTAAACACCAAATTAGTGGAGTTTATGCCTTATGATGAGTTTGGTGTCATATTTTAACACCCAAATGGTGGCTTTAATGGCTTGCGATGTGTTTGGTGTTATCACTTAGAAATGCCCAACTTGGTTGAATAATGGATTTTAATTGTGTTTGGTGTTATCACTTGAAAACACATAATTTGGTTATGTATGGACCTTGTTGTGATTTGTGATATCATTAGTAATATAAATTAATAGTTTAAGATTTTTTTCGAGCCTTTTTTTCCAACTCTTAGGGTATCTACTGGGAGTTAGTCGGCGGGTCACCCTTAATTATATTTTTTCACTCAATACCTATTTCTTTCTCTACTGGGTTGTGGTCGGTAGGATGTATGCACATATCTTTAAGGTATAGGATTATACTATGGTAGGACAACATGGCATCGGTGTTCAGCTAAGGTGGGTAAGGTATCCTAGTATAAGCCCCCTAAGACTTTGTATTGTCCATTACTTAGGCAGGTGTGGTATCTCAACTTTTTAACCCTTGTGGCAAAGACATTCATGGTATGGTGGGTGAGGTGTCCTAGTACAAGCCTCCTTGGTGTACTTCGACAACGTGTGGTGAGTGTGGTATCCTGATTTGTGGCAGGGGCACTCGATGTGTGGTAGGTGAGGTATCCTTGAAGAAAGCCCATTCGATGTATCATGACTTGGGTGTGGTATCCCATTATGATTATTTATACTATCGTGACTTTTGTTCATGGTGGAGAACTAGGTGTGGTTGAACGAACTATCTTATTAATTGGAACTTGTGTGGTCACTAAATGAAAATTTCTAATATGGTTTATATTTTATGAATTACATGTATTAATGTATTCCTATACTCCAATGATTTCCATGCAAGCATGTCATGTTGTGCTTGAGTTGTTCATTATGATATCGCCATGAATTTATATGACTTTAATGTGATGTATGAGCCCTACCATGTTTTAGGTAGTATGATTTACTAATACTTCACCTTATTGATACTGTACTCGTGTGGTCATTGTGATGATCTGGCTTCTGATACTGGGGAGTATTGTAACACCTCCAAATTTACTACTGAAAAATTTTGTTTTAAGCGGAAGCGCATAATCAAATAGTTGGGTGTTACAGCCATAATTGACATAAGTATGGCTTATTCCTCCATCCTCATGTCAATCACAAGGCAACAAGATTAGAAAATTCAAAACATGATTAGAAAGAGATGAGACAACTTTTAATAACATTAAATAAGAGTTTGAAGATCAATTCTGATTACAATATCAAAATATAACAAAAGGGATTCCATGGAACCAAAAGTCCAAAAAGGTATTTGGGTAAAAACTATCATTAGGATAACATGACTCTATGCCCAAACCCTGATATGAATGAATCACTCCTCCACATATATAGCATCAAAAGCTGCGAAATCATCAACCTAGTCCTCATCGACCTGCACATAAATATCTGGGTCGTCTACTCGTGGGATTGAGCAGCACCCATGAAACGGATAATCATTATGCTGTATACCAAGTAAGGTAATGATACAGTCAAGTAGGGTTGTACATAATACAAGAATTTTCATAAGCAAATCATATATGCGCAAATAGAAGAAAGCTAGATAAGTACTGATTCCAGGTCTTTTGTTAGATATACCATATTTCAAATCTTTTATTTACGTTGAGTTTAGGGACCCACTATTTCAAATCTTGTATTGTTACCTTAATGTTATGATCATGCATTATTGTGTCTTGTTCCGTTTTACCTTACATCAAACATGTGTTAGATGATGATCATACCTCTCTTATGGTTAATGTGGCAATAACATTCCCCGGTTTTATTTTTCAAACGCTTTCGCTTTGTCTTAAAAACAAAATTTTCTAGTTCAAAAATTGGGGGTGTTACATATATTAAATTTGGTGATTTTATGAGCCTTATGGGAAAAATTATGGCTTACATATGAAATTAGGGTTTTGGAGTCTTATGAATAGTAACTTTTGAGGTAGGGCTATTATTACATGTATAAGACGTTGGAGTTAGACCTTAAAGTTCGGGCATGTTAATAATAATAATATTTGAGTATGATATACTAAAATTGGTGGTTAAATGATCAATATGGGAGAAGTTATGCCAAAAGTGTGAAATTAGGGTTTTGAGGAAAATAAGGATGTTAACTCTGGAGAATAACTTTATGACTTGTGTGATGTGCTTATTTGCCTTAACTTGTTCTATAACTCTAAATCAATCATGAATAAGACATTAATTATTTAAATTAAAAGATCGCATAAGTTGGGCCATTGTGATATTTTCATATCTGTTCCACCAGATGATAATAGTGGCTCATGAGTGTTTTGCCTTGAGAATGTGATGTTTTTAGATTCATACTACCGGATGATAATAGTGACTTAGTTGTGCTATCCATGAGAATATGCTTCAGTCCGTTCCATCGGATTAATAATAGTGAAGCTTATGCTCATCATGAATAATAATATGAATTGAACAAAAAAAACTAATAGATAAGACACAGATAATTTAAAGTGAAAGAGTATGTGATTCAGGACCAAGTTGATGCTTTCACATTCGTTTCACCAGATGATAATAGTGGGTTGGGAGCATTTTGCCCTGAGGAGGTGATGTTTTCAAATCCATTCCATTGGATGATATTAGTGGATCATGTTTGTTGTCTTTGAGAATGTGCTTAAGACTATTCCACCGGTTTAAGAATAGTGGGACCCCTCAACTCAATGTAAATAAAATAATGAAAATGAATGTATCTAACAAAGAGGTCCGAATCAATATTTACCTTACGAGACTTCCCGTAAATTGTATGTATACTTATCATCTATTATGAGTGCATGTATTTATCTGTATCCCTTATTTGATAGTATTGTTACCTTACTTAGTACGCAACGTACTGCCCATTATTTTCATGGGTGTTGTTCATTTCCACGAGTAGAAGATCTTGATACTTTTGTGCAGATCTTTAAGGATTAGCTGGATGACTTTGCTGCTTTTGATGCACTATGTGGGGATGAGTGGCCTCTTGTATGTACTGGTTATTTAGGTGAAGAGTTATATTATTTGGATGATGTTTTTACCTATATATCTTTTTGGATTCTTTGATTTATAGTATTCCACAATTTTTATTATATTATTGTAACCTAGAGTTAATCTCTAAACTCGTATTTGTATTTATAAAAGTTTCTTTCATTTTTAATTACCTTGTTTTATTCTGAATGGTTTTAGCCTTATGATTGATGTAATGATGGTTTGGTAAACCAAAACCCAATATTTTGCTTATATGGTTCCGTTGTAAATTAAAAAATTTTAGTAGTCAAATTTAGGATGTTACAGGTGTTTTCTAACAAAATGTAGATCTTATAAAGCCTTGAAAAAGAGGATGATCCTCATTAGCTGGAAGCCACGAGAAAAATATTGGATCAAAACCAATAGGGATGGTTCTACAATGGTTAATACACTTGTTACAGCTGTAGGAAGAGTTCTTAGGTACAGGTGAAATACCTCAAAACCCTAATTTAGAGAATTATGGTGAAATAAGAATTTATTAGGAAAACTAAGTAAATAATCTATTTTATTAAAATAAAAGGGGAATTAATTAAGGTAAAATAAGGAGAACAATAATAAATAAATTATTTAGGAAAAATTTGGACATTTTACTAATTAATATGGAAGTTAAGGAAATTTGTCCAAAATAGCCAAATTATGCTAAAAAGGAATTTAATTATTATTATTATTTTAAATATTATGGTTTTTAAATATTCAAGGATACCAAAATACCCTAAACACTCCAACCAACCTATTTTTTCTCCTTTTCCTTTTTCATTTTTTTTCTTTCTTCCTCCCCTTCCTCCTTTTTCTTTTCTTCTTCCTTCCCCGAAATGGGCCAGCCCACTGGCCATATTCCTTTCCCCTCCCTTCCTCCTTTGGCGTGGCCCAGGCTCGCGTGACCACCCCCGTACCCATCGCCAAGCCACGCCTTTTATTTTTCTTTTCCTTCCCATGGACTACCGATCCACCCCTTTCCCTTTTCCTTTTTCTTCCCCACGCGACTGCAACCCCAACCTACAGTCCTGCACGGCTGCACCTACCGGCAGCCACCTACACTGTTCGGTCGTCCTTCCCCACCTCCCCCATCGTTTTCTTTCCAATTTCGACCCAACCAATCCGTCCTTCCCCTCACGCATGCCTACTATTCCTTTTTTTTCCCTCACCCGACCAAACGTACCCTACAATTTCGCAAGGCATGTGTCGCCTGCCACCGCCGGTCGGCGACCTGCCTCACATACCCCCAATTGTCCTCTTCTTCCTTCGTCATTTCCCATCAAATTAGCCTATAAATACCCCATAGGCAGCCATAATTGGGTCTTTGTTTTCGCAGCCCAGAAACCCTTATTTTTGCGCCGTCGTCGACGATCGTCGCCACAAATGCCGCCCACCAAAACCTTCCCTACACCGCCCACTACAGAACTGAGCTACCCTCCTCCCTTATCTTGCCCTGCACGAGACACCTCGGCTATGCAAAATCACCATCCCGACCATCCCACTTCGACCTCTCGCCACCCCTCGCACCGCCGTTCACCGTAACCAGCACCTCCTCCACCCCGTAAAACAACCAGGGGACTTCACCCTACCTTCCCATACCTCCATCTTTCCCTATCTCCCTCTCCTTCTCCCTTCTCCACCTTCCACCACCTTTAGCCACCGCACTGGCCGCTGTGCGCCGCCACTTCTGGCTGCACCACCACCTCCATTCCACCCCTCTCCACTTGAGACACCTTCCACCACCTCAAACACCCCCTTATTACCTCTCCTCTAGCCTATATCCCCATCTCTCCACCTCTCTTCCTCCTCCACCGCCGCCGCTGGTTCTGCCACCAACCCTAGGTGGTATTCTAATTTCCCCAGCCCTTAAACTCTTTTTCTATAAGTGTTAATAATTTTTAGTAATATTAATCGCATTACTCTTAATATTATTATTATTATTCTTATTATCATTAATGTTACTACTACTACTACTACTACTACTGCGGCTATTATCATCATCATCATCATTATTATTATTATTATTTTCTTATTAATACTATTAATACTAACTTGGCCATTATCACTTTTATTATTAGTGTAAATGTTGGGACTCTTATATTACTATTACCCTTTTTGATTATTATCCTTATTACGCTTAACATTAATAATATTGTTATTATTACTATCATTACTACTACTACTACTACTACTACTACTACTACTACTACTACTACTACTATTATTATTATCATTTCTATCATTATTATTATTATTGTTCTATTATACTTGACCACATTATCACTAAGACTACTACTAATATGATTTCTAGGACCTTCATTAGTATTGTGCTTAAGATGGGAACTATTATTAATATTATCACTATTATTATTATTATTATTATTATTATTATTATTATTATTAATACAACTATAAATATTATTATTGCTAACTTGTCTTTTTGTCAATATTTCATAACCACTAACTTATTGTCACTACTAGCATTATTACTATAAGAATTATTATGGTCACTACTTTTATATTACTTATGTCACTATTATTATTATTATTACTAGGGTTTGTGTTGATATTAGTAGTATCACTAAAACTAATAATAATAATATTATTAGTAATATTGAAACTATTACCTCTAACACTATAAATATCACTATAACTACTTAAACATAAACCATGATGACTATTAAGACTTATTTTGGTTAGTAGTAGCATGAGTAATTACTTTGAGAATAATAACCCTACATTTAATTATAAAACTACTATTACCATTATTAGCCTTAATAGTAGAGTATGATAAGGGTAGGGTAGAAATAATGGTAATCTTTGGTAAGAGGGAGATTAATCCATAATGTTTCCCTCTTATAGGTGGATCAAGTTAAAACCCTAAGGAGGCGTAGGATCGTGCTCCAAGCCTAGCGTCGTTTTAGGTAAGGATGTAGCTAAGGCCATATGTGTTGTGTGACTTGTAAGTTCTGGATGCTATATATCATGCTATGTCATGTACCATATGATTGTTATTAACTTGTCTTATGTGTAGCGTATCTTAGAGTTGAGGTATGTTTGTATGTTTCCTTATGGCATGAGCATGATACATATATATGGTGATATTGATATGATATGATATGGCCCTCTATGTCATGCATGCTAGGGCAATTGATAATATGATATGGGAATGAAAGGATAAAAAGAAAGAAAATGGGAAGTGAGTTCACTAAGGGGGATATGAGGTTGACAAAACTACCTCATGATCCACGAGAGGAAAATAACGAGGAAGGAATGACCAAAATGAATGAGAGATGAGAACCATGCACGGGAATTCTAGGGTTTGCATGGGGACTTCGAGAGTTTGCGTGGGGTGGATAAAACTTGCATGGAAATGATCTTTACGTGGGAAAAGTTGTTTTAGGGTGTAAATAAGCTAAGGGGAGAGTTGTGGAGTGATTGGAGACTTGGGAAGAAAAATAGTACGTAGGTTGGTGTAAGGGTGTATACGGGACTCGATTAGGGTTTTGGGAGGAAGCACTAATATAAAAAAAATGTGGAAGTAAAAACAATTAATGGAGAGAGTGGAGTATGAGTTGAGTGGGAATTTATTATATAAGGAGGGAGTATGGGTACCATGGAAGAGGATGGATATTAGGTGAAAAATAGAGAGGTTACTTGTGGGAGAAGAAATGTACTAGGGTTTGAAGTGACCAACTAGGGTTTTTCCGGTCACATGTGAAATTGAAAGATAAAGTGATATGAATTGGGATTGAATCTAAATGAGGTAAAGTGTGGGGCAATAAATAAAATAATGGTAGTGTAAGTGAGAGGAAGTTGGGCCACATTGGTCCAATTAGGGTTTTCAAGGGAAAACCCTAATAGGGTGATAGTAGGTGGAGTTTGATATCATGAGGTGTTGGGCCTAACCCACGCCCTTAGGAATTGGGTTTTTCATTATGTTTAAGTGTAAGGGGGAATGGATGTCGGGGCGTGATAAGGGGCGTAGAAGTCTCAAGATATGGGACGAGCCCCCTTGAGAGAATAGAAGTAGAGGGTTGTTGACATGCATGTCAAGGATGAAAGCTTTATTCAATAAGACACAAATAAGATACTAATAACTTAAAGAGTAAGATTGTTGAGCCGGACCTAGACCGATCCACCGGCATAATAGTGGCTAGGTGCCGGGTGGCCCTAGAGACCGATCCATTGACATATAATAGTGGTTAGATGCATTCTATCCTATAAGTGACCGATTCACCGGCTATAATAGTGGAGGATCCCAAGCTCAACAAACCAAACATTAAGTTGCAAATGAATCATGGGAAATATACAATGTCATTATAGTGGAACACCATGAGAGTCAGGGCTAGACCGATCTACTGGTATAATAGTGGCCAGGAGCGTTATACCCTTGAGACCGATCCACGGGCAAAAATAATGGTTAGGAGCGTTCTGTCCTGTATGTTTCTGATCCACCTACTATAATAGTGGGGTTCCCGCACTCGCATGGATTGATAAAGACTATGATGTGAAACGACTATATTTACCAAAGATCTAAAGTATAAGTCTATCTGGACCATGGTTGGCCTTCATTATCTGTATTATTGTATACTGCTTATATGATCATGATATGTATGTTCTATTGTATGTTTTGCATGTTTCGCCTTAGCGCATTGTTATCTTACTCAATACATAGTGTACTGATCACCCGTTTCATGGGTGCTACTCATTCCCACGAGCAGAAGACCCGTTTGAGTTTGTGCAGGTAGGGGATCACGTCTTCGATGCCTACGACACCTATGAGGCATCGGGTGGGGCTGAACGTTGAGCCTAAACTTAACCCGGGGATCGAGATCGACTCGGCCGGACCCTGTTTTTCCTCTTATTTTACCATGTTTCGTTCTTATGCTAGTTATGTCATGTCGTACAGTATTTTATGTTTTTGGAAAACTTTAGTTACTTACTCTTTAGGTTGTAATTCTTACATCGCACTCTAATTTCTGTATGACTATGAAGGAGTCCTCTTATGAACTCTCATTGTTTTATTAATGACTTGTGTTTGATGTTAACCTTGTTTAGCTTTAGCATTTAGTATTGGAACGGTAGGAGTAAACCGGTCTGGTACTAAGTGTGGAGGTAATATCCCTAGAATTTACAGTTTTGTTATTTTACCTATGTTAAAACCTTTTATTAAAACAAAATTTTTCAGTAGTAAATTTTGGTGGTGTTACAACAGGTTAGGAGAGTGGATTGGTGGTTTCGCTAGAAGCATAGGAGCTAAGAATAAATTGCTTGCCAAATTTTGGGCCCTAACGGGATGCCCTAAATCTGGCAAATAACTTAAGGCTTAAGAAAATCCATATGAAGTGCGACTTTTTCTACTTTTTAGATTCTTCATATTTCTCATCTATGTTATGCCATCATTTTAGATCGAAAGAACGTGCTACAAAGCTTCTTCAATGTGTGGATGCCACATGCCTATAAAGAAGGTCAAGGTAACTGTAGATATAACAACGGGTCGAATATGGATTGAGTATCCCTATCCTTAATCTAAATTCAATAAGAAAACTTATATTCATAGGGGTTAAAATAAAAGTCGTTCAATATTAGAATTAGATATTTAGATACTTAAATTGTTAGGATTTAATTATATTTTTACTTTTAGTGTTAAAAAATATATAAAATGATATATATATTAAGGGTAAAAATAATAATTTCATATCGAGTAAACATATGCGGATATACATATAAATATGAATGTGTGTACGGATTTGAAGATCAATTACCCATATCTATACCAAAGTCCAACATATATTTATTTTCCTTCATCTATATTTATTTATTTACACATTAAATGAATAAACACATGTTGAATTTTGAATTTGTCCGATTGCCATCCCTAGGTGATTGATAAACTCGCTAGCTTTGGACAAATTATGATGTTAATTTTTTTTTTGATATTTGTCCAATATTTATGGCAGCTATCTTTGATGATGAGCGTATGGAAATTGCATCTCTATAGACAGTTTCTAGTTTCTTCTTTGGCACTAAGTTTTCTACCCAAAAAAAAAAAAATATCAAGGAAAAAAAAAAAAAAAAGAGAGCGAGGAACGAATAGGCGCACTATAAAGTGACCCCGGTCAACGGTCCAGAACGAGAACACATAAACCAAATCTGTAGCTTATAGTCATACCTCCTGCTCTTCACCGCCTTACCGCCATCGGAAATCACCTGTCCGGAAACCAGAATGTCTCACGCTGGTATGGGGCAGATGCAGTATAAGAACCTTGGCCGTTCAGGTCTCAAGGTGAGCCAGCTATCATACGGAGCATGGGTTAGCTTCGGCAACCAATTGGACGTGAAAGAAGCAAAATCAATCCTCCAGTGTTGTAGAGATCATGGCGTCAATTATTTTGACAACGCGGAGGTTTATGCCAATGGAAGGGCCGAGGAGATCATGGGTCAGGCTATCCGTGAGTTGGGGTGGAAACGGTCGGACATCGTCGTCTCTACCAAGATCTTTTGGGGCGGTCCAGGCCCCAACGACAAAGGCCTCTCCCGGAAGCACATCATCGAAGGCACCAAAGCTTCTCTGAAGCGGCTCGAAATGGATTATGTCGATGTTATTTTCTGCCATAGACCCGATTCATCTACGCCGATCGAAGAGACTGTGAGGGCAATGAATTATGTGATCGACAAGGGTTGGGCGTTCTATTGGGGCACAAGCGAGTGGTCAGCCCAACAGATCACTGAGGCGTGGGGAGTTGCTGAGCGATTGGATATGCTTGGGCCGATTGTTGAGCAGCCGGAGTACAATCTCCTGTCTAGACACAAGGTAAAGCTGAACGCTACTTATGCAGCCTGTCTAATTGATGTTAATCAAATCTACCTACACGTAACACAAAGAAACGACAACATTTGATCAACCTTTTTGCTTCGCCGGAAGAAAATTACTTCGTTTCACGGGGAGACTGATTGTGAATATTTGCTCGTTTCTTTCTCATCGAAGGCCAAATCATAGAATTTCAGATCTCATTTGAGATTCCTATTTTGTGAAATCTGGCTCGAGATTTGGCCTTCACCTAACTACCTCTTCTCCTTATTGCGAAGAGCGCAAGCAATAATGATTGGGCAACGGCATTTGATGTTCACATATTTGGCCTTCTTTGAGTTTGTTGTCAACATTATTTGGATTTTTATTGACATGATTTGATGAAGAAGCTGGTTCTTAAAATCAAAGGCATGTATAATTTTTCTCTACTTCACCATATTATGTTATTGATTAATATTGGAATGCTTTGACTCTCAGGCCATTATGCTAGTAATAATGAAAGGTATTAGGCACTTATCGAATATGATTATTATATTCTTATAAGGGATTAGCATTTCAGAATTTCTTGTTTAAGAGTATCATTTGTACTCGTTTCTAGGAACATTTTAGAGTACAGCTCAATTTAGCCAGATATTTTTATATAAATGCTGCTGTATTTCACATTCGGTAATTTAGAAATTCGAATAGTTAGATTTCTGAAGTTCCTGAGTTGTTGTCTTTCTCCTGAAACTGATCCTCTTCGCATTTATATTTCTATCTTCTCTTCTTTTCGTTTATTTTTAATAGTTTTTATTTGGTGTCAGAACAACACTTCTCAATTCTTTACAGGTTTAATAAGATCTATACTTTCTCGCCATCTAGCTCAGATGACTGCTGATGAATGCATGCATTTTTTTTTTTACTTCTGTTTGCTGGCTTTAGCTTTGAAGTGAGATAACTGTCTTGTTAACCTTGATTGACTGTAGGTCGAGTCTGAATATTTTCCTCTTTATAGCAACTATGGAATTGGTCTTACTACATGGAGTCCTCTTGCATCTGGTGTGCTCACCGGGAAATACAACAAGGGAAGCGTACCACCAGATAGCCGTTTTGCACTTGAAAATTATAAGGTAAGGACAATTTTTTCATTGGTCGACTCCTGCTATTGCTACGACTCGATTAATCCTTAGCTTAATGCCTGGTTTGAGAATGAACCATTGTTCCTCGTTTTTGCATGAGTTTTGATATTAAAAGATAGAAAAACACCATGATCCGTATCAGTTGATGTTGCCTGTCATGCAAAGGTGTGAAAAAGCTCTGGATATATTGCTCGCTGTGATTTGTGGTCTATTTAGGATAGGATTTGGTCAGAGGCAGAACATTTGTGGTCTATGTATAATCTATATCTTGTTGTTGTGTCAGACAGTTTATTGTTGATATTTAAAGCTTAAGTCATTGTTTGCAAGGACGTTGCATTTCCATATGTATTGATTTGTGGAAGTAGTGACATGCAATTTGTTGCTTAGAAACTTTGAAGGGAAATGATTTACGGGTCCCCAAGGTCACTTACTGAAAATCTTTGTTTTAAATTAATTTCTATCCGGAAGAAAGTAGAAATTGTTAAACTGCTACTCTGTATTATTGTAGTTTGTGATTTTAATGCGGTACATGGTTCTATCAACATCAGTGACATATTACCCTAGACATTAAAATTTATCTCTCCCATAAGGTGAGGAATAGATGATGCTGTCTGCAAAGGACATTGAAGACGAGCAAACGTGTGCATAAGATGCCGGTGGAAGTGAAGCAAGTTGAGCCAACATCATTTGACAAGACTTAAAGGCCTCCTTTGCCCATGAAATGCTTTCATGTTTCTGTCCTTTGATGTAGGCATAGATTGCTAGAGTTTTTGTTTGCAATGTGTTTTTCTGAAACTCTGCTATTTGAACCTTTCCCATGCTTGCATTTCCTTCATAGAATTGTCAGCATGAATTTGAGTGCCTCTTAAAAATTGCTTGTTCCTTGCTGCTATCTTTTGTTTCTAGTTGTTGGCTTCAGTTGTCTGGTGCTATGTTTACATAATCATGTTTTATCATATCAGTCCATTATTGCTTGATACAATACTCTCTTGTTGATGGAACATTTATGTAGGCTCACATGTGAAAAATTATAGATGGGATGATTAGACTGTGGCTTGTTGATGCCAGTGTAAGTAACCGTGATCTTTGCTGTTTTTGGACTTACGTGTCTCAAATTGTATGCCGTTTAGAATCTTGCGACCAGATCCTTGGTCGATGATGTTTTGAAAAAGGTCGAGGGGCTGAGACCAATTGCTGATGAGCTAGGCGTGCCATTATCTCAACTTGCAATTGCTTGGTGTGCTTCAAATCCTAATGTTTCTACAGTTATCACCGGCGCTACGAAGGAGGCTCAGGTTAGTCTTTATAAGACTATAAGTTCTCATCTTCTTCTTATGCTTTGTTTCATTTCTCAATATGATATGTCATGTGTTGAAGTTGATAATATGCTATAGTTTTTTTTGACTTGCTGAAGGTTGTTTAACTCCAATGTTTGTTGCATGATGCGTTAAGATTTATGTGGAGATGAATTTGCTAGGACATTGAATTAATTAGTGTTACTATATTTTAGTGGTTTTGAAAACTGGTTTGGATAATACAAATAACGAATTCAACCACTTATAAAGAGCTTAGGACCGAATTTCAGTTATAATTTTGGTATGAATAAATGGATTAATCAATCGTTTAGCTCAATCCATTAGGAAGAATTAGCCCATAATAACCATTAACCTCTTTAAAGCTCCACAAGTCTTATATTCAATTCAATCTAACAATTGTGCTTAATTGAATCCATCACATTATGTTCTTGCTAATTATAAGTTATGAGAAAATGAGAAACACTAATATACTCTCGTGATTCAATAACTCCAGTTCAATAAATAATTTTCGGTAACGACCTATGTTGATTAAAATGGGCACTAGCAAATAGCAATTGAATAACGAAAATCGAGTGATTAACGAATACGAGTGGAAATTGAGCCCAATTCAATTGTAGAATAAATGACTACTCAAGCATAATTGAATTAGAAAGCATGGCAATAAAATAGAAGAGCATAATTATAGTAAGGAGAATAGAATAAATTATAGGACAAAACGGTGATGTTGAAACTCAAGCATCGCATGCAAATTCTTTGAAACTAGGTGATTATGATTCAAGAGAAGCCTAATCTAAAAGTTGTGAGAAAAAATATGGAGAATTCAAGAGGAGAGGATGGAGGGGTAAAAACTAGAAGATTAACTCCCACATATAAGGTCTAAAAAGTTTTCTTAAAATCCCTTGAAAAGTAACTACTCAGTCGTGCAAATAAAACAAAGGAAATAGGGACACGGGCGTCAACACGGGCTTGTTGGCCAACGTGACAACATATTCTTTGTTCTCCTCTTCCAATGTGTTGTTGACTAGGTTTTTGTTCCAGATCCATGTTTAGCTTCCTCAAGAAATGAGTTAAGCCAAAATCACATGAAATATCAAGCACTTGAGGTTGAATCAAGGTCAAAAATAGAAAATATTTGCGTTTATCATGTTTTGCCCGTGTTACTTGATTAAGGTACTGTTTTTGATCTAAGTTAATAATATATGAATTAACAATATGATAAGAGTATTTGATAGTCATAAATTATTTGTATATGAATGTGTCTGAAGAAATAATAGTGTTTTGGTTATGTGAAATAAAATGAATTGGTGTATAATGGCAATTTTAGACATGTGGGCGAGGTTAATTAATAAAGATATTTTTGTAACAAAAGTAAATAGTGGTGTTGGTCAAGTGTACCTATTGGTAAGTATATTGGTCATGAATAATACAAGGCCAATGTACTAGGAGGATCAATTTATCATGACTAATCACCCTAATCAGGCCTAGGCTAATGAAATAAAAGTAGACAATTATTAATCTAAACTAAGAATTTTAGATAAAAATATATTAAGCTAAAGTATAATCAAATAAAATTTTATGAAGATGAATTCAATTAATAGAAGCTACTAAGGAGTATGGATCCACTACTATACAATTATAAAATTCAATTATCCAGTTACATTACTTTTTCAATTATCAACTATGTCAATGTCAATGAGAATATTTAACTAACGTACTCTCTCAAGCTATATAGTCTGATCATTAATTATCAGTCTCCCGATCTCTACTCAAATGATTTAAATAAAGTATGATGCTTTAAGACTACATAATTAATTATCCTTCGTTATTGTTGTAGAAATCATATAATTACTCTCATAACCTATTCAATTTCTATTCATGCTATTTGACCTAAAGTTGAGAGTTAGCTCACGCTCTCAAATCAGACAAAATTAAAAACAATAGCATAAAATATATAGGGTAATCTAATAGGCAGTCAATCAATTAATTAAATACTATAAAGAATAGGGTTTCACTATATCTCCGGTAATAAAAAAATTAGAACATACTATTATTACACATGCAGTATTGATATTGAGAAGATTAGAATATAACATTACAAACTTTGAATTCGAAATTAGACTAAAAAATTAATGCTTTGCGTGCTCTAGTGTTTGCTTGTTCATTGTGTGGCATTTGTCTTCGGTTATGATGTGCGGCGTTCCTTTCTTTCCCTCTTCTGTTTGTGCTTTGTTTATTTGCAATTGTAAGGAATTTCAAATGCACCTTTAAATTTTGAAAATTTCTCTTAATCTTTGGTTCTAATTAGGGGTGTGCATTGTTGGATATCCGTATCCGAATGGCTATTTTTTTCGGATATCCGATCCGACCGGATATTCGATATCCTATATCCGAATCCGCATCCGAATACACCGGATATCTGAAATATCGGATCGGATTTCGGATATATCCGATTATTGAAAAAAAATATCCGATTATTAAATTGACATATATAATTTATAACTAAAAAAAAATTTTCTGCAGAAACACTTGTTTAATTATTCAGCCTGCATACAAAAAGATATAATACATGATTAATCATATCCAAAAAAATTAGCTATCATGATTTGTGAACAATGATGCTCTAGAACCGTGAAACGACCTAAGTTAAGAGGCTCAACAAATTTAGGAGTTTTTTTTTTTTTTTTTTTTTTTTTTTTTTTTTCTGGTCTGGGTGCTTGCGTGTGTGTGGGCCGTGACCTATTTGACTGTTTGTAGAGTGTGGATGTTTATTTTAGACTTTAGTTTAGTAAATTATTTTTGGACTTATGTACTATAGTAAAAAAATGATCCAAACTTGAAGATTGAAAGAAAAAAAATCAGATTATAAATTAAATTATGTCTAAATATAACTGGCTTATTCTTAAAACCGGATATTTTTGGCGGATCGGATTATCCACTAGAAAATCGGATCGGATATCCAAAATTTCGGATCGATTTTTTCGGATACTGGATCGGTTTTTCGGATCCCGATTTTTCTGCACAGCCCTAGTTCTAATGCTTCCAATTCATTAAGATTACTTTGAATCATGTACTAGCGACCTGCATCAATACAAGAATATCAAAACCAAAATATCGGATTGAACCAAGAAAATAAAAAGAAAACAAAATTATAAAATGAAAAAGTAAAAAATAAAAAGTAAAATTTGTAGTGCTATTATATTACTTTCCAACAATGGTGCCAAAAATTTGGTGTCAACCAAATATTTCTATTTGCAAGAATAAATTAGAATCAAATAAAATATAATAAACATGAGATCAATTAATAAAAGTTACCAATGAGTTCGGATCCACCGCTATACAATTATAAAATTCAATTAGCCAATTACTTGACTTTTTTAATTACCACCTATGTGTCAACGAGGTAGAGTATTGACTTTTTGGTTTTTTCTACATTTTACAAGTCCCTCCAATGATCTTTGGCTTGTACCAGTGGTTCTATTTCTCAGGATATTATAAATAAGGGGCCAAAGTTGTCGAGTACTGGGAGAGCTCTATTACCGCTGGTAGCCATGCCAGAGGTATGCAAGATCTTATTCTCAATGGGCAAGGCTCTTGGACCCAATGGTTATAATGTGTACTTTTTTAATAAATCGTGGCACATCGTTGGAGATTTTGTTTGGTTTGCTATTCGGGAGTTTTTTGTTACTAGAGTTCTACCCCCCACTATTAATGTCAGCTCTCTTAATGTCATTCTTAAGATGTCAAATGATATTCTCCAGGGGACTTCCAACCAATCACATGTTGTAGCACCATCTACAAGATTATAGCTAAAGTGATTGCTTACTGCATGCAACTGTGGTTGACTGATATTTAGGTAAGCTCATAGAGGGATTAATGGGGAAATGGTTTTAATTTTACTTTAGGGATCAAACAATCCAGGCTATTTGAGGGCCTGGTACCTCCAATTCCCAACTCCCCCTTCCCTTCGATTACATAAGCGCATATATATATAGTGACCCTTCCCCCGTTAATACATATAACTAACTATAATTAGAAAAGCTAAAATAAAATGGAGGGAATCTATTATTTCCCCCTTAACAGACTCCAAAGCCAAAATAATTAAATGTTAGTAACAAATTGGGCAGACGCGGAGCTCGATCCCTACTTCTCCCCATGTTCCTCCTGCTTGCTTCTCTCCTTTAGTCATTTTCTTCCTCCTAGCATACGTATATTTAATTAGGGGTTTATCAACGATCCCCTCCCAAAGTTTCACCTTGTCCTCAAAGTAGAAGTCGGGGAACTGCTTATTGAGAGTATCAAATCCTTCCCAAGAAGATTCAAAGGTAACCCTTGCTACTGAATCAGAACCTGCAGCCGTCCCTTAGAGTTGTGTTGTAGTCCTTGGACTGCATCTGGCCAGACCCTCCACTCTAACTCTTTGGTGAGAATGTTAGGAATAGGCTAGGCTTGATGGCCTACCCCTAAAGCCCGCTTCAACATGGAGACATGAAAGACTGGGTGGATTGTGCTGGGAGCTAGTAGATCTAGGCAGCAAGCCACATTTCCCACTCTGGATTTCACCTGATAAAGCCCAAAATACCTAGGAGATAGGTTCTCATTTCCACGTTTGGCTAGAGACTTCTGCTTATAAGGCCTAAGCTTTACATGCACCCACTCCCCAACTGCTGACTCTATGTTCCGTCTTCTTCTATCTACTGCCCTCCTTCATCCTTTGTTGGGATTTTTCTAGTTGGCTCCTGAGTTCCTCTAAAATCAAGTCCCTTGCCTTTAATTCCTCATCCACAGCTGCCACTGAAGCCACACCCTAGTCGTATCTGATTAGGGATGGTGGTTCTCAATTTTATACAGCTGTAAATGGAGTGGTGTGGGTATTAGTATCATACGAAGTATTGTACCAATATTCTACCCATGGTATCCATCTGACCCACTGTTTTGGTTGCTCCCCTGCAAAACACCTGAGATATGTCTCTATGGTTCTATTCATTACCTCCGATTACCTGTCTGTTTGAGGATGGTAGGCTGGACTCTTCTTCAAGGTCGTGCCTTGTAGTCTAAATAATTATGCCTAAAAGCTGCTAATGAAAACCTTGTGTCTATCAGATATAATTGATCAAGGCATCCCATGGAGACAAACCACTTCTTTCACAGAAATGGTGGCAATGGTGGGGGTTGAGAAGGGATACTTGATTGGAATGAAATGGCCATATTTGCTTTGTTGATCCCCTACTACCAGTAAGCTGTTGTACCCCTTCGACTTGGGTAGTTCTTCGATGAAGTCCATGGCTATATGTTCCTGAATCCTCTTTGGTATAGGAAGGGGCTGTAATAACCTAGTGAGGGAGAGGGTAGAAGTTTATTCTGTTGGCAAATCGGACATTCGGCTACATACAACTGGATTTGCTTTCTCATTCCTTGCTAATAAATATCCCTTGCTATATGCTGATATGTTTTTAGTGCCCTTGAATGTCCCCTTACCTTCCCCCCATGAAATTCTGTTAGGATCAGTGGAATATATTTGGACCCGGTTGGTAACACCAACCTGCCCTTAAAGAACAAGTGTTCTCGATGAACACTAAATACTTCCTTCCCTCCCGGGGCTTTCAACACTTCCTTCTTTAGCTGCCCAAAGTAAGGTTCTTCATCAATCTCCTCGGACAACCCATCCCACTTCCCTGTACATGTCACTGCTAGTGTCAGCACTGGGCTATCTCCTTCCGCCCTTGATGAAGCAACTGTAGCCTTGTTTGTGATACTAGGGCGGTATTCAATATCAAGCTGATAACTATAGAGTTTAGCAACCCATTTTTGCCTTTCCTCTGGCAGTTACCTTGGCTCCAAGAGATATTTGAGGCTCCTTTGACCCATTCAGAGCAAAAACCTCCTTCCCAAGAGGTAGTGCTTCCATTTTTGGACCGAGAGGCCTATAGCCATTAATTCTCACACATAGACTGACTTGAGGTGCGCCCTCAATCCCAAGACCTAGCTATAGTATGCAATGGGCCATTGTTCTTGCATCAGAACAACCCCTATACCCACCCTCGAAGCATCAGTCTCTATGACAAAATTTTTGGAGAAATCAGTGAGAGATAATACCGGTATTGAAGACATGGCTGTCTTTAGTGATTCAAAGGCTTGTTGGGCTTAAGGGTTCCACCAAAAATTATCCTTCCTGAGTTGGTCTATCAAGGGTGTTGCAATTTGACCATATCCTAACACAAACTTTCTGTAGTACCCTGTTAGCCCTAGAAACCCCCTCAACTCCTTGATGTTTCGGGAAGCAGGCCATTCCTTCATTACTCTAGCCTTTCCCGAGTCAGCTCTCCTGAAATTATGTGTGCCAAATATTCCTACTCGACCATACCCCATACACATTTCTTCCCATTTACAAATAACTGATGTTGTCTCAAGAACTTGAAGACCCTCTGTAAGTGTTGCCTATGCTCACTTTCAGTGGAGCTGAAAACTAATATGTAATTAAAAAACACCAGTACAAATTTCCTCAGATAAGGCTTGAATACCTGGTCCATCAGAGCCTGGAACGTTACTAGGGCGTTGGTCAATCCAAAAGGCATGACCCAAAACTCATAGTGGCCTTCATGAGGGCGGAAAGTTATCTTGTGTATGTCCTTGGGATATACCCTGATGTGTTAACTAGAACGAAGATCCAACTTAGAGAATATGATAGCCCCATGGAGTTCATCAAGTAATTCGTCAATCACTAGTATTGGGAACCTATCAGGGATATTAGCCTTATTCCGTGACCTATAATCCACTCAAAACCGCCATCCCCCATCTTTCTTCTTTACCAATAGAACTGGACTGGATTGGAGAAAGGACTCCTGCTAGGCTGTATTATTCCAACCTCCGACTTTTCCCTTACCAGCCTTTCAATCTCATTTTTTTGATTATGTGGATACCTGTATGGCCATACACTTACTGGAGCTTTCCTTGGTTGTAGGCTTGGCTAGTATATCTGAGCATTCCTCAACCAACTCCATAATTCCCTCTGAAGCTGCTTGCCCTGCCACTCTTCCTTTGACACCTCTACCCTGTAACACTCCAGGAGGACCCCCTGCTTCCCCTTGGTCAAGGTGCACAACATAGTCATGAGAGAAACTTGGGCGTAATAGAGGCTGGGTTCCCCTCTCACTCTCACTAGCGTCGACCCCAATGTGAACTTCATTACCAGAGTTTTCCAATTCACCTGCATTATACCAAGCTTCTCTAACCATTACATTCCTATTATTACCTTGGCACTGCCCAAATCCTACGGCAAGAAATCCTCCATCGCCTCAACTTTCGGGACCAGCACTTGAACTCCCTGGCAGACCCCGTTGGCAACGATTGAATTCCCTGTTCCCAATAGAACTCCGTAAGAGGCCGTAGGGGTTACTGATAGCAAAGTTTACTTACAATCTCGCTGGATATGAAGTTGTGTGTGGCTCAACAGTCGATGAGGACCACTGCCCTTTTTTCCTAAATCTGCTCGTGCAGCTTGATGGTGTGGGGGGTGCTGATTCCAACCACCGAGTTCAATGAGAGTTCCACAACCCCTTCGATCGCCTTTGGCTCAACTTCCTTGACCTCTCTCTCCTCACTTGAGGCCTTGCGTGACTCCACTTCATCTTCAGTTTCCACCAGCAACACTTGCAGAAATTGATTCCTGCACACATGGCTTGGTGTGAACCTTTCTTCGCATTTAAAGCACAATCCCTTCTCGAGTCTTCGTTGCATCTCTTTCTCACTCAGGCGTCGTGTGGTGATAGGCCTTTTAACTATCTGTTCACTGCATGTTTTAGCAGGAGCCGTCCCGTTTGGGCATTGCCCAGTTATTGCGAATCCCGTGGGCCTAATTCCAATAGGAGTTGGCAATGTTTGCGGCCTGGGGTTGTTGACAACCTTGGCCTAATTTCCTCCACACCCCAGTCCACCCCGACTGTAATTTGATACCCAAGCAATAAAATTGCAGTCACCATCATGGTTGTAGTTGCGGTCTTGGTGTTGCGGTATCGGAGTGTCGCGAACGATATTTTATATGTTGCGGAGCCATTTTTTTATTTGTTTTTACAATAAATATTGGCAAATATCGATTGATAACTGATATATCACCGATAAATATGTGAAATTCTAAATCCGTTGCATATCACTTGACCCAAAATTTGATAAATATTGGTCGATACTGCGTATTGGGACCGACATTTAATTGTATGTTGATACCACCCTAGTTTTGTCTTCCACCATTTGAGCTGCCTCCATGAGCTCATCCAACGCCCTTGGTCGCATCATCCGTACTTTCACTCGAATGTGGGTTTGCAATCCGTTGAGAAATGTGCTCTCCAGAACTTCTAGGGGAAGAGAACCTTGAAGTGCTGAAGGCCTGAAGCTAGTAGCTAGAATTGCTCGATATAATCCATCGAATCAATTTGCCTTGCTGCCAGGAATTTATCGTAGAGTGATCCTTTGTGGCGTGACCTGAATTTGGACAGAAGAGCGTCCTTGAAGCTACGCCATGACTCAAAATGCCTGCTGTCCACTACATACTAGAACCAGGCCAACACCTTTCCTTCCATGGCGATGGCCATGGCGATGGCCACTGTCTCTTGGTTTTCCTCGTTTACCACTTGATTCATGGCAAAATACCGATCCACTTTGAATATCTAACCATCCGGATCAGCTCCATCAAAGAGCGGAAACTCCAATTGGCAAGGAGGTCTAGTTTCCATTCTTAGTTACGGCGGACCTAGTGGCAGTACAGAGACATGCACAACCTCCGTCTCCTTCTGTAATCCGGTGTCTTTGATAGACGAGCTGGACATGCTAGGTTTGAAATACTAATCTAGCCTCCTTGCCAGTTCTCCCATCCATCTCTCTATCGACCCAATCCTTTCCCCCAATTTCATATTCTCACTCCGCGATTCACGCCTCTCCCTTACCAATTCCTTTTGCAACTGGGCAAACTTCTCTTCCAACACATTGATCTTGCTAGGATCCATGGTTGGTTTCGAATCGAAGGAGCTCTAATACCAATTGGTAAGCTCAGAGAGGGATTAACGACGAAGCGGTTTTAATTTTAATTCAGTGATCAAACAATCTAGGCTATCTGAGGGCCTGGTACCTTCAATTCCCAACTCCCCTGTCCCCCAATTACATAAGCGCATATATATATAGTGACCCTTTCCCTCCTTAAGACATAGCTAAGTATAATTAGAAAAGCTAAAATAAAATGGAGGGAATCTAATAATTCCCCCTTGACTCCAAAGCCAAAATAACCGAATGGCAGTAACAGAATGGGCAGACGTGGAGCTCAGCCCCCACTTCTCCCCATGTGCCTCCCACCTACTTATCTCCCTTAGTCATTTTGATTGGCCGTATGCTTCATAAGGAGTGGTGCATATAGCTGAATGATATGTCGTATTATACCATTATTCTGCTAAGAAAAGCCACTTGTACCACTCGATAGGTGCATCTCGAGTCATACAGTGGAGATATGACTCTAAACAATGATTAAGGACTTTTGATTGGCCGTCTGTCGGGGATGATATGTTGTAGACAGCTGCGGCGCGACCCCTTGTTTGAACAATTCCTGCCAAAATTAGCTCACAAATATAGGATCGCGGTCACTCATGATGGTTTATGGCAACCCATGAAGTTTATAAATCTCTTTGCAACAGTGGAATCATTGTTGGGATAGCTGAGTGCTACAAAGTGAGCATACTTGCTAAGCTTATCCCCTATTACTATAATCACATCCATTCCCCTAGACTTAGGTAACCCTTCAATGGAATCCATGTTGATATTTGTCCAACATGCTTGAGGAATGGGAAAGGGTTGTAACTTGCCAGGTATGCTGCCGTATCGTACTTATACTATTGACAAGTATCTCACTTTCTCACATACTCCCGGATTGCCTTTTGGAGGCCCTTCCAATAAAAGAACCCCGTAAGACGCTTAATAGTAGCATGAACCCTCGAATATCCCCCCCCCCCCCAGTGGTGACGCTTGGTAAGGCTCGAACAATTGTTGCCTTCCCACTTCTCTTGAGTAGGTGGTCGGAGTAGTTATACTTAGGATGGTGCATTGGGTCTTGTTGTAGGTTATTTATCAACTCCCTAAGCTGGGGGTCAGAGGCCCAACTTTGTTGGGTCTTTGCTAGAAGATTAGTGTGTATCGTGGACAATGAAACAATAAGCAACTTAGCTTCTTGAATTCTGGAGAGGGCATCCACGATCTCTTTTCCCTTCTTGTACACAGCCTCGTAATTGTGGGACATCATCTTGGCAAGCCACATGTGCTGGAAGTCACTGATTACCCTTTGGTCAAGGAGGTGTTTGAGTGGTTGGTGATCCGTCTTGATTTTAAAATGCCTTCTCCTCAAGTAATGCTTTTATTTATCCTCCATAAATATAACGTAAAGCATCTCTTTATCATAAATTGATAAGCTCAAATTTTTGGGTGAGAATGCCTTACTGATATATGCTATCAGTTGTCTTTCTTGCATTAATATAGCATTTGTACCAGCAGTAGAAGCATCACACTCAATGATGAATTGCTTGCTGAAGGCCGGGAGTGCCAGGAGAATTTTAGTGGTGAGATCGGACTTGAGCTATTCAAATGCCACTCTAGCTTCGGTGGACCATATGAAATAGCCCTTCTTAAGCATGTCAGTCAGAGGTTTACTAAGCATGCCATAATGTCGGATGAATCTCCTGTAATAACCCGCCTATCTTAGGAACCCTCGGAGTTGAGTAAGGTTGGAAGGTAAAGTCCATTCTTGGACAACCTTTAGGATCTGTGGACACACCCTGGAGGGAGATCACATGCTTAGGTATTCAATATGTGTAGCCCCAAACATACATTTGCTTTCCTTGGCAAACAGTTGGTTCTGTTTCAACAATTCTAAGGTAAACTGGATGTGCAGCAAATAGGATGGCCAGTGCACACTGTATATCAATATGTCATATAAAAAAACTAATATAAAACCTCTCAGAATCAACCGGAATATCATGTTCATCAAGGATTGGAAGGTGGAGGGAGCATTAGTTAAGCCAAAGGGCATCACTAAGTACTTATAATGCCCTTCTTGAGCCTTGAAAGTTGTTTAAGGAGCATACTTGGAACTCATACGAATTTGATGATACTCGGATTGAAGATCAATTTCGAATAATACTTGGCCCCTTGTAGTTCCTCCAACTATTCCTCGGTGATAGGGATGAGAAACCTGTCTTTAACGGTTTGCTTATTAAGCTCCCTATAATCCACATAAAGCCTCCAGCTACCATCTTCTTTTTGACTAGGACTATGGGTGAGTAGTATGGGCTCACACTATGCTGAATGATGCCAGGGTGTAGCATTTCGTGAATCATGGATTCAATGATGCTCTTTTGGACCGAAGAATACCTGTAGGTTTTAGGTTGATAGGCCCTGCCCCGGGTTGAAGGGGTATCTGGTGATCATGGGACCTCATTAGAGGCATTTGTTGTGGCGCCTTAAATACCTCTGCATACTTCTGAATTAGAGCCTGTAGTTCCTTCTGGGCTACCTCTTCTTTATTGATCAATAACAGTTTCAGATCTATCCCCTTTTTATCTCCCTCACACAGTTGTAATGCATATAAATGAGGTTTGTTATGTTTTGGAGACCTGGATATTGCCTTGTTTATTGCTTTGGCCTTGGTCACCTTGGTCTTGACTCTCTGGCCGCCCCTCAAAACTACCCTTTTGTCTTTAATCCAAAACTCTACACTCAAGTTGTTGTAATTCAAAGTAATCCTTCCCAAAGTGCTAAACCACTAGATCCCCAGAACCATGTCGCAGCTCTCCAAGGGTATCACCATAACGTCCCCTTGAAGTTCATGTTATGAGATCCTCCATAGCAACCCTCTGCACATATAGGAGCTTTGAAGAGCCCTTCCATTTGCTACTGCTACTGTCAGAGGAGTCTGCACAAGCCACAAGGTGGCATCCCACTTGTTTGGTCGTTTTCACATAAGTTATGAGTACTTCCAGTGTCAATAAACACATTAATGGGCTTCCTTTTAATATACCTCATATGGTTTAGTACGTAGGCATCTCGCTCAGGGTGTGCACCGAAATCTGCGGTTGCTCTTCCATGGTTGTCTCCCCGGCCGCTTCTTCTTCGGTGAATGCCGGTCCTTACCATCATTCTCCTCATCTACCACTTTGACCATGAAAATTTGCTTTTGGGCACAACGATGGCCCGGACTAAGTTTCTCCGTGCACTAAAGACATCCCCCCTAGCCCACTTAGCATCCAAGTCATCCTAGGACAATTACCTCATTTGATGGTTAGCTGAGTTCTTTGGATAATTGGGGGTCACTTTTGATGGTGAAATGGTACTGGGGTTGGAAGATTTTGGTTCAGGCTGAGGGGTAGGCAGCAGGCCACCTCGACCATAGTATCTCTGTCTCTAGATAGCTGCCATTTGCAGCTTAGCTAACTCGTATTCTACCTTTAAGGTTTGAGGCTTAAACATTCTAACACTATGCTGCACTTGGGGTTACAATCCCCCAAGAAACAACTCACCGCATATTCTTTCGGCAAATTCAAGCGAGTAAGTAGGGCATAAAATCTATTTTGGTATTCATTGAGGTTGGATCCCTGCTTGAGATTGGTCAATTATGCTATGTGGTTGTCAAAGGCCGAAGAACAAAAAGGATTTGTAATGGTCTCAACATATTCACGTCAAGTCAGAAACATGGGGTGTGGCTTGGCCTTCAAATATCCCTGATACCATTGGAGTGCTAAGCCCTCAAGATGAATTGCAGCTAGACGAACTCCATTGTTCTCTGGTTGGAAGAACTGCTCAGCTTGGTAGATCTACCCTTTTGACACCCTAGCCGTTGAATTTAGGGAATTCAACTTGGGCGGTCCTGTAAGGAATTGGGTGTTGGTTTAAAGGTTGTGGCCGATTTTCGGGGGGTATAAATGGTGGAGGTATGCCACGTTCAAGCAGTGGCTTTGGTATGGGAAAAGTGGATTGAGGATTAGCAGGCGAGGTAGATTCACGTGTTGGTAGTATAGGCGGTGGATTGTTGCTTGATGATGGCTTGACAAACAACGTTTGAATCCAGGGGAGGATTTTTTGGAGCACCGAGGAATTCTCTTGTCGTGACTCACACAACTGGTTCTGGAAGGACGTCTTCATCTCCTCCATGGAAGTTCTGAGATGATCCATTTCTTGACGAGTGGCTTACGTGTTTTCGGCCATGGCAGGTTTGTCTAGCTTTGATACCGCCGCAGCAGATCCAGATAAGAAGAATGGACCTCAAAAGTTAGGTCGGCGTAACAGTAGAGAAATTGATAGATTTCAGTAATCCTTCGTACACCAAGCAGAATTTAGAAGCATTACAAGAAATACTATGCCATGACCAAGTCTAAAAGTTATGGTAGACTCCACTCAAACACAGTTAAATACAAAACACAAAGCTTAGTACTCATTTGTATTGAAGGGGGCTCATCATTGCTTCATTTGTCAAATGCAGCGGATCATCTTGCTATTTATAGTCAAATGATTTTAAATAAAGGACGTTGCTCTAAGACCACTTAACTAATTATCCTCTATATTGTTGTAGAAATCATGTAATTACTCTTTTAAGCCATTTAATTTTTATGTATGCTATTTGATCTATAGTTGAGAATTAGCTTATTCTTGACTTGATTTGTTAGACGCTAATTAAATATGACCAATCTATTAATTAGATGCAATTAATAACGAAAACATAAAATGTATGGAGGAATCGAATAGTCAATTAATCCTCTAACTAAATACTATAAATAATAGGGTTTCACCATATCTTCGGTATTAAGAAAATTAGAACATGCTATTAATTAAAATAAACGTAATTTAATTAAATAAGATTTTAAATTATACATATAATATTGAAATTGAGAAGATTAGGCTATAAAATTAATCCTCTAACTAAATACTATAAATAATAGGGTTTCACCATATCTTCGGTATTAAGAAAATTAGAACATGCTATTAATTAAAATAAACGTAATTTAATTAAATAAGATTTTAAATTATACATATAATATTGAAATTGAGAAGATTAGGCTATAAAATTACAGGCCTTGGATCCGAAATCAGACTAGAAAAATAATGCTTTGAGTGCTGTAGTGTCCGGTCGTTCGTTCTACAGTGTTTGTCTTCGGCTCAGATGGTCACGAGAATTGGTGTCAAAAGACTTGGTCCACAAGTTAATCTTGTATCTTTTATTTTCTTGTATCTGAACTCACTCGTGGCTCCCTTTTCTTCTGTATGTTGCTGACTTCTTTCCTATTTTTCTCTTCCCTTTTGATTGGTTGTTCTGGTTGGGGGTCCATAGGGATAGATTTTTTTCGTTCGTGTGTGAAAATTCTTTACTTTCTTTTACTGACTTGTGTGCTGATTGCAGCTGCTGTGATTCTCATTATTTTATTCTTTTCTGCATGGTCATATTGCTGTTGACTTACGTGCATCTGCAAAATAAGGAAAAAGAACAAATAAATTTCCTGACATTTCTCCTTCCATATCTCTAACAAACAACTGGAAGTATATATTATTAATATTATTAGAATTTTGATAAGCATATGTTAAAATCGTGAAATAGTTCCAAGGCATATTTTATAATATGATTGCAATTCAGAATTTGTGTTACTTGGATTAATCCAAAAAATATCATTTGCTGCTTTATATTTATTAGTTGACTTCCTATTCATTTGCTAAATTAATAGGATTGCCGTCATTTTATAGGGACCAATACTAGGTGTTTTGAATGCTAGAATGTTATATTTATTACTATCTCTGGTTTTATTTAAGTGGCGTTTTATCTTTTGACACAAGAATTGAAAAATGATCTGAATGACTAAATTATCCTTAATAAAATATCATTAGAAATGGTAATTATTATTGAAAAGAGAAAGAGATAGATGCATAAAAGATTATGTAGTAGTTAATATTAAAGGGTAACGTAGGAAAAATAATTTGAAATTTACCTTGTAAATGTAAAATGACACTTATTTGTAACTAAAATTAAATTATTTAAACGATCCTTATTCAAAACCAGAGGAGTAATATGCTTAAATTTACAACATTAATGGATCATAAATTTTGATATAGCTAATTCTGGATAAATCAAACAAAATAAGATAATAAAAAGGTAATAATATAGGATGGTGTTTTAGGCGGGAATATGTGCTTGGTTTTTGATGTATAAGTTAATACAAATTGAGTCAAGTTAAGAAGAGGTTATCAATGGGGATAACAGAATATGAAAAAAAAAAAAGAAAAACTAAAGGTGAGAAAAGAGACTTAAATAGGATTTTTGGTACCTCCTTGAATCATATACTAACAAGAATCACTTAAGATTTCAACAATTAGGATAAATCTTGTGAGATTTTTAGGTTACACACTTCAAACTCATACACGAGAGTTGAAGGAAATGGTTTTCTACAAAGAGAAAATATTAGATAAGTTCTGAGTTGTTTTTCCTTTCTGCATATTTTAACACTTATAGTAGGGTGCTAGAATCATTTAGTTACACAGTAACTCAACCAAAAATAAAAAGAGGTTGTTTTGGTTAAATTCAAACTAGTAGTTACCAGCTGGGCACTATGTGATTAGTTTGATTTTTAACCATGAGAAGGTCAGCCATTATGAATATTATGACAAAAAAACCAAGGGGTCGCTATCATACTCTTAAATCTGACCTGTCTAATCCCATAAGCAGGCAATAAAATCATGGTTGCATTGTTGTGGTCTTGGGGTATTGCAGAGGATATTTTATATGTTGCGGTGGTTGTGGTGTAAATTTTCTTTATCTTTCGTAACAAATATTGGAAAATATTGGTCATATATCGGTAAATATTGACAATATATGTGTGATTTGTTTTCTCTGCCATGCATCATCGAGATATCGTATCCGTAGGGTCAAAATACGATACGTCTCAGTTGATACTATGTCTTGGTCGATATTTTCTTGTATGCTAAAAAGTAGAAGCAACAGTAAACTCTGTAGAAAAGTACAATATGATCCTTTTCAGATTTTGCTTTCTTCTAAAATCAGGAAAAGCTTATTATTCTTCTATAATTAGCTATTGTACTCTGCTAGTTGTTCAATTGATTTTTACATTTTATTTTATGTCCAAAAGTATCTAAAAAAACTGAGGTGGAACTGGAAGTGTTGGCAGCTGCCCTCCGATGCTGTCCCTGCTTTTAGTTGTGGTTGCTTCAAGCTTCTTGGTTAAAAGTAAGCCAAAATTTGAGCCACCTAAGGTTGGCAAAGAGGTGGCTTGCATGGCTTGAGTGTTATTACAGTAATTACTTAGTCCTCATTTTGATGCCCTACAAATTTAGAAAAATTAATGCCTAAGCTACTAGATGCTCCTGCATCAGTCATTGTTTTTAAAGTAACTAGTATTTCACCTGTGCTATGCACAGGATCTCATTTAAGTTTGGAAAATAACATGAAATACCAATGACAATGTTAACTAATAATTTGCTCTCGCAAATAATACTATATTGGTGTATAATTCTATTATTCTTTTCATGAACATAAAAAATGATCAAATATATCTCTCATTGAACTTACGACCCTATGTGCTTAACTATGTTAACAAAAAATAGAGTTTTTTCTGAATATTTATTTTACTAGTGAAGTCATTTGAGTTTCCCTCTATTTGTTGCCTCGTTTCTTGAACGTACTTAATTTAGGCCATAGTCATCGGTCTTAGTACCTTTTGGTAAACCTTATTGTATTCTTGTTATGAAAATTAAAAATACTTCGGATTGTTGGTTTTATCTTATTATTTTTAGATCTTTATAATCTCATTATTTACAACTTATTCTTTCTCTGTAAGTACCACGTCTAACTAAATATACCTAACAAACCTTATACTTTTAATTTAATTATAAATATACCCCTATTACTTAAACCCTACCTCTATTAATATTTTCTTATCATTATGATTAATTAAATCCTGCCCTTTTTTATATTTTCTTATTAATATTATTCCATCTAACCAATAATTTATTGATGGAGTATTTAAGTTATAAAATATACGTATAATCTTGCTTTAGCCACTCATTTTCAATATGGTATGAATCATTCTTTTTAATTTTTGAATTTACTGGTTCAATGAAATAACGGGTGATTAATAAATTACTTTTTATTAGTTGTTAGTATGAATTTTTTGCGCTGACTGTTCCTTTCTATGGTGTTCTTATGTAGAGTTGCATTTGCAGTTTTGAATGCAGAATATTACTCCCTCTGTTTCCTGAGAGGAAGTCTTTTTAACTTAAAATTTTTGTTTCAAAATTAAAGTTGTTTTTAGAAAAGTTATTTCTTACTTTTCATTTTTACTCCTACTTCTTCACTTTCTTATTTTATGCATTAATTGTCATATTGTTTTATAATAAAGGTTATCATTATCATATTAAAGATATATTTATTACCTTCTAAAATAGTGTATAAATTGCAAAAAAAGATTATCTTTTAAAAACCTAGGAGTAATTGTTTACCATAAATAACAGAATAGACTACCATCCTTAATGCTATATCAAATGTGTTTTAGACGGGGAAAATAAAATGTTCCAATGATTGCATTATTATATTGTAAGGATTATCACTGATATGCCACGAGCAATGGCTGCTCCAGAAATGAGTTTGAGAGAGGAGAATCCAAACATTAATTCACTGATCGCCCCCCTTACACATTTATGCTTACATATTTATATCTTTCATGGCTAACAACCTTGCCTATTGGATAAGAATGGAATCTTCCTCAACAACTCTAATGACTCAGCAATATAGAAATGATTTAATAAAGATTTAGCTAACTAACTAGACACCTCACCAGTCACCACCCAAGGATGCTCTTCTAGAAGGCTAAAGGAACAGAAAAGACAAACTAAACAGAGAAGCAATTATCAAGCATAAGTGGCCAGGATAAGCCGAGCTGGATTAAGCCATGTAATAGTCTTGTAAGTAATGAGGCTGTACCACCCTCCTTTTGGGCCTTATAGCACTGGTGCTTGTATCATATATATATATATATAAAGATAAAGATAATAATAATAGTTTTTTTTTTGGTTGGCTATGTTTGAGTAGTTGAAAGTCTTGAGACTTGAGAGGCAATGAACTTGGGTCGGTTATTATGTTTTTATTGTGTGAACATATAACTGAATATAATAGCTAGTAATTTTTTTTATATAAAAATTGGTATTATATTTAAATGCCATTTTTTTTCTTTTATAAATAGAGGACCACTATGAACCATTGATTCAATCCCTTTGAACCACTGAACCATCAAGGAGTTTGATTACATAGATTAGGAAAGCAGCTCTCAATCATATCCACCCCCTTGGTGATAACATTATTAGAATAAAAGATACTTTTTTTTTTTGTAAATAAATATACCCTTTCTGTTGTCTTTCCTATTTGCCTGTTTGAGAGTTAGTGTCTTCCTTGCTTTTTTCTTGAAAAGCTCATGGATACTCCTCTACGTCGCTGGGTCCAGGACTCCAAGTGCTAATATTGCTGTACTATTTGGCGATCCTTGTATGGCTTTGAATTTGCTGTAGTGATCGCTCAGTTCACAAAGTTTTATTCTACGCTGTCTCCTATTCTGAGCATATTTTCTTCCCTACTGACGAGGGTTAACTTTTTATGTAGGTAAAAACCGTTATAAACTTCTGATTTGACCAGTCAACCATTTGTAAGGTAGGGTTGATGACTGGTCCAAATCTTTGAAAAAATCTTTAATCTCCAAAATCTTCCTCACAATTTTCCTAGGACTTGAATTTTCTCCTGGCTCGTACACCTTGTCCACTTGTCCTTACACGTTATTATCTTCTTATCCCAATATATATATTTTTTTATCGTAGTCTCGTAGATAGTTCCCCCCTTCTTTTTTCACTCTCTTCGAAATCCTCCGTTCCAGTATTGTATATTTCGATGGTTCCCTCCCTTCCCTCTGTCCCTCTACTGTCTTCCGCAACCGCTCAAAAAGGAATATATAGAAGAAGAAATCAATCCCTCGATTGTATTGGAGACTTGATAGTCCAACTATTTCATATGAGCATTTTAAGTATTCAAATTGATATTCAGATTGAGTTCTAGAAAGCATAGATGTTCATCTGTTTGCTATGTAGGTTCTTTGTCGTCAATAGGCGGCAGCCTCATGATGGCGCGTTTGATAAATTGTTTCCTTATTTGGATAGCTTATCATAACTAGTTGTTCTTTTGGTGGATCTTGTATTAATATTCATTGGAATCATCGATGTGCTGTTGTATTGTGCCAAAAACTGATCCAATAAGTGGACTGAGTCACGAAAGCTGTTTGTCATCTCTCTTGATGGGACACAATATTTGAATTTGTCTCTGCGGTGTTCACCCTATGGTGACTTGTCGATGCAGGTTCAAGAAAACATGAAAGCAGTCAATGTAATTCCATTGCTCACACCTACCGTTTTAGAGAAGATAGAAGCAGTCGTGCAGAGCAAGCCAAAGCGGCCTGAATCATATCGGTGAATTTGTTTGTTGGCTTTAACGCACCCAACTACTTTGAAGGTGGTCCCTTGGACGTTTAACAACCCCGATGATTCTGATGCTGTATTACATATATTTGTTCTTTGAGAATGTTGCTGCCCTGTGAACAAAGTGCTATCGCGGAAGCATTTCACTTCATAAGTAATGTTTTTTTGAGCATCTTAGAGTCTTACGATTCTAAAGCTCCAGTGTCGTATATCACTTGAATGGATACGATGAAGTATTTGTTCTATGTGTTTGGAAAATGGTTGACTAATGTATGTTATTAGTCAATATCACGACGTGACAGATTCAATTAAGGTTTCAAGCATATTACAACAAAAGATTAAGCATTATATTATACTCCTGTCCCATTTTAATTGGTTGTGTTTATATTTTACGTAATTGGTTCTTTTTTTTTTTTATTTGAAGGAAAATGCTAACAATGGCCCTAATAGTTATTTAATAGTATTTCTCTACTGGTGTATTTGACATTTATTTCTAAATTAATACTAGTTTTAGAAATAGAAATAATTGCTTATCAATAATTTTAAAGAATAATTTATCCTCTATTATATAGTAGTCTTACTTTTATATTTATATTTTACTAGTTAATTTATTGCACATATATATATACAATTTTTATATATGTTGGATGCACATCTTTGTGGTATCATACTAATAATCTCGTATAAATGAACCTTTTATCTTAATTCATAAAATTGAATTTAATTTTGGCTAAAATAGAAACAATTTATTAATTGTCATATCTCAATCAACTAAAACCTAACAATTTTTATAATAAACTATTATAGATCCTTTACATTTATGGTGGATAAGTTCATTAAAATTGGATGGGGCATTGTTTATCTACTTGGAAAACTAATGCTTAGAACATCAGGACACCGATTTAGTGTTGGCATAAAGACATGTTGATGCTCAAGTAAAATATATAAGATTTGAGTAGAAAGAAGTGAAATGTAGAAGAATGAGAGTTACCGTAGTGATTTAGTCCCTCCTTTTTTCATCTTATTTTAAGGTAAAATTGGATCCGATTCGATCCGATTAGATAAGTTAGGATTAGATAAGAGTGACACCAATTAGATCTGATATGATAATAGTAATTATTATTATTATTATTATATATAATAATTACAATGATATTATAATTGAAGTAATGATAATATTATTCTAATTATGATAATTGAAATAATAATAGTATTATTATCATGAATGTTGTAAATATTAATCATTATTATCATAATTATAATTATGTTTATTCATAATACTAACTTTATAATAATTATAATAAAATATTTATAATAATAATAAACTATATCATCAATATGAATATTGATATTATCATTATCATTATATTATTGATAATATTATTATTTATCAAATTATTTATATTTAAAAATAATATTAATACTTGTAATAAAATTATTAATTAAAATAATAGTTTAATATTATGATTATTTATGAAAATTATAATGATAATGATTTTAATAAAAATAAAATCGTATCATTATTATATTATTATAAAAATTAATATTTATAATAATAATAATATTTTTAAACAAATAAAGTATTATTATTATTATTATTATTATTATTATTTACAGCACCCCCAAATTTTGAAACGTTTGTTTTTGGGCGTTTAGCCTTTTTTATTTAAAACTAATCATTAAGCCTTGACCTAATTATTTTATTAATAACCTTTGACTCATAATCTAAATAAATTTCTAAACTTTTTTCTTAATTATTTTTACCTGTTTCCTTTTGCTAGACCTATTCTGAACCTAATTATTTTTCTTTGATTATATTCATACTTGATAATTTAACCTAGCCAAATTAAACCTAAAACTAAAATAAAAGAAACCTATTTTCTTTTACCCTACCTTTTTACCTGCCTAAAATCTACCCTTTGCACATCCTATTCTCTTACCTTTGCATGCCCTATATTCCTCCCCCAATCACTCTTTCTATCCCCCTCCTCTTTTCACGCCTTGCCCACACCTCTCATCCCTCACCTCTATAACTAAACCATACCCCTCTCCCACCTACGACTAAACCAAATGAAGCCTACACCTTCCAACCTTACCCACATGTACACAAACACCTCCTCTCCTCTCCTTACGCCACTCCCTCCTCTTTTCTCCTTTGTGCACCACCAAGCCTCCCCTCCCTCTTCTTTCTTTCTTCTTTTCCTCTTCTTGTTCTTGTTCTTCTTTTTCCTCCTCCTCCTCCTATGCTAAACCAATCGCTGCACTAGCCCTCGTAGCCCACTCCCTAGCTCTGTTTTTTGCGTCTTCTTCTTCACCCTCCTCATCCTCCTCCTACGTTGAACCAATCATTGCACTAGCCCTCACAACCCATCCCCTACCTCCTCTTCTCTGCTCCATTTGGCCTCATCCTCTCAGCCTTCACCTACCCTCCATTTTCGTGCACTACCCCTTCGACCACAACCCACCTACAGCCTCCAGTCGGGCACCGTTCACATCAACACCCCTCACCCTCGACCACTGATCCTCCCTTCCCCTTCTTCTCCCTCTTCCTCACCAAGCTAGCCGACCACCTTTCCAACTCCTCCCCCTTTGCATGTGTATGGCTCACGCTACATGTAGGGGTGTGCATTATTGGATATTCTCATCCGAACGGAAATTTTTTTTGGATATCCGATCCGATCGGATATTCGATATCCTATATCCGAATCTGCATCCGAATACTCCGGATATCCGAAACATCGGATATTTCAAATATCGGATCAGATATCGGATATATCCGATTATTAAAAAAAAATCCGATTATTAAATTTACATATATAATCTATACCTTAATTTTTTTTGTAGAAACACTTGTTTAATTATTCAACCTACATACAAAACGATATAATACATGATTAATCATATCCACAAAAATTAGCTATCAAGATTTTTGAACAATGATGCTATAGAACCGTGGAACGACCTAAGTTAAAAGGCTCAGCAAATTTAGGAGTTTTTTTTCTAGTCTAGGTGCTTGCGTGTGTGTGAGCCGTGACCTATTTGACTGTTTGTAGAGTGTGGATGTTTATTTTAGACTTTATTTTAGTAATTATTTTTGGACTTATGTAATATAGTAAAAAAATGATCTAAACTTGAAGATTGAAAGAAAAAAAATCAGATTATAAATTAAATTATGCCTAAATATAACTTACTTATTATTAAAACCGGATATTTTTGGCGGATTGGATTATCCACTAAAAAATCGGATCGGATATCCACTCCGCTCAAACTTATATTTGACTGGATCGGATATCCAAAATTTCGGATTGATTTTTTCGGATACCGAATCGGTTTTTTGGATCTGAATTTTTCTGCACAGCCCTAGCTGCATGTACATTATGAGTTTGTGCTAAATTTTTTTGAGCAATTTTGGTGTATTCTATATATTGGGGTATTTTGATAATTTTAGAAAATAAATATTTTATTTTATAATTATTATTTTATTTATTAAATATTAATTTGATATTTTGGTATTATTTTTAGGCACAAAAGTTTTATTAGAGGGATCTCGTAGTATTTAGTAGGATATCGCTAATTTATTTTTTTGCTAGAATTCAAGTAACTTTTATACTATCCTAAAATGGTAAATTTTGTATGTTAGCATATTATGATTTTTTTGTCTAAAATATGTTATGCATGGTTTTTGTGTTATGCCATGCTATTGTTATTATATGAATTATTATATGATTTCGGATACCATGATAAGCGGTTAATATTGCATGATAGAAAATGATTAAGTAAGATTAGCCAGTATTGCTACGTACTCTTATTTACCAATACTACAATTAAATATAAGAGGATTTAAATTACGTACTAGCTACGACCACACCACAGAGTAAAATCGCGACGGTGCGTCGCACTTAGATGAGCCAGTTAGCCGCCTAGTGTGATGATTTTTAGGATAGACTATAATAAGATAACCAGTGATTAGGGTGCAATGGGGATGTTACATTCTCTCAGTGGGGGTAAATATAATACCCCTAAATTGAGAAACATGTTATAAGGTTTGATATAACTACTTATATCAATATACTATACCATCCTTCTAGTAATTTCATCCTAAGAACTTTCTCAAGAAGTGTGTGAGTGAGGAAGAAGTATTCTAAAAGGACTCATGTTGATCTGTGGTGTCAGTCGATCAATCCAAAAGCACTCTGGGATAGCCTCTGCGTGGTCGTATCGACCCAAGGTATTACACACGTACTCTTTGACTTTAAATCATTAATGTCTTATCTATTATTTACTTATATCAAATAATGTTATCATTCCCATTTATTTTATGACCCCACTATTCTTAATCTAAAGGAACGAGCTGATGCACCTTTTAGGACAAAATACTCTTGAGCCACTATTATTGTCCGATGGAATGGACCTATAAAACATATCGGCCTGATTCACATGATCTTTTACTTTAAATGAATAATTTATTATTTATTATTGATTTGATAGGTATAAGAAACAATTAAAGTAGGTAAAGAACAATCACATCAATAAAAATGTCATTCTCAAAGGTTAGTATCTTTATACTTACCTAGAAACCCTAAAATCTCATTTTAGGCATTACATTTTCTATATTTCCATTTTATCAAACAAATTTAGTATCTCTTCTTCAAATATTAATATTATTAGCATACCAAAAATTCAAGGCCAAAATCTAATGTCTTACACATGTGATAATAACCTTATCTCAAAAGTTATTATTTACAAGGCTTACAAAACCCTAGTTTCACAAGTAGGTCACAAATTTTCCTATAAGGCTTATACAAACACAAAATTACATAGAAATTCGTAAAACACAAATTTTAATAACATATCCAAAATTTGTGGCTTAACTCTAACTTTCACACATGTGATAATAAACTCCCCATTTTAGAGCTAGTATTCTAAAATTAAGCCATTTTCTTATTTTATTGAACTTATGGCATTCACGACTTCTCTAAACATTTCATATGATCCCATTAGAATATATTAAATCGTACAACACATTAAAATACCATAATTTCCATATTAAACCTATATTAACCAAAATGTCTTTACAGGTAACCAAAAACCCTTATTTAATGAACACCTTATGTGATTCGATATTATCATTTCCAAATCTTAAATTTATCACCATAAATCTTAAATAATAATTTTCTCACTTATTATACTCTTTTAAGCCTATATTACAACCACATATCACATCGATCCACTTAGGATTTTTCACGTAAAATATTATCATAATAATATAGCATACTTCTCAACCCACACATTTCTCATCATACAATATCAAGTTCTCATATCACAATATTAACTACATGTATTAATATAATGATAATAGCATTATAATACACAAATTCAAACATAACACTTAGCACAAAAATCCTAAACTACGACTAGTATCCTTATAGATTAAGGCTCTGGTTTCTATGGACGTATCCTATCCCGCCTCCTCTAGAACTTTTAGTAAGTCACCTAAGAAAAATTTAACAAAAAACCAACAGGATTTATTGATATAATTAGGGAAGGTTATAGGGAATAAAGAGTTAAAATATCTAAGGAAAAAAACTAAAATAATACTTGAAGGTGTAGTCGGTAAAATTCTACATAACAAAGGAAGGAGAAACAGTTGGAGGTATTGGTGCTTGGGGGTAGCAATGGAAGAAATGGACAAAGGTGGTGGGTGGGGATTGGTGGATTTGGCTAGTGTACAAGGAAGTGGAATGGTGGAGGAGGCTGAAGATGGAGGGCGAGCTTTGGTGAATGTGGTTGAAAGGAGGGTGTAGGTTACAGTGGAAATGGTCAAAGCTAGGGATGGTTTTTTTGGTGATTTTTTTTCTAAAGGAAGGGGGTAGGAATGGTGGATTTTGTAGCAGATAAGGGGTTTGTTTTGGTTGGGTTTGCTTTAGCTAATGGGGAGGGGGAAAATAGAGGGTTGTGGTGAATATGGTAGGTGGTGGAGGGTGTGTTGTTTTGAGTTTTATTGGTGGTATAGGTGAGGGAATGGTGAAGGATGATGGTTCTAAGGGTGATGGAATGGAAACGGATATTGATGGGGTGTTGGTGGGCTATTTTGGTGACGATAAGGAGAAGAGAAAGGGGGAGAGTAAGGCTGCAATGGTTGTGTAAATTTTTGACATACAATAGAGGACGTAAGTGAGAGGTTTGGGGCATTAAATGTGTTGTATATATAAACAAATGCACAAGTAAAGAGGAGATGAGGTAGTGAAGATCGATCATGCATGGGATACAATGAGAAGATCACACAAGGAGTGGTAGGAGTGAGAAGTATGGTATGACAAAGGCATGGTTGGAATTAGTGAATAATTCATATGCAAGAAGAAAAAGGAAGTAGGATAAGGGAAGAAGAAATAGGTTAGGGAATAGAAAATGAGAATAAAAAAAAGGGAAAGGAAAATGATAAAGAAAAAAACAAGTTTAGGTTTATAACTAGAGTTAGGTTAAATTAATTTTAGGTTGGGGTATTGGTATGTAACACCCCCAAAATTTACTACTGAAAAATTTGTTTAATTCAAAGGTTTAATAGAAATAAATAATAAAACTGTAAATTCAGGGGGCATTACCGCCACACTCAGTACTATACCGGTTCACTCCTACCGTTCCAGTACTAAGTGCTAAGGCTAAAAAGGATTAACTTCAAACACAAGTCACTAATTGAAACAAGCTTTCATAAAAGAAATGATAGTGTTTACCATAGAGAAATCAGAGTGCGGTTAAAGAGAGTTACAACCCAAGGAGTAGTTAAATAAGTTTTTGAATACATCAAACACAGTACGACAGAGTAAAATGATACACCGCAAAAGTAAGATAGAGTCCGACTAATCACTCTCAATCCCTAAGCCAAGTTTAGGCTCAACTCTCAGCCCCGCCCGATGCATCGTAGGTGTCGTAGGCATCGAAGACGTCGTCCCTTACCTGCATAAACTTAGTCGGGTCTCCTACTCGTGGGAATGAGCAGCACCCATGAAACGGGTGATTAGTACGCTACGTACTGAGTAAGGTAAAAGATGAGCTAAGGCCAAACATACAAATCATACAACATAGTATACATGACATAATCACATAAGCAGCATGTAGTAATACAGATGATAAAGGTTGGCTACGAACCGAGTAGACTCATTCTTTAGATCTTTAGTAAATATAGTCGATTCACATCATAGTCTTTATCAATCCATGTGAGTGTGGGAACCCCTCTATTATAGCCGGTGAACCAGTCATGCAGGGCAAAATGCTCCTAGCCACTATTATTCGGTGGTGGACCGGTCTGGCCCCGACTCACATGATGTTTCACTGTAATTACTTCGTATTTTTCCCATATTTTATCATCATTACGTTTGGTTTGTTGAGCATGGAAACCCCCACTACTATAGCCGGTGAAACGGTCATGTAGGGTAAATGCGCCTGGCCACTATTATTCGCTGGTAGACCGATCATGCAGGGCACCCCGACTCCTAGCCACTATTATTCACCGGTGGACCGGTCTGGGCCTAGCTCAACAATCTTTCTCTTTAAATGGATAGTATCTTATTCGATAAGTATTTCACCCTTGACATGCATGTTACCAACTTTCTACTTCTATCCTCTCAAGGGGGCCCGTCCCATATCTTGAGACTCTTGCACCCCTTATCACGCCCCGATATCCATTCCCCTTTACACTTATACATAATGAAAACCAACTCCTAAGGGTGTGGGTTAAGGCCCAACACCTCATGACATCAAACTCCACCTACTATCACCCTCTAGGGTTTTCCCTTGAAAGCCCTAATTGGGCCTATGTGGCCCAACTTTCTCTCACTCACACTACTATTACTTCATTCCTCGCCCCACATCTTATCTCAATTAGATCTAATCCCAAAACATATCACTTTACCTCTCTTCTTCGCATGTGATTGGAAAAAACCCTAGTTAGCAACTTCAAACCCTAGTACCTTTCTTCTCCCACAAGTAACCTCTCTATTTCCCACTCAATGTTTCTTTTCTCCCATGACACCCATACTCACCCCTTACATAATAAATTTCCACTCTTAACCCGTACTCCACTCTCCCTTAATTATTTTTTTACTTCCACATTTTCTAGATTACCGCTTCCTCCCAAAACCCTAATCAGGACCCTTATACTCCCTTACACTAACCTATGTATTATTTTTCATCCCAAGTCTCCAATCACTCCACAACTCTCCCCTTAGCTTATTTACACCCTAAATCAATTTTTCTCACGTAAAGATCACCCCCATGCAAGTTTTATCCATCCCATGCAAACACCCAAAGTCCCCATGCAAATTTTAAGATTCCCATTCATGGTTCCCATCTCTCATTCATTTTGATCATTCCTTCCTCTTTAATTTCCTCTCATGGATCATGAGGTATTTTGGTTAACTTCATATCCCCCTTAGTGAACTTACTTCCCATTTTCTTTCTTTTTATCCTTTCATTCCCATATCATATTAATAATCATCCTAGCATGCATGTCCTAGAGGGTCATATCATATCACATCATAATCACCATATATACATATCATACTCATGCCATGAGGAACACACAAACATACCTTAACTCCAAGTTACGCTACACATAAGACAAGTTAATGACAATCATATGATACACGACATAGCATGCTGTATATAGCATCCAAGGCATACAAGTCACACAACACACAAGGGCCTTAGCTACATCCTTACCTAAAATGACACCGGGCTTGGAGCACGCTCCTACGCCTCCTTAGGGTTTTGGCTTGATTCACCTATAAGAGGGAAAAAATAAGGATTAGTTTCCCTTCTACCAAAAATACTATTATTTCTTATCTTAGTCTAAGATTAGGGTTGCTATTATTAAAGTGAGCTTTATAAGTGAAAACTAGGGTCTTTACCATCAAGTTAGCCTACTAGATATTACTAGTCAAAATATACTTATGTTACTATTCATAACTATATTTATATTATTAGATCTAATAGCTTTATTTCTTCTAATAATAGTACTAATGCTTGTTATAATAAAATAGTAATAATAATAATAATAATAATAATAATAATAATAATAATAATAATAATAATAATAATAATAATAATAATAATAATAATAATAATAATAATGATCCTAGAAATAGAAGTCCTATTATCTTTAAGGCTAAGGCTAATAATAGTGTTAGGGTTAAAATAATATAATAATAATAGTAATACCAATAAAGTACTAATATTGCTAAAGATAAAAATGATAATAGTTATATTTGGAATACTAATAATATAAGGGTTCGAATGTTTTTATCACAATAATATTAACAAAATAATAACAATAATAATAGTAATAACCAGTAATGATACCATAGTAATAATGTTAGTAACAAAGGCATTAGGAATAATATTAGTAATATTTGAATAGTAATAATAGTAGTAGTAGTAATAGTAGTAGTAGTAGTAGTAGTAATAATAATAATAATAATAATAATAGTAGTAGTAGTAGTAATAGTAACAATAATATTAATAATAATAATAAAGATACTATATTAATACTGAAGTAGTAGCCTTTTAGATGATAATACCATAGTTATAATGTTTCTGAAGTTAGGTTAGACTGTAAGAGTAATAATAATAATAATAATAATAATAATAATAATAATAATAATAATAAGGGTAATACTATTAATATTACTATAAATTATTCAAACTTATATATAAAAGGTTTAAGGGTTGGAAAAATTAGAACACCACCTAGGGTTGGTGGCGGGATCGGCGGCGGCGTGTGGCAATGACGGCGGCGGCGATGGAGGAGGAAGAAAGGTGGAAAGATGGGTTTATAGGCTAGAGAAGTGGGAATGAGGGGGTTTTTGAGGTGGTGGAAGGTGTATCAGGTGGAGAGGGGTGGAATGGAGGTGGTGGTGCAGCTGAAAGTGGTGGCGCACGGCGGTCGGAGCGGTGGTCGAATGGTGGTGAAAGGTGGAGAAGGGAGAAGGAGAGGGAGGAAGGGAAATATGGGGGTATGGGGAGGTAGAGGAGGCTCCCCTGGTTGTTTTGGAGGGTAGGGGTGGCATTGGTTGTGACGGAATTGGCGGCGGACGGCGGTGCAAGGGGCAGCGATGGGTCAAAGTGGGTTGATTGGGTTGGCGGTTTTGCACGGCCAGGGTGGCTCATGCAGGGCAAATCGAGGGGCGAGGAGGGTCTATTTAGGTAGATGGTGGTGCGAGGGTCGGTTATGGGGGTGTTTTGGCAGGCACTGATCGTCGACGGTGGTGGATTATGGGGCTGTTTGGGCGGTGACGCATAATCGGGATTTCTGGGCTGCGAAAACAAAGGCCCAATTGTGGCTGCCTATGGGGGGTATTTATAGGATAAATGGGGTGGGAAATGACAAGGGGAAGAAGAAAAGAAGGGGCAAGTGCCAGGAATGCCGCCGGTGATGGCATTCGAGGTGGCACTGCCATGGCAGGGGCGATAAGGTCGAGGGAAGAGGGAAAGGAGCAGGTTGCTCGGGAGAAGGGAAAAGGGTCGGTTGGGGCCGAATTTGTGAAAGAAAGCAATGGGAGAGGGAGGAGAGGGTGGCCGAACGGTGTAGGTGGCTGCCGGTAGGTGTAAGGTTGTAGGGTCGGGTTGCAGCTGCGGGGGGGAAGAAGATGACAGGTTGGACCGGTCGGAAAAAAAAAGAGAGGACCGACGGGCCTGGGCAACGTGAAAAAAAAGAAGGAAGTTGGGGCAGGCCTGGCTGCACCAGACAGGGGGAGAAGGGAGTTTGGGCTGCAGGCTGGCCCAAACCGGGAAGAGAAAGAAAAAAAGGAAAAGAAAAAGGAAAGGGAAGAAGAAAAAGGAAAAAGGAAAAAGGAAAAGGGAAAAAGGGGAGGAAGAAAATAGGTGGTTTGGGATATTTTGGGTATTTAGTAGTATTATATTTTTTTGAATATTTAAAATTAATAATATTTATTATTATAATAATAATTAAATGATTTTTTTATAGATTAATTTGGCTACTTTGGATAAATTTTCCCTAACTTCCATGTTAATTAGTAGAATACCCTAATTTTTCCCTAATTAAATTCTTTATTATTTTCCTCTTGATTTACCTTAATTAACTCTCTTAATTTTAATAAAATCATTTATTTAATTAATTTTCCTAATAAATCCTTATTTGGCCATAATTTTTAAAATTAGAATTTTGGGGTATTTCATGGTATACTTTATGTAATAACTTTCTAAGGTTAGGTTTATATTAAAGTATTAAGAATCTGTAATAGGGACTATGATAAGGTAAAATATTAATTTATTGAGATTGGAATTAGGTTATGATATTAATTACTTGGAATTACAGTTTGCTAAAATTTTGGGCATTACAATTAGATCCCACAAGATACTTACTCATTCAACAAAAAAAATCTAACCATAACCACCTCCATCACCAACCACTGACTCTTTTACACTCTCTATCACCTATGCCAATTACTCCCATCACTCCTATTGCTTGCAAGAAACCCCTCATTAGATTTTTCCCTCTCTTTATTATCTTGGTGGACAATCATAAGTGGGTCATTGCTCTTGGTTGATAATTTTTACATTTATCCAATTTTCTACATTCAACTTTGCTCTCTCATCTCTCCTTTTCTCTTGTCTTGGTTGATGTTGTTCTTGGTTTCCCTCCTAAGTGCTGAGCCCCTTTTCCATTTTCCTCTTGCTTTTCCTTCATTTTATTATTGCTAAAATCCTTTAATTCTTGTATTTAAGTAAAATAGAGTTAATTTTATAGATTGGTAAAGGTTTTCCAAGCTCCCATTTTTAAAGTTTGAAAGGTTATTCCCACCTCTTTTGATCATTTGTCATCTATTCTAACTCTTACATTTCTCTTTATCTAATTCCCATTTTCATTATATTGGGTGATTAGAGGTTGAAAGTGCAATACCACGAATTTAACCTAACCCTAATCCTAGGCGATTAGTATCTTAACCTTCCTCTAGTTATTTAAGCCTAACTATAACCCTAAATTTCTTTAATCACTTTTCTCTTCTTCTCCTTTCTTTAGGTTTTCTTCCTTGCATGACCCCTTGCCTAACCGAGCTGCTTTGGTTTGGTTAATTCATGCCAAATCCCACATCATTCCATGTGTTTTGTGCTTGATCTGCACCTCCCCTCATTTGCCAACCCCCTTATCCCAACCCTTTCGCACACCACCATAAACCATATACCACCTTCTCCATTCCTCATTCCATAATCATTGCTTCACCAACCTGAACCCTGATCTCTTCTCCAGCTCTATTATGCCCATTCTTACTTATAGTTCTGCCATTATTGTTGCAGAAAAATCTATCTAGCATAAGCGCCTCACGATGTACCTCCATGCTCAACTAAAGCACCTCATGTTGTACACCATTGGCAGTGTGAAAGTCTCACATGAGCACCGCTATTCCAACCCTGTTCTCATCCTTCTTTAAGCAACAACACCCCAAAGCCCTTCCTTCATGTGGCAACAAGGTAGTACCACAAACCTCTGATGTTTCTGTAACACCCCCAAAATTTACACAATTTTTTTTACACAATACTTATAAATTAAAACCGTAAATTTCTGGGGATGTTATCGCCACACCTAGTACCGGACCGGTTCACTCCTACCATTCCGGTACCAAGTGCTAAGGCTAAGAAAATAATATTAATAATACCATTAATAATATAAATTTATAAAAATGAGAATCAGAGTACGCGCAAGTCTTACATAATTTGCAATACCAGCTATTATTTTTTTTCCAGATAATAACTAAACAACATTAATAAAATTGTTTCTATAACTCAAACATAATCAAAATAACATGATTCATAAATCAAAAAGGAAAATGGCCACGTCACTCTAGAGATTGATCCAACCCAACTATCACTCCGCCCCTCCTGATGTCCCATAGACATCGATAACATCAAAGTAAATATTTTCTACCTGCAATAGATCAGACAGGTCTTCTACTCATGGGAATGAGCAACACCCATGAAACGGGTGATCAGTACGCTATGTACTGAGTAAGTTAACCGAGTACTAAGGCCGGCATATAACACATGAAATCATGCATAAGAATAAAAGAATATAACGACCATCATGATAACATAATGTCGAACAATCATTCAGGTACGTACATAAATGCCCATTTATAATCCAATTCAATTACTTAATTAATCTCTGATCAGGAGTCGATTCATACCATGCATTTTATCAAATCCATGTGAGTACGGAAGCCCCCACTATTATAGCCGGTGGATCGGAGGCACATAGGGTATCATACCCTAACCACTATTATAGCCGATGGATAGGAGACACATAGGACTATGCGTCCTAACCACTATTCCTAACTAGTGGATCGGTTGGCCCCGGCTCGTATGGTGTTTCACTGTAAGTAATTTGTGTCTTTTAAGTGCTTTAGCAAAACTCTAGTTTGTGTTCATTGAGCTCGGGAACCCCCACTATTATAACCGGTGGATCGGTCACACATAGGGCAAAAACCCTAACCAACATTCCGAACCGGTGGATTGGTTGGTCCCGTCTCAATATCTTCCACTTTAATAGATTAGTGTCTTAAATATTTTATTCACAAACATTTGCCTAGATATGCATGACTAACTCCATGCAACCCTATCTCCCTTGCAAACCCTAACTCCACGTAAACCCTAACTCCTATGCAAACCTAACTCCATGCAAACCCTAACTCCACGTAAACCACTCTTCCATACAAACCCTAGCTCCCATGCAAACCTTAACTCCACGTAAACCACTCTTCCATGCAAACCCTAGTTCCCATGCAAACCCTAACTCCACGTAAAACACTCTTCCATGCAAACCCTAGCTCCACGCAAACTACACTCCCATGTAAATCCTAACTCCATACAATTTTGTGCAAAACCCTAACACCATACCATTTCATGCAAAACCCTAACAACACATTGTTACATTTCCCATCATTATTTTACCAACCTAACATGCATGTCTTAATGCCACACCATACAATAATAATAACATAAATATACACATAATTCTCACGCCACAATTTATTCATACAAACATACTTCAACTCCATAATCATGCTGTATTCATAACAATTATACAATATTCACACGAAATACACTATAATTAATATCACATGGCATACATAGCATAAACTCACATAGTACACATATGGCCTTAGCACCCCTTACCTAAATTGTCACCGGTCTTGGTGCACACTCCTATTCCACTTGAGGGATTTGACTAGGTTCACCTATTATATAAAAATATACTAGAATTAGGCTTCCTTCTAAAATTTTATTATTCCCTAACTTATTCTAAGACTTGGTTTTTAATTAACACAATATTACACAATAATTAACTATACAAAATATTGCTTAAAAATACAAATAAATTACTATTTTCATTCGAAATGAGTGGTGATATAAGGGTTTCTATCCTTCACCAAAATAGTATTAGTAATAGTAGTAGTAGTAGTAATAATAATAATAATAATAATAATAATAATAATAATACTAAAATATTATTAATCATACTCTTATTAGTAGAATATTAATATTAATAATACCATAAATCTTAAAATTACAAGGTGGCTTTCGAAACCACCCCATTTAATAATAATACTATTTGATAATGACAATAATGATGTTAATACTATATATATACTTATAATATAAAAGTTAATAAAGATAATAACAATAAATATAATTAGTATTAATGTTAAAAATGTTAATAATAGTAATAAAAAGCAAGGCTGGGAGACCTAATTAAAATTTTAGGTTTCGACCCCTTGAAATAATTACAATATTAAATAAATAATTAAACTAATAATAATAATATTATTAATAATATTAATAATAATAGTAAACATGTAATAATTCCATTAAATAACTAAAATTCGAGAATAATAATTTATCTAACTCAAGAATACTCCCAAACTTGTTAACAAAATTTAGCAATTAGGTTACAGTTGATAACAATAATAATAATAATTATAATAATAATAATTAAAATCAAAATAACATTAAAAATTAGGATATAAGTAGAATAATTTTTAATAAATCGAAGGGAAGGGTTAAGAAGGTCTAGGGTTTCACCTTAAGTTGGCGGAGATGGGTGGCACCGGCGGTGGTGCCCGGAGGTGGCCGGAAAAGTGATCTAAAAGGGGCGAAAATGATGAAAAATAGGGAAGGGGGAAGGAGAAAAAGAAAAGAAGTTTATGGGTCGGTGGAGGAGAATAGCAGGAGTTTTTGGGTGGTTCAGAGGGCAGTAGAAGTGGCGGATGTGGTGGTGGACGGTGGTTTAAGGTTTCGGGGTAAAAATTCTGGCGAGAGGACTAGCAAACTTTGCACAGTTATGGTGGCCCATGCGAGAGGAATCGAAGGTGGCAAATGGTTTAGTTAATTAGAGTGCGTTGCAGGGAAGAGTTTGGGAGGAAGAGGTGGCGACGAGGTTAGATAATGGTGGAGAACGGTGCATCTAAAGCTGCGGTGGCGCATAGACTTGTACTTAAGGTTTCGGGGAAAAAAATCTCGAAATCAGGCCATACAAGGGGTATTTATAATGGTGGAGGGTAGGCTCGAGTTTTGGAGGTTACCAGGAGGTCAAAGCCGGTGAGAAAATGGGGTGGTTATGGTGTCGATAGGTCAGTACGATTTCAAATCGTGCCCGACCTTCGTAGGGGAAAATGGGGGCAAACGTGGGGAAGAAAAGGGGAGTGGGGCAATTCAAATTGGAGTGTGCGTCGAGGGGAAGAGAATGGGTGGGAGAAAGGCGGTCACGACACATGTGGCCGGCGGTGCCATTTTCGAGGGGTGGAGGTTGCAGGTTCGATAATGGAGGAGAAGGGAGGAAGAAGGAAGGAGGTGAGCCGGTGGTCAGGGGAGAAAGAAGGAAAGGGAAAAAGAAAGGGGGAACCGGGCCGTTTCGGCTAGTCTGTAAGGCGTTTAATGAAACGCGACGTCTCAGGGAAATAAGAAATAAAACGCCACATTGGGAGAAGCAGAAGGAAGGGAATGACGCTGGGCCGTGGGAGAAGGGATGAAAGGATGACGGGTTGGGCCGCGCTCCAGGCTCAATCCGGTAGGAAAAAAGAAAGAGGAAAAGAAGAAAATAGGGAAAAGAAAGAAAAAGGAAGAAAGAAAGAGAAAAAGGAAAAAGGAAAAAGGAAATTTAAGTGGTTTGGGGTTAAATAAGTTAATTAGAATATTTGGGGTAATTAAAATAAAATATTTAATTAAAAATAATATTAAATTTTCTTTTTAGACTAATTTAGTGTTTTTAAAAATATTTCTCTTAAATCCCTTTTTAATTAGCAAAAGCCCAATTTTTTTCCTTTATAAAAATATTTACAAAATATTATTAATTTACCCTGATTAAATCTTTTCTATCCCAAATAAATAAATAAATAAATTAATTTCCTTATAAAACCTCATTTAATTATATTTCCTAAAATAAAAAATTCTAGAGCATTTCAGTTTCACCTCCTCACTCATGTGAGAACCTCACATTTGCACCCCTCTACTTGCATGGATAACTCACACATCTTAGGCCCTAAACAAGCCTCCCTCATGTAACAACCAACCTTTTCCTTTATTCTTCCTTTGCCTTGCCTTTCCTTGCTTATTTTTCTTATATTCCTAATCATGGAGTTTTCTTATTTTTCGGTGATCTTCTAGTATTTTTGGAGGTGGAGACTTAGGATCTTTTTCTTTCTTAGAGACTAATGATATATGGGTAATGATACATATCTTAAAATAGGGGTTTGATGCTATATAAAAATTGTATACAATATCATGTTAGTATAGTTCTATTTCTTAAAACCATATTGTTATTGTTATTCAATTATCTTGTAGTATCACATTATGAGAGTAAGTTATGTGAATTATGAGCTTTTTCACTTGCTTATTTGGTTAAACCTTGACCTGTAACCCTAACCTATTGGTATGATTTATGGTTTTGATAAAGTATGAAGAGTGAGTTGTAAGTACAATTAAGCATTATCATGATGAAATATGTTGGATGTTGAAAGTTTAAAGTGTTGGGACTTATAGTATTTTTGGGAAATGTTTGAGTGGGTTACTATCTTAAAGGTATTTGGGTCATTTTATAAATTTTTTTGGAAAGTGAATATAGCATGGTAATCATTGAGGCTTTATAATTTAATTTTTGTATAACATGTTAGTGTGTAGGCTTACTATGGCATACGTTATAAAAAGAGAGAAATTGGGTACATTTACGCAATATAAGGGTATTCTAGTTAACTTGGGTTAAATATGGAGCTTTGGATTTTATAAAGTGTTATTGGGTCTAAATATGCTTATAATATTATTTGAAATTGTAACACCCCAAAATTTACTTCTAAAATTTTTGTTTTAGTGGAAGGGTAATAACAATATAGTTGGGTGTTACCGTTGTATTCGGCAAGTCTATCTTACCACACTATACTTACTATACTTGAAAAAAGTGAAAAATTAAATATCACAACAGTCCCAAAGGTCTTCTTTATCTACCCGTCTAACCCCTATGCTGAAAAATTGGAGGTCCACCTCCCCAAAATTGAATTTGCCCTCAAGAACCCTACGTCTCAGACTTCCTCTTTCCCATATTGGAGGCCTACTCCCGAACCATAGTAGTGACAACACATGCTTATTTTTACAAAGCGATAAAGTCACGGAAAGCCATGCGCCCATCATACTACGGATGTTGACGTGAATCACCAACTCAAACTAAAAGACCACTATCAACTAGCTAACTATTATACCCAGCTCAAACACTAACAAATCTAAAAATGAGCATGGTACTCTGGTGCGAGGCCTATGCTTGTGTGTGTTTAGTTCAACAATGTTCAGTAGGGTAATCATAGTAATGAAGCACAACATAATCGTGTAAGTATACCAGGTAGACCCAAGTAGTAAAGTGATGGGAGGCTATCGATCCCCTAAGGATAAAGAGGAATGAAATATGCTAGCTAAAGTCAAGTATACTATAAATCCACTAATGTGACTAAATGTTGATAGGGTGATGTTGAAAATGTAAAAAAGTAATTGAATGCACAAAAAGTTAACAAATTTATTGTAGGATAGATGGGAAGGAAATCAGGAGTTAGAGTCATGAGAGGAGAGTTGTAACATTACTGTGTGTACCCTATGACAATTCATAGCATGTTGGGCTTGATGGATATTAATCCTCTTAGACTCACTAGGCTTCACTCAGTGGTGAAGCATACTCTCAGACCATCTTCATCACGGTGCGTGGGCCTTGGTAATGTCATGTAGTGAGGGTTGGATGATTAATGACAAGGTCTCTTCACCTTTCGATGCTAACCCTATCACCATTTGTCATCGTAAGTTCTGCACACTATCCAGTTGATGTATAATTTGGACGAGTGCCAAATATGGCCAAACATTGAACACCTCGACAATTGCAGCTTAAAAAATGAAGTATCATTTAACTTCACATGACTAGAAATGTCAAGATTACTACAACAAAGGTTTCCAAAATTTTTCTTTCACTAAGAAGCTAGTCAATGCTAAACTTCTTCCAGACACATAAAATAATGGAGAGAAAGAAGGGAGGGATTGGGTAGATCATGGTAATCCAACCCTTAGCTAGCCTAATCACTCCTTTTTTCCTCTCTCAATGGAGCTCTACTAGGACTCTTCTCCTTTTTTCCTGTCTCTACTACTCTTCCATTGTCATTGTTATTTTTCTCTCTTTATGGAATCCTTGATTTTTCTTCCTTGATGATTCTCCTTGCTTCGATCCTGGGGTAACTATAATGTGCATCCATACAGATAGGACAAATGTCCCCTGGTACTGCGATGATCGGATGCACCCAAGCGTTAGGCGGTTGTACCCTATTGTCAGGTGGCAGTGCCTTGCAGTGGTCCTCAACTGAATGCTACCAACTTTAGGAAAATCATGCATTCTTCTTTTTTGGGCATGCATACCTGTGATGGCAACTTGGGTGATAGCTCCTATAGTCTTGACAGGGTGCATAAATGCCTTGAGACATTGGGGTGCCGCCGTTCCTGCACATGCCTTAAAAGGAGTTGAGTAAAATCATTAAGCCTATGGGGATTCATAAGAGTGGAGAGTGCTATCAGTTCATAGGATAAAAGAGCTATTTTTAGGTTAATATCAAGCGAGTCATTCAAGATCTCAAAATGTGGAAAAATTGTTAAGACTCACACCCTATGACTCCCTCATGTGGGAAAAAATCATGGATAATGATACTTGCAAGTTCTTTTTAATCAGCTCAAACCCACTCATATCACTTCCCCCAAACTTAAGTTGTTGCTCGTCCCAAGAAACATTATAACAATGTAAGGGGAGCCCCTATGTAAAATAAGGTAGCAATTCTTAGCCTTTTTCATGTTGAGCTTCTGGTTTTAGCTAATAAACTTCCTGTAGGTGTGCGAGATATTAAAAGAGTTAGTAGTGTGTTGTGTGTGTGGAAGGAATTTTTATGGGTTTTTCTTAAGGAATTCCTACTATACCAATAAGGGTCATCAAGACACTTGTGAACTTCATCATCCTTTTCCATTAGTCGGCCTACTCATTATCCCTAAGTGAAGGTTTTTTTAACAGCTTGAAATAGGGTTTCCTTAGATTGATAGGGTCTTTTTTACGTATTCTGAACTGAGAAAGGTACCCCTGGTTACTCCACCCAAACACCTATTCTGAAAATGTTCAAGCAAGTTTATCACCCTACTAAATAGTTTGATGCAAGTGCACACATGGTTCTCATGCAATTGCCCCTAGTTACTAGGTGTTTCAGGCATTAAAGCTCCATTCTCAACTGTTAATATGACAAGATAGGCTCTTAACTACTTGTTAGGGTTAATTCCCCCAAACTTATTCAATTGCATCCTTCACATGGTGGTTATGGCATATCTCCTATCACTTTATCTTGAGGAAGTTCTAGTGAACGTACCTTTCTCCTTAGTGTAAAGTCTAATAGGAGATAAAGATATTCCTCATTTCCATGTGCTCAGAGTGTTTCCATGCTGATGGTTTTAACAATTCTCAATTTTGTAGGGCAAAAAAAATAGATATGACCATGAGATCAACATGTCCTATAAAGAATTTGAATTAGCTTACTTATTTCACATGCAAGGTATTCAAGTTAACAACTCATTCAATATTCATGTGTGCATAGATTTCATTGTAGGGATAATTACTCAATTCATACAAGAATTGACATGGTAAGTAGTAGGGCTACATTTGTTGCTGAGATTCTACATATCAGTCTTCCTGGAAAAAAATTAAAAAATCTATGAAAACAGAACGCATGAAAATTTTACATCATTAATTAGTATTAGTACTAGAACTCAAAGATATCATTGAAATATAATGATATAATAACTAAGATAGGCCCTCCCTTGGACAAAAGTTGACAGTGTCTTCACTGTTAGGGTGGGAAGGTAGGGGAAGTAAAAGATAAAAAAAAGATAGTATGGCCATGTGACTAGTATTCAACACAAATAAAAATAAAAAAGAAAATAGCCGTAAAATAACCAGCTTCTTGGTAATATGGAAACGGGTTAAACTGATTAGGATGGTGATGGCTTCGCTAGTAGGGTTGCGAATGGTGTGATAGTAATTGTCATGGGGTCAGAGTCTTCTTTCTCAGATATGTCTGAGTATTCCTATATTGGGATGTTAGCCTGGGTATCAATCACTCCTTTACCTTTCAAGGTGGGGACAAATGTCACCCTACTACATTGTGCCTGATTTTATTTCCTCCTCCGACTCTTGTGAGCATACCGATCTTACCTCCTCTAAAGGATTGATTGATAGTTTCATCCCTAGCTTAACTCTCCCAGTTTCTAAATTAATCAAACCAACAAATTCTAGTGCAGTTAATAGCTTTGTGATGATTGTGATGATTGATGAGTTCATATTTTGACACATTTTATACCCTTATAATCTTAGTTTTTAGTAGTTTATTTAACTAATATAGGGAAATAATTATTGTTTTATGCTTAAGTGGTAAAAATTGCATAAATTTTATTATTTGAGCTAAAATGATATAAATTAAGTAAATTTAGAATAAAATATTATTTATTAATATTTATTGAATTTTATTTTGCAGGTATTATTTTTTTAAATAAAAGAAAATAAAAAAAAGAAAAAGAAATTTGACCTTTGGACCAACGGCCGAAGGCCGAAGGCCCAAAGGCCTGGAACACAAAACGTCGCCGAAGAGGAACGAGACGGCAGAAGAAAAAAAAAGCCGCTCGTAGGGGAAGAAAAGTCAGCCTTAGGGCTGACGTGGCAAAGGCACACAAATTTTATAAAAAGCATGCGGCATTAATTGAGAAACGAGGACGGTCTTCAGAGAGGGAGAGACAAAAGAACAGAGGGCGCGTCTGGGAGTGGGCGACGAGCCTTGAGGAGAGACAGTGACGCGCCGTACGGAAGAAGCCAGACGACGCACGCAGGGCAGAGCTGCAGGAAGGAGAGTGACGCGCCGCACGGAATTCGAGGCAACCACAGCACAGCTTCCGTCAGCGCCAGCGACGAAAGAAAAAAGAAAAAGAAAAAGAGAGAATTGTACTGAAATTCAAGCCCCGAAATAAGGAAGAAAATTTTGAGGAAGAATTTAATACCGGTAGAATTTATTTCAGATAAAATTAATTTTTATCTGAATAAATTCTTGAACTTTTATCCAAAATTAATTCCGATTATTTCTTTCTCTTATTTTTAATTTATATTTCAGATATATATTTCTGTGTAATTAATTCTTTAATTATGAGTGGCTAATTATTTATTGTTAGGGAATGAATTGAAACCCTAGACTATGGTTTGACTTATAATTTTATTTTCTTTGTTTTGTGAGATTGTTTCTTGACTCTATATTAATTGCTATCGTTTATATGTATAATTCTGTCAAGTATAGTTTATTTGGTGCATGCCTTGTTCTGGTACCTCATAAGTGACAGTATGTAGGATTAATTGCTTGCCTGGTGGCCATCTAAATATACTAGAATTTATATGTATAAATTGCTGCTAGGTTAGATAACAATTCACCTAATCGTTTTGTGATTCTAACCGAAGTGGTAAAACGTTTCGATACGTGTGGGTCAAGGAAAGGAAATACAGCTAGACATGCTTTTTGTACTAGTTTGGGTACTTAGATTGACAGCCTTCCACTTACACTTAATGCATTAAATCTAGTTAAATATAGGAGCCACTTGTTGCTGCTATACTGCTAGTATTTAATAGGGTTAATATTGGCGCTTTGTCGTATTAATTTAATTAAGGGAAGTAATATAAGGTGTATAGACCTGCTTTTGGTGTGCAACTTGGTCGATCTCATTATCACGATTAAAAGATGACTTAGAAATAAATATTATATTACAACCTAGTCTAGTGGTGGATTTTTATTTCCCTAACATATTTCTCATATCTGCGGTTTCCTATTATTTTCATTATTAGTTTATTTTATTTATTCCTTGTATTATTATTATTATTATTATTATTTTTATAACTCCCATTAATATTTTTATTATTTATTTATTCTGTGTTATTTAGGATTTTTATTTTTAGTTTTAGTTTTATTTTCAAGCTAGTTGAATAAAGGTGAGCCCTCTCAATCCCCGGTTTAGAACGATACCCTTATTTACCAGTGCTACAATTGACAACAACAGGGTTTAAATTGCGTGCTGGCTACGGTCGCACCAATGATCTCCTCCTACCCTATTAATGGTATATCCATATCATCCTTTAACCCCTGCATCTTTTCCTCCAACCTTATCTGATGTTGCCCTGGATGTGGTGATGGTGACTTGGCTTTAGGAGTTGGTAAAGGGGTGTTGAAGAAGCGATTTATGATAATTTGGTTGATAGAGTGGGGTTTTGTGACCTTTTCCTCATTGTCTTTTAGAGGTGCTGCTACCTTGACACAAAGACCGATAACTAAGGTAGGGTAGAAGATTGGACTCTGTAGCTTTGTGGCCACTATTTCTAGTTGATCTTGCACAATCATCCCAATATTGATGGTGCGTTTGGTAAGGATGCACTAAAGTAAGACCATACAGTCAAAAGAAATTGACCGGTCATGTGTGGTAGGCAGTAAACAACTTCTAAGAAAATGGTACCAGACCTTTGCTTGGGAGAGGAGTTGTGGGTAGTCATAGTGGCAATTACTGTTGGTGGTGACTCTCCATTGTGTGCCCGACTTCATTAGGGTAGTGAGAATGTCAGCTATAACTTCTATAGTGGGGTTGCCAATCATTTCAGAGTATTCATCAATATCGAAAGAGGGTAGGCCATAAAGGTCGTTGATGGTAGTTGAGAGGTAAAAAACTAAATTCCTGCAGACATAAACCGTCTTCATTTTTCTCTTTGTGCCAAGGTTGGAGTAAAATTCAAGGACTATGAGTGGTGAAAATTTTGGGGGGTGCTGACAGAAAGTGGCCCATTGATGGTGGTTGATAGGGTTGGCGATGTACTATGGTTGGTCAGGTAGGGTAAAACCTCTCTTGAAGTAGATATCGTGGTTGGCCAGGTTGTTAAAGTGTTCTTAAGTAGTTTCAGATTGAATGATTGTAAGGGAGTTGGTTGAACGCTTTAAGCTCTTGGTTGGTGGAGTAGAAGAGTGGGTTTCCTTATCATCCTTGTTGGAGGAGAATTCATTTGAGGAGACTAACAGTGTTGGGTGTTCTTTAGAAGTTGAAGGTTTCTTGTATTTTTGAGCAGGTTTGGCTGCTACTTATGCTATAGAGCCGGTTGTTCTTCACGATATTTTGGGGTTGGAAGCAGATGACGATGATGATATGGGTACGGTTATACATGGTGGTGAATTTTCTCATGAGGTGGTGGTGACGGTGGTCTCAGCTTGCTTGGCTGAGGTGGGTGAGATGGCTAAATATTCATCAAGAAAGTGTTCCTCCTATAGTAAAAGACTATCGGACTTTCTTCGACATTTGGAACAAGGAGGCTAAGGTGGATTGTTGAAAATGGGCAAACGAGAGGTGAAGTATAAAGACAAATGGGGAGAATGGGAGGGATTCAAAATAGAAGTAAAGTTGGACAGACAGTATGTACCTGATGGAAAGTGACGGAATCGTACATGCACGCTGAGTAGTCGCCTGCCACATGATACACTGAATCATCCTACAATATTGGAAATGTTAGTCCTTATGACACATGGAGCATACCTCTCTACCCCTCCTTTCAACTACTCATTAACCTGGTCATTACTACACCGATAGGGTACAGAAGTTATAGTGTCAATTTTTAAGAAAATTCCAAAACAAAACCAAAATTAAAGTGAAGCGTACAGAATAAGAGTCAAGATAAAAAAAAATCATAGGTTGCCTTCTACGAGTGCTTGGTTTTATTCCCTTAGCTTGATAGCTTGATGCGACCCTATGAGGTTCGTAGCAAGAGTGTTTGAACTTTCTTGTTAAGATTTTTAGCCTGATAGGCTTTTACCCAGTGGCAGTCAACCTTGAATGTTCCTACTGTTTTTTGGTCTTTGAGTTCCACTGCCCTGTAGGGATACACATGAAAAATTTTGTAAGGTCCTGTCCATCTCAATTTTAACTTCCTAGGGAACAACTTCAACCTTGAGTTATAGAGCAACACCAAATGCTTAGGGTACAACTCTTTTGGCTTCAAGTGTTGGTCATGAATTTCTTTGTCTTTTTCTTATACAACCATGCACTATTGTAAGAAGCATTTATTAGTTCCTCAAGCTCATTCAGCTATAATTTTTGAGTTTCTCCTGTGGTGGTTAGATCTAAGTTAAAAGATTTAAGAGCCCAATATGATTTGCGCTCTAACTCAACTAGTAGGTGGAAAGCTTTTCCAAACACAATGCAGTAGGGTAACATTCCCAGGGGCATTTTATATGTTATCCTGTATGCCCATAATGTGTCATTTAGTTTGGCCGACCATTCTTTTCTATTAGGGTTGACTATTTTTTCTAGGATTCTTTTGATTTCCCGATTAGGCATCTTAGCTTGACCATTCGACTCTGGGTGATAGGCTGTAGCTACTCTGTGATGAATTCCATATTTTTGCATGAGCTATTGAAATAACTTATTGCAAAAATTAAATGAGTACCACCATCGCTGATAATTACCTTAGGAGTCCCAAACCGCGTGATAATATTTTGCTATAGGAAGCAAATCACCACCCTGACATCATTAGTTGGTAGTGTAGTGGCTTCTATCCACTTGGAGACATAGTCCATTACTACCAAAATGTACATGTTGCCAAAGGAGGATCGAAATGGGCCCATGAAATCAATGCCCCATATGTTAAACAATTCCACTTTTAAGATTTCTGTTTGAGGCATCTCATTTCTTGTCGAGATGTTCCTAGTGCGTTGACATTGCTCACATTTCTGGAGCTCTTCCCTAGCATATCTGAATATTGTGGGCCAATAGAATCCACTTTGCAAGACCTTAGCTATAATCCTTATTCCTCCAATATGACCTCCATAGTCTACGTGGTGATAAGTACCCAATATTTCCTTAGCCTTCTCTTCACTTACACACCTTTGCATTATTCCATCAATACATTGACAGAATAGGAATGGTTCATCCTAGTAGTAGTACTTGAGTTCATGGAAGAATTTTTTCAATTGTTGGTGATATTTGTCAAGGAGTGGTATTCTACATACCAGGTAGTTGGCGATATCGGCGTGCCAGGGTGGTTAACCCTGCCTGACTTTCAGGAGTTGTTTGTTGGGGAAGTCTTCTTTAATTTAAAATTATTTTTGATCCTCGATGTACCTTTCCATTCTAGAGAGATGATATGCAATTTGATTTTCCTTCCCTTGACGGTCCTTGATCTCGATGTCAAATTCCTGCAATAGTAAGATCCATCTTAGCAATCTAGGTTTACTATCTTTTTTAGCAAGTAAAACATGAATTACAACATGGTCCATGAATACAAAAACTTTACTTCCTAGGAGATAAGACCAAAACTTATCAAATGCAAACACTACTGCCAGTAACTCCTTTTCAGTAATAGTGTAATTCAATTTTGCTTCATTAAGTATTTTACTAACATAGTAGATGTTGTGGAAGAACTTATTCTTTCGTTGTCCTAGGACTGCTCCTATAGCCTAATCACTTGCATCACACATTAATTCAAAGAGAAGAGTCCAATTAGGTCCTACAATAATGAGGGCTTTGGTGAGTGTTAACTTTATTCTCTTAAAGGATGCTTTGTAACATTTGTTAAAATTAAATTTTTTATCCTGTTCCAATAAATGACAAAGGGGTTTAGCAATTTTGGAGAATTCCTTGATGAATCTTTGGTAAAATCCAACGCGCCTTAGGAAAATTCTCACACCCCTAACAGTGATGGGAGGAGATAATGCTTTGATAACCTCCACCTTTACCCTGTCAGCCTCTAGTCTTTGCGGTGAGACCCTATGACCTAACACAACACCTTCTTGAACATGAAATGACATTTTTTCAATTAAGAAATAATTTTGTCTCCTCAAATCTTACCAACACTCTTTCCAAGTTTGTTAGGCAATCTAAAAACTATCCCAATCGAAAAGTCATCCATAAAAATTTCTACTATATCTTCTACCATGTCGATGAAATAGCCATCATGCACCGCTGAAAAGTTGCGGGCACATTACACAAGTCAAAAGGAATTTGCCGAAAGGCGAATGTGCCATAGAGACATGTGAATGTGGTCTTATGTTGGTTATTGGGTGCAATGGCTATTTGATTGTAACCTGAGTGTTTGTCCAAAAAATAATAAAAAGGCTCTTCCTGTTAATCTGTCAAGAATTTGTTCAATAAAAGGGAGGGAAATGATCTTTCTGGTTGGCTTTATTGAGTTTTCTATAATCCATGCAAATGCGCCACCCTATGACTATGTGGGTTGTGATTAATTTATTTTTAGAATCGTACACAACTGTCATACCTCCTTTTTTGGGACACATTGAACAAGACTTAGCCAATTGCTGTTGGAAATTGGATAGATGATACATGAGTCAAGTCATTTAATGATTTCCTTCTTCACTACCTCCTTCATCGTTGGGTTGAGTTGTCTCTACTGCACTAGTGATGAGCTAGATGGATCCTCTAGTAGAATCTTGTGCATGTATATTGTTGGACTAATTTCATAAATGTTTGCCATGGTCTATCCCACTAACTTCTTATGTTTTTGTAGCAGCTAAACCACCTGCTCCCATTAAGATTTAGGTAAGGTAGATGATTTAATAACTGGTAGGGTGTCCCTCTTACCTAAATAAGCATACTTGATGTGGGATGGCAATGGATTTAGTTCCAACATGGAAGGATCCATAATTGATGATTTAGCTGGTTGTATCTCTCCACTGTTTAGTCTAAGAGATTCTCGATATGTTGAGTAATTTATCCAGTTGCACCCTACCATATCCCCTTCATATACTCACTGGGACAATGGGTAGGGTAGCTGCACACTAGATGGTATATATCAAATAATCTGGATTCCTCATGAAATGTTCTTGCAACAAACTCATCATAAATAGTCAAATCAATAACATCAACTTGCGAACATTCGTCTAAGTCTTCCTCTGGTAGTTTCATAGAATTGAAAACATTGAACGTGATATGCTCCTTGTTAACCCTCATTGTAAATTCTCCCTTCTACACGTCTATAAAGGTCTTATCAGTGGCTAAGAAAGGTCTACCCAAAATGATAGGAACCTCCTTGTCGTCCTTATGGTCAAGGATTATGAAATCTACTTGGAAGATGAACCTGTCTATCTTTACTAACACATCTTCAATTTTTCCCTTAAGGTGGATATATGATTGATCAGCGACTTATAGGGTGACTGTGGTAGGCCTTGCAACCTAGTTTCCTAAAAATGGACATAGGCATTACATTGATATTAGCACCAAGGTCACAAAGGGCCTTACCATAATATTTGTCACTGTTGGAATAAGGAATGGTGAAAATTCCAGGGACCCATAACTTTCTAGGTAGTTTTTGTTGGAAAATCAAAATGCATCCCTAGGTTATAACTACCATTTCATATTCATAGTCTTCTTTTTTTTTTTATTAAAATGTCCTTAAAATTTTTACATAGTTAGGCATATGTTGGAGGGCTTCCACAAATGAGATGTTTATATGCAACTGATGAAGAATTTTAAGGAACTTATCAAATTGCTTATCCTGCTACTGTTGCTTGAGTCTATGAAGGAAAGGTGGTGATGGAATAAAGGGTTTAAGACCAATGTTCAGTAGTAGTTTAATTTTCTTTTGTGGCTTAGGTGTTGGAGTGGTGTCTTATTCTAGGTTGTGGATGGGGTTAATCCGTAGTTGGGAAGGTGTGCAAGTTGACTTTTTCTTGACGAGTTCTACGATGGTGTCTTGATTGTTAGGGTGGGGGTTTGTCCTTAGCTTCATCCTTTTGGTAGGGAGGTGTAATTTTTGTACCCTATTTGAGGGTAATGGCTTTACATTGCTCCTTTCCTTCTCTCCTAGGGTTCTTAGTATCACTAGGTAAAGTGCCATGGGATTCGCTACTCAAGGTTATAGTTAGCTGCCCTATTTGTGTTTCTAAGGTTCTCAAGGAGATTGTGTTGCTCTAGATTGCTGCATCCGTTTTCACCATATATTATTTTAGGAGATTTTCCAATGAGTTTGGGTTATTGTGTTGGGTAGGGGGGTTGGTGAGTTTGTGATTGTTGAAGACGCTGGGGTTGAGGTTGGCAGTAGCGCTGTTGTTTTGGTTGGACCATGATAAGTTAGGATGTTATCACCATGTTGGGTTTTAATGATTTCCATAAGGCTATTGAGAGTTCCTAGCCTGTTTACCCATGTAGTTCACTGACATTAGATTAACTAGACACTATTCAAACAAATTACCTTCTCTATAGTATACACATGATACTGTAGCTGTGGAAGTAGTGGAATGTTCCTTTCTTCTTTGTACCTACGAGTTAGTGGGAGAAATATTTTTCAATAGATTAGCCATAGATGATACCTCAACTTGTAAGGCTATGATAGCATCAACTTCAAATGCTCCTTTTGCTCTCACCTTATGAATGCTCTTGGCACTACCCTATTGCTGGCTGTTGCATGCTATGATTTTGATAATCTCATAGGCTCGGTCGTAAGTTTTACTTAGTAGGCACCGTTGGGTGAGGCATCCACTAAGTTTTGTGTTTGATGGTTGAGTCCATGGTAATATGTTTCTATTTGTAACTAGTGAGGAATTTCATGGTTTGTACATTTTCTTAACAATTCCTTAAATCTCTCCTATGCATCGTGGAGTGTCTCATCTTCTTCTTGCAAGAATGCAGTAATGCTATGTCTAAGCTTGGCATTTTTATTGGGAGGAAAATATCGCATGAAGAATTACTGAACTAAGTCATCCCAAGAGGTGATTGAACTGTTTAGTTGGGAAGTCAGCCACTCCTTAGCACTATCTCTCAAAGAATAAGGGAATAACATAAGTCTTAGGGATATTTCTAGAACTCCTTGATTCTTAAAGGTATTACTAACCTCCATGAATGCTATCAGTTGAAGGTATGGATCTTCAGTAGGTTGGCCACTAAATTGTCCTATGGTTTATAACATGAGGAACATGGTAGGTTTAAGCTTGAAATGAGGGGCTTGAATCTCAGGATGAGCAATGATAGGGTTTAGGTGGTCTTGGACTGGCACAACATAATCCCGAATAGTTTAGTTGTGATAATCTCCTAGCGATGAAGCTTGCATTCCTATTGGGTTTATATTGATGTGAGGGAGAAAGATAATAGGCAATCCTTCCCTCTAGTTTAGTTGTGGAATAGGAAATCTGTTGTTACCATTGTCAAGCTTTTGTAGGCCCAAATGACTCATGTTGCTAGAACTTTTTGATGTTGACCCTTATCTTGTTGTTGTTGATGGTGCAGGGCTGCCTAAGTTCTACGTAGAGTGCGCTCTATTTGTAGATCGATTGGTACTAAGGTGCCCTAATTAGTTCTAGTCATACAAGGGTTAGTCCTACAAAAAACAAATGAATCTAAAATTTACAAAATTTTTTATCGTTAGCTATGTATAAGAAAATTCATAGGATGTTCTTGTAATACCCCCAAATTTTACCGCCGAAAAATTTTGTTTTAAAAAAAGATTTAACATAAGTGGAATAACAAAACTGTAAATTCTAGAGATATTACCGCCACACTTAGTACCATACCGGTTCACTCCTATAGTTCCAGTACTAAGTGCTAAGGCTGAACAGGATTAACACCAAACGCAAGTCATTAATAAAAACAATGAGAATCCATGAGAGGACTCACTCATAATCATACAGAAATCAGAGTGCGGTTTAAGAATTACAACCCAAGGAGTAACTAAAGTTTTCCAAAAACATAAGTACCGTATGACATGACATAAAAGAGATACATGGTAAAATCAAAGGAAAGATAGAGTCTGGCCAGGTCACTCTCGATCCCCAAGCCAAGTCTAGGCTCAACTCTCATCCCCGCCTAATGCCTCGTAAGTGTCGTAGGCATCGAATAAGTCATCTCCTACCTACACAAACTCAGATGGGTCTTCTGCTTGTGGGAATGAGAAACACCCATGAAAAGGGTGGCCATTATGCTACGTACTGATTAAGGTAACCATGTGATAAGGCCAAACATGTAAATCATACATCATAACATGATCATATAGGCAACACACAATAATACAGATAATGAAGACCGGCTATGGCCCAGATAAACTTATTCTTTAGATTTTTGGTAAGTATAATCGTTTCACATCATAATCTTTATCAATCCATGCGAGTGCGGGAACCCCACTATTATAGTCGGTGGATCGGAAACATACAGGGCAGAACGTTCCTGACCATTATTTTTGTCGGTGGATCGGTCTCCAAGGCAAGGTGCTCCTGGCCACTATTATGCCGATAGATCGGTCTGGCCCCAAATTTCATGGTGCTTCACTGTAATTAAATAGTATCATTCCCAAGGTTTATTTCAACTTAGTGTTTGGTTTATTGAGCCCGGGATCCCCCACTATTATAGCCGGTGGATCAGTCACCTATAGGGCAGGACACACCTAACCACTATTATATGTCGGTGGATCAGTTTCTAGGGCACCCCGGCACCTGGCCACTATTATGCCGGTGGATCGGTCTGGGTCCGGCTTAATAATGTTTCTCTTTAAATGGTTAGTATCTTATTCGGTCTTATTCGATAGAACTTTTGAAACATATGTCAAAATCAAATAAAAATTTTGTAAAACAATTTTTTTTATTTTTGAAAACGAGCGTGGTCAAAAGGACCAATCGCTCTGATACCAACTTGTAATACCCCAAAATTCACTATTTTTTTTGAAAATGAAATTAATTAAAATACTTAATTTAAAACTCGTGAATTCTGGGGATGTTACCGCCACACTTAGTACCAAACCGGTTCTCTCCGACCGTTTCAGTACCAAGTGCTAAGGCTAAAAAGAGATTACTATTAAACTCAAACAAAGAGTTCACAAAATGAATTAAAAGATTATAACAAAGAAATTAGAGTACGCATGAAGAATTATAATTCATTTCGAAAGAGAAATAATTTACAACCGATAAAATAATCATTTGAAATACTCAGTACAAGGTAATAGATCCAAATGGATAAATCCGATACAATGAAACTAATAAAAAGGAAATACATAGCATAAAGAGTAACTATGGCCACAACTCTCGAACCTTGAGCCAAAACAAGCTCAACCCACATCCCCGACTGATGTCTCGCCCACCTGCACAAAGTCAGAAAGGTCTTCTACTCGTGGGAATGAGCATCACTCATGAAACGGGTGATCAGTACGCTACGTACCACATAACACATCAAATCATGCAGGAATATGATGATCCACATACAATTACAAACTCACACATATGATACATAAAAGCATAAAGTGAAATCCATAACTTATAATCAACAAGTCCACACATAAGGCCAAAAAAAGTCCAGATTAATTATTTAATCTTTCTTTTGTCGGAATTCGATTCACACCATACCATTTTCTCAATTCCATGCGAGTATAGGAACACCCCACTATTATAACTGGTAGGCCAGTCACACATAGAGCATCATGCCCTAACCACTATTATTACCGGTGGATTGGTCACATATAGGGTAAAACCCTAACCACTATTCTTGACAAGTGGATCGATCTGGTTCTTGCTCGGATGGTGTTCCACTGTAAGTAATTAGTATCTTTTAAGAGCTTTAACGATTCTGATTTGTATTTATGGAGCTCGAGTCACCCCACTATTATTTCTGGTGGGCCGGTCACATATAGGACCTCATGTCCTAACCACTATTATAGCCAGTGGATCGGTCGCACATAGGGTAAATCCCTAGCCACTATTCCAGACCGGTGGATCGGTCTAGACCCGGCTGAATAATCTTCCACTTTAATTAGCAAACCCTAACTTCACGTAAACCACACTTCCATGCAAACCCTAACTCCACGTAAACCACACTTCCATGCAAGCCCTAGCTCCCATGCAAACCCTAACTCCACGTAAACCACACTTCTATGCAAACCCTAGCTCCCATGCAAACCCTAACTCCACGTAACATGCTTCCATGCAAGCCATAGCACCATACCATTTCATGCAAAACTCTAACCCATACCATTTCATGCAAAACTCTAACCTGTACCATTTCATGCAAAACACTACCCATCATTATTTTACCACCCTAACATGCACGTCTTAAGGCCATATCATACAATAATAATGACATAAATATACACATAATTCTCATGCCACAATTTATTCACACCAACATACTTCAACTCCACTTTACACCACATATGAAATAATCCATAGTGATAAACATATAATACATGGCATATGAAGCACATAATGCAAATAAACACACAAATGGCCTTAGTAACACCCTTACCTAAAACGACACCGGTCTTGGAGCACGCTCCTACGCCTCCTTAGGGCTTTGACTGATTTTACCTATTATGAGGGAAAAGCTAAATTTAGACTCCCTCCTAAAAATATTATTATTCACTAAATTATCCTAATATTTGGTTTTTAATTAAAATAATATTATAATATAATTGATTATACAAAATACTACTAACCTACTAATAAAATACTATTGTAGTTTCAAAGAATGGTGGTATAAGGGTTTCTACCCTTCACCCAAAATGATATTGGTAAAGATAATAATAATGATGATGATAATATTACTAAAATAAAATATTGTTAATAATACTAGCATTAGTAAAATAATAATAATAATAATAATAATAATAATAATAATAATAATAATAATAATAATAATAATAATAATAATAATAATAATAATATAAACCTTAAAATCATAAAGTGGGCTTTCTAGCCTACCCAAATAATAAAGTTATTGATCAATGATAATAATAATAGTATTAGTAATATATATACTTATAAGAATATTAAATTAGTAAAAATAATAACCATAATAATATTAATAATAGAAAATAATGCTAATAATAGTAATAAAATGCAAGGGTGCGAGACCTAATTAAAATTTAAGGTCTCGGCCCTCATTAAATAATTATAATATTAAATAGGTAATCATACCAATAATAATAATATTAATAATAATATTAATAATAATAGTAAACATGTAATAGTTCTATTAAATAACTAAAATTCGGGAATAATAATTTATCTAACTCAAGAATACTCCCAAACCTTGAGTTGGTGGGGATGGGTGGCACCGACGGTAGTGCCCGGAGGTGGCCAGAAAAGTGATCTAAAAGTGGTGAAAATGAAGAAAAAGAGGGAAAGGGGAAGGAGAAAAAGAAAAGAAGTTTATGGGTCGGTGGAGGAGAGTTAGCAGGAGTTTTTGAGTGGTTCAGAGGGTGGTAGAAGCGGTAGATGTGGTTGTGGGCGGTGGTTTAAGGTTTCGGGGTAAAAATTCTGGCGAGAGGAGTATGAAACTTTTCACGGTTATGGAGGCTCATGTGATGAGAATCGAAGGATGTGGATGGTTTAGTTAGCTAGAGGGCGTTGTAGGGAAGAATTTGGGAGGAAGAGACTGTGGTGAGGTTGGCTAACAGTGGAGAACAATGCGTCTAAAGTGGCGGTGGCGTACAGACTTGTACTTAGGGTTTTGGGGAAAAAATTATTGAAACCAGGCCATACGAGGGGTATTTATAGTGGTGGAAGGTAGGCTCGAGTTCTGAAAGTTACTAGGAGGTCAAATCCGGTGAGAAATGGGACGGTTATGGTGTTGATCGGGCGGCACAAATTTTAAATTTTGCCCGACCTTCGCAAGGGAAATTGGGGGCAAACGTGGGGAAGAAAAGAGAAGTGGGGTGGTTCAAATTGGAGTGTGCACCGAGGGGAAGAGAATGGGCGGGAGAAAGGCCGGTCACGACACTTGTGGCCGGCGGTGCCATTTTTGGGGGAGGTGGGAGGTTGCAGTTATGGCGTCGGAGCTGGAAGAGGAAGAAGAAGATGGGGACGTTGGACTGGGTGGTTAGGCGCAGAAAAGAAAGGAAGGAAAGAAGAAGAGACCGGGCCGGGCGCGAGGTGAGGGGCAACTTAAATGGGACGCTGCGTTTTGGAAACAAACGAGATACAACACAGCGCGCCGAGAGACGGGCGAAGGGCGACGGTTGCGCGGGCTGGGCCGCGCCGAAGGAAAGGAAAGAAAAGGAGGAACTAGGCCGCGAGCTGGCCTAAGTCGGGAAAAAGGATAGAAAAAGAAAAAGAAGAAAAGAAAGAAAAAGAAAGGAAAAAGGAAGAAAGAAAAGGAAAAAGAAAATAAAAGAAAATAAAATAAAATAAAAGGGGAAAAGAAAAATAGTGGGTTGGGTTAATTAAATCAATTAAAATATTTAGGATATTTAAAAATAATAATATTTAAATAAATTAATATTTAAATCCCTTTTTAGTCTAAATTAGGATTTTTAAAAGATTTTCCAAAAATTTCATTTTAATTAGTAAATCACTCTAATTTTAATCAATTAAATTATTTATAAAATTAACATTAATTTGAAACTATTTTCTCTTTCTTAATTCAAATAAAATAATTTATTTAATAAATTCCCAAATTAAAATCTTTAATTAGTTAAAATACCCAAATTTCCTCTAATTAACATATTTATAAAATTTCTTATTAATTTGCCCTAATAAATTTCTTTTTATTTTAATAAAAATAAATTAATTAAATTTCATAATAAAATCTTATTTAATAATAAATAATAAAATTATAAATTTTTGGGGCATTTCAAAAATACTATGGGTTAATCTCACTCTTACCAAAATTACCATTATTCCTACCCTACCCTTATTATAATCCACTATTAGGGCTAATGATGATAATAACAATTTTATAATTAAAAGTAGGGTTATTATCCTCAAAATAATTAATCATGCTACTACTAACCAAAATAAGTCTTAGTAGCCATCATGGTTTATGTTAAAGTAGTTATAGTGATATTCATAGTATTAAAGGTAATAGTTTCAATAATACTGTAACACCCCGAGTCGACACGACCACACGGGGGCTACCTTGGAGTGCTTTCGGATTGATCGGCTGGCCCCACAGATCAACACGAGTCCTTTTAGCATGCTTTGTCCTCACTCACGCACTTCCCGAGAAATTTTCAGAAAATTTCCGAAACTTCCCAGGAGGTCACCCATCCTAAAATTACTCCACGGCCAGCACGCTTAACTGTGGAGTTCTTAGGACGGAATCACCAAAAGGATGGTATACCATGTTGATATAAGTAGCCAAATCAATCCTTATAACACTCCGCTCAAATTTGGGGTATTACATTCACCCCCACTCAAAGAACGCAACGTCCTCGTTGCGCCTCAACCAATGACTGTCTCAATACAGCTCATCCCAAGAATCGTCCCGCTAGGTGGCTGACTGGCTCATCCAAGTTCAGCTCACGGTCGCGGTTTCACTTTGATACCATTTGTAACACCCCGAGTCGACACGACCACACGGGGGCTACCTTGGAGCGCTTTCGGATTGATTGGCTGGCCCCACAGATCAACACGAGTTCTTTTAGCACGCTTTGTCCTCACTCACACACTTCCCGAGAAATTTTCAGAAAATTTCCGAAACTTCCCAGGAGGTCACCCATCCTAAAATTACTCCACGGCCAGCACGCTTAACTGTGGAGTTCTTAGGACGGAATCACCAAAAGGATGGTATACCATGTTGATATAAGTAGCCAAATCAATCCTTATAACACTCCGCTCAAATTTGGGGTATTACAATTACTACTAATAATAATACTATTAGTTTTAGTGATAATACTAAGATCAACCTAAACCCTAGTAATAATAATAATAGTGATACTAGTAATATAAAAGTAGTGACCATAATGATACATATATTGATAATGCTAGTAGTGATAATAGGTTAGCGATTATGAAATATTAACAAAATGACAAGGTAATAATAATAATATTTATGGTAATAATAATAATAATAATAATTATAATAATAATAATAATAATAGTAATAATAATAATACTATTAATATTACTAAAAATTACTAACACTTATATAAAAAGGTTCATGGGTCGGGAAAATTATAATACCACCTAGGGTTGGTGGCGGAACCGACGGCGGAGCGTGGCGGCGGTGGAGGAGGAAGAGAGGTGGAGAGATGGGGGTATAGGCTAGAGGAGAGGGAATGAGGGGGTGTTTGAGGCGATGGAGGGTGCCTCAGGTGGAGAGGGGTGGAATGGAGGTGGTGGTGCAGCCAAAGGTGGCGGCGCACGACGGCGGGTGTGGTGGCTGAAGGTGGTAGAAGGTGGAGAAGGAAGAACGAGAGGGAGGCAGGGTGAGATGGAGTTATAGGGAGGTAGAGGAAGGTCCCATGATTGTTTTGGAGGGTGGAGGAGGCGTTGGTTATGGCGGAATTGGTGGCGGTAGGTGGTGCGAAGGGCGGCGAGGGGTTGATGAGGGCTGATCGGGAGGGTGAATTTGCATGGCTGTGGTGGCTCGTGCAGGGAAAATTGAGGAAGGAGGGAGGATTTGTTCTATAGAGGGTGACACAGGGAAGGATTTGGTGGGCAGTATGGGCAGCGACGATCGTTGATGGCGGCGGAATAGGGATCTGATCGGGCGGTGGTGTAAGGTCGGGGTTTTTGGGATGCAAAAACAGAAACTCGACCTAGGCTGCCAATGGGGTGTTTATAGGCCAAATGGAGGGGGAAAACTATGAAAGAGGAAGAGGACAAGTGGGGCAGGTGAGGCAGGATCATCGGCCGGCGATGGCAGGCGGTGCAGTCTTGCCATGGCAGGGTAGGTTAGGTCGGGGAGAGAAGGGAAAGGAAGGGACACGCGTGAAGGGGAGTTGTGGGGTTGGTTGGGGTCAAAAAAGGAAAGGAAAACAATGAGGGAAGAGAGGGAAGGAAGACTGGATGGCGTGCGGTGGCAGTCGACGAAAGAAGGGCTACAGGGTCGGGGGTTGCAGGTTGGGATTAAGGGGGGAGGAAGGTGATAGGCTGGACCGGGTGGTCCAAAAGAAAAGAAAAAGAAAGAGGCGGTCCGGTTGGGCGACAGACGCAGGGAAGAAAAAAAATGACATGGGCTTGGGCCACGTGAGACAAGGAAGGGGGAGAAGGGAATTGGGCCGGCGGGCTGGCCCATTTTAGGGAAGGAGAGAAAAAAGAAAGGAGAAAGGAGAGAAAGAAAGAAAAAGGAAAAAGGAAAAAGGGAAGAAAGAGAAAATAGGTGGCGTGGGGTATTTTGGGTATTTGGTATTTTGGATTATTATTTAAAATAATAATATTTAGAAAATAATAATTAAATACCTTCTTAAATTAATTTGGGCTATTTTGAATAAAATTTCCTTAACTTCCATTTTAATTAGCAAAAACCCTAATTTTTCCTAATTAAATTATTTATTATTATTATTATTATTTTTATTTACCTTAATTAAATCCTTTTTTTTAATAAAATAATTTATATAATTAATTTTTCTATTAAATCCTTATTTGTCCATAATTTCTAAATTAGGATTTTGGAGTACTTCATTACTACCCCCTTAAAGAAATACTTTATCCCCGAAGTAACTCACAACTTCCCTAGGGTTAAGGCCTGAATGTCCTAAGTGGATAGGGACACAACTCTTATGAGTAACTATACAACTACCCCTTAAAGAAAAACTCACTAGGGATGGTCGTACCCACAGCGAAGAGTTCTGGATACGTTTTGCGCATGTCCTTCTCAGCTTCCCAAGTGGCTTCTTCGGCTCTGTGCCGACTCCATAGGACCTTGAAAAAAGGAAATGCACTTGTGCGGGTCTTCTGCAGCTTGGTATCGAGGATTCACACTGGTCGCTCTTTGTAGGTTAATAGTCGTCCAATTCTATCTCATCTGGGCGGATCACATGGGATGGATTAGTACCATACTTTCGCAACTGCGAGATGTGGAACACATTGTGAACTCGTGCCAACTCTGGAGGGAGAGCCAATTTATAGGCAACCTCGCCTACAAGCTCTAAGATCTCAAATGGGCCAATGTACCTCGGGCTTAGCTTACCCTTTCTGCCAAACCTCTGCACACCCTTCGTGTGGGAGACCCTCAATAATACATTTTTTCTAGGCTCAAAGTTACTATCCCAGCATTTTCGATCCACATAACTCTTCTATTTGCTCTAGGCTACTCTCATCCGATTATAAACCTACTGGACTTACCTAGTCATCTCCTCGATCATCTCGGGCCCCAACACTATTGTCTCGCTGATGTCACTCTAACACAAGGGGGTCCGACATTTTTGCCTGTACAAAGCTTCAAAGGGAGCCATCCCAATACTGGCGTGGTAGTTGTTATTGTACGAGAACTCTATTAGATGCAGGCGTTCCTCCCAACAACCCTAAAAATCCAGTACACAAGCCTTTAACATATCCTCTTGGGTCTGTATAGTCCACTCTGTCTGCCCATCCGTGGTAGGGTGGAAAGCTGTGCTCATCTTCAACCTCGTCCCTAGGACCTCCTGTAGCTCCCCCTAGAAGTGGGAGATAAACCTCGAATCCCTATCTAACATGATTTCCATTGGAACCCCGTGATGACTGACCACAAACATCATATAGGCACCCACTAGCTGATCCATACTCCATGTGGACCTCATCAGGATAAATACTACCAAATTAGTCAATCTATCCACGATAACCCAAATGGTGTCACAACCACTCCGAGTCCTTGGTAACCTACTGACAAAATCCACGAAGATGGAGTCCCACTTCCATCTTGGTAGCTCTAAGGGCTGAAGTAGTCCCACAGGCCTCTGGTGTTTGATCTTCACCTTTTGACACGCCAGAAATCGGGACACGAACTCGTCCACTTCCTACTTCATGCGGGGCCACCAGTAGACCTTCTTCAGGTCCTTGTACAACTTATCTCCCCAAGATGGACTGAATAAGTGGTATGATGCCCTTCCTCCATAATACGAATCTTTAATTTCATACATTTCTATGGTACACACCAGTGACCCATGAACCGAAGGCTAGCATCCTCATGAATGTTGAACCCTTCTGCTCGGCCTTCCTGCATCTTTCGTCGGATCCTCTCAAGCTTGACATCTTCGATATTCCCAGCTCAGATCTCCTCAAAAATGGTGGGAGTGAGTGTCAGGGAGCTCATGCGGGCCTCAAGGCCCCCTTGATAAATCAATTCGACCCCTAAGCCCAATAGCTCACCTATCACCCTATTAGCGACTACACAGTAAAGTGTAGAATGCAAGGTCTTCTTGCTCAAAGCGTCTGCCACTATGTTAGCCTTAACCTCGTGGTATGTCAACTCAATGTCGTAATCCTTGACACGCTCCAACCACCTCCTCTGTCTCATGTTGACCTCCTTCTGGGTGAAAATGTACTTGAAGCTCTTGTGGTATGTAAAAAATATGCACTTTGTCATGTACAAGTAGTGCCTCCAAATGTTTAGGGCAAAAACTACAGCAGATAACTCCAGGTTATGAGTAGGATAGTTCTGTTCATGCTGCTTCAACTGAGGAGAGGCATATGCGACCACCTTGCCAACCTGCATCAACACACACCTAAGCTCGTGCTTAGATGCATCACTATAAACCTCGAACCCTTCGGTCCCCTCTGGTAGGGTCAACACTGATGCTGTGGTCAACCTTCTCTTCAGCTCTTGGAAGGCTCCCTCACAAGTCTCATCCCACTGGAACTTTGTAGTCTTCTTCAGGAGGTTGGTTAATGGTCAGGTAATCCGGGATAAATTCTGCACGAGCCTTCTTTAATACTCGGCCAATCCTACAAAACTCCGAACCTCTACTATATTCGTAGGGGGCTTCCACTCTGTGATGGCCACAATCTTGGCTAGGTCCACAGCCACTCCCCCTACTGAAATGATATGTCCCAGGAAGGCCGCATCTTGAAGCCAGAATCCACACTTTGATAATTTTACATACAGGTGATGCCCTATCAGTAGGCTCAGAATGGTGCAGAGGTGTTGTTCGTGCTCCTTGTCCCCTCGGGAGTACACCAGGATGTCATCAATGAACACCACGATGAATTGATCGAGGAATGGCTTGAATATCCTCATCATCAGATCCATGAAAACCGCAGGCGCATTCGTGAGACCAAACGGCATCACTGTAAACTCATAGTTTCCATACCGGGTGCAGATGGAGGTCTTCATAATATCAGCATTAGCGATCCTCAACTGGTGGTACCGAGACCTTAGATCAATCTTAGAGAATACCATGGCACCCTTTAATTGGTTAAAAAGGTCATCAATTCTCGGGAGCGGGTATCGATTCTTCATCGTCAGTTGGTTTGATCCCCGGTAGTCGATGTAAAACTGGAGACTACCATCGTTCTTCTTTACGAACAAGACTGGTGCTCCCTAGGGTGACACACTCATCCGGATGTACCCATACTCCAATAACTCTTCTAGTTGGGATTTTAACTCCTTTAACTCAACCGACACCATTCGGTAGGGTGCTTTCGTGACGAGCTCAGCTCCTGGCACTAGCTCGATCCTAAAATCAATTTCTCAGATTGGGGGCATACCCAGTATCTCCTCCAAAAACACATTTGGGAACTTATTGGCTATCAGAATGCTATCTAGGGCAGCCATGCCCTTGTTCAGATCCTATACACTACACAAGTATAGGGGATAACCCTTTTGGACCAGAGAGTGCAGAGTCACTGCCGACACCACCTTGGTAGTGGGCTTAAGCTGGGTCCTTCTGTATGAAACCCTAGTCCCTTTTAGGCCTCATAAAATCACACACTCCTGGTCACAGTCGATGACGGTCTTATATTTTTCCAGCATATAGGTCTACTAGGAAGTCTACCCTACCTATGGCTAAGGCCACATTAGAAAATAACTAGCTACACTCCACTTTATCACAGGATGGAAGCATCACAGACAATTCTATTCTACCAGTGGGTGATAGTCTAGCCTTAGTAGTAAAAGCAGACGAAATAAAGGATAGGGTATCACCTGAATCAAATAGGACATGTACCGGTAGAGAGTAGATGGTGAACATACCCGTGATGACATCAATCTAGTGGTTAGCCTCTGCCTAGCTGATCACGTTCAGGCACCTGCCTGACTAGCTTGCCCGCTGAGGAAAATTCTTGGGTCCCTTAGGCCTTCCTTTGACCTATCTAGCTATGGCACCGACTGGGGCAGGTGCTCGCTGGTAGTGCTACGGGGGTGTGTTCTGGAGGTGCTGTTGGTAAGCCTGCTGTTGGGGCACTAAGGCTCCTCCTTGTGGTGCTTGACGGGGCTGATACTGTTGGGAACATGGTGGTCTCCCGTACTCGAGTGCTCTGTGGCCCAACTTCCCACAGTTCACGCAGGTCACCAACCTGCCTCCACAGTTCCTTCCTAGGTAGTTCTGACCACACTATCTACATGAGGCTCCCCTTGGTGGCCCCTGAGCTTTTTTTTGATCTCGTGGAGGGGGTCTCATCAATACTCCTGATCGAGGCTGGGTCCGGCCCTCAGAGCTCTGGCCCTTAGACTTTCTTTTCTCGAGGATGGTGGTCTGCTCCTGGACTAGGGTGGCGGTGAGACAAGCGTGCTCGTATAGTGTAGCAAGATCAGTAAAGGGCACTGCACCAATCATCCTAGGGATGCTAAAGTTTATCCCCTCCTCGAATTGGAACACCACTGTGGACTCATTGGTGGAGATCCCTGGGCAAAACGCAGTAGCTCGGTGAAGCGAGTGTGGTACTGGCGCATGGTCATTGGTCCCTAGGAGAGCTGCATAAATTCTCAAAGCTTGTCCCTCTTCAGGCTCTCAGGGTAGAACCGGGAGCGTAGGGTGGTCTTAAATGCCTCCTAAGTTATCGGGGGACTATCCCGGGTACGGTGCTATACCCACCAGGCATCTGCCATGCTTCTTAAGAAAAGGCTGCTATGCTGGGATATCGAGATGGGGGCAGTCCATTGCCTCGAAGGTGCCATCCATATCTCGAATCCACCCTTCGAGGATCATGGAGTCATCCTCGCCTAAGTACGTTGGAGGATGGTTCCCGGTGACCTTCCGAAGCTAATCTTCACCGGTGCCCTCGGGGTGGTGGGGGTGCGGAGCCGAAGCTGGCACAACGGGTTGACATTGAACGAAATCCATAAAGGTTTCAAAGGCCCCCTCAAGTCGTCCCACTCAGCCATTCCTCGTTAGTGGGAGCTGCAAAATAAAGGAACATTAGGGCAAACCCTTTATGGTTTGAAACACTTATTTCATGCTATTCCTCTTTTTCACACTATTTCTAATCAACCCCTTCATTTCCTCACAGTGGCCCAGACTCAAGAAATTTGAAAACAGGGGAGTTTTGTTAAGGCGTGAAAACACTTCGAAATTTGGTGGAAACTTCGTAAATAAAATTTTGTTTGAAAATTAGGCAGGACCAATACTTTGATACCAACTTTTAATATCCCCAAAATTTACTACTGAAAAATTTCGTTTAAAAAAAAATTTAACGTAAGTGAAATAACAAAACTATAATTTCTGGGGATATTATCGCCATATTTAGTATCAGACCGGTTCACTCTTACCGTTCCAGTACTAAGTGCTAAGGCTAAACAGGATTAACACCAAACTCAAGTCATTAATAAAAATAATAAGAATCTATGAGAGGACTCACTCATAAACATACAGAAATCAGAGTGCGGTTTAAGAATTACAATCCAAGGAGTAACTAAAGTTTTCCAAAAACATAAGTACCGTACAACATGACATAAAAGAGATACATGGTAAAATCAAAGGAAAGATAGAGTCCAACCAGGTTGCTCTCAATCCCCATGCCAAGCCTAGGCTCAACTCTCAGCACTGCCTGATGCCTCGTAAGTGTTGTAGGCATCGAAGATGTCATCTCCTACGTGCACAACTTAGATGGTTCTTCTGCTTGTGGGAATGAGCAACACCTATGAAACAGGTGGTCAATACGTTACGTACTGAGCAAGGTAACCATGTGCTAAGGCCAAACATGTAAATCATACAGCAGACAATGATCATATAACCCTACTTCAACATGTAAAATTTTTCAAAATTCAATTGTTTTATCCCTGATAATGATGCCAAAAACTTCATGTGAGGCGTATGCTTATGTGTGTTTAGTTCAACAATGTTCAGTAGGGTAAGCATAATAATAAAGCACAACACAGTCATGCAAATATACACATTTGACCCTATTAGTAAAGTGATGAGAGTATGTCGATCCTACAGGGACAAAGACAAATGAAATATGCTAGCCAAAGTCAAGTATCTTATGAATCCACTGATGTGACTAAATGTTGATAGGGTGATGTTAAAAATGTAATGAAGTAATTGAATGCACAAAAAGTTAACAAATTTAATGCAAGATAGATGGGAAGGAGATCAGGAGGTAGATTTGTGAGGAGAGTTGTTAATGCTAACTGTGTAGACCCTATGACAATTCATAGCATATTGGGCTTGATGGATATTAATCCTCTAGACTCACTAGGTTTCACTTAGTGATGAATCATACTCTCATGCCATCTCAATCACGGTGCTTAGGCCTTGGCAATGTCATGCAACGAGGGTTGGAGGATTAATGATAATGTCTCTTCACCTTTTGGTGCTAACCCTATCACCATTTGTCATCGTAAGTTTCACACACTATCCAATTGATGCAAAATTTGGACAAGTGCCTAATGTGGCCAATCATTGAACACCTCGATAGTTGCAGCTTAACAGAATAAAATCTCCTTTAACTTCACATGACTAAAAATGTCAAGATTACTGCAACAAAGGGTTCCAAACTTTTCCTTTCACAATAAGTTAGTTAATGATAAACTACTTCCTGCCACATAAAATAAAGGAGAGAAAGAAGGGAAGGGGCTGTGTAGATCATAATAATCCAACCCTTATCTAGCCTAATTACTCCTTTTTTCCCTCTCTCAATAGAGCTCTGTTGGGACTCTTTTCCTTTTTTCCTCTCTCTACTACTCTTCCATTATCATTGTTATTTTTCTCTCTCTGTGGATTCCTTTTTTTTCTTCCTTGATGATTCTCCCTACTTCGATCTTGGGGTATTTATAATGTGCATCCATGTAGATAGGACAAATGTTCCTTAGTGCTACGATGGTCGGATGCACCCGGGCATTAGACGACTATAACCTATTGTCAGGTGGCAGCGCCCTCCAATAGTCCCTAGGTGAATGCTACCAACTTCAGGAAAATCATGCATTATTCTTTTGTCGGCATATAGAGTTATGATGGGGACCTGGGTGATAGCTCCTACAGTCTTGACAGGGTGTAGAAATACCTTGAACATTGGGGTGCCGCCATTCCTACACATATCTTGAAAGTAGCTGAGTAAAATCATTAAGCCTACGAGGATTCATAAGAGTGGAGAGTGCTATCGGTTCATAGTATAAAAGAGTTATTTTCAGGTTAAACTCAAGCAAGGCATGCAAGATCTCACAAGGTATAAAAAATTGTTAAGACTCACACCCTATGACTTCCACATGTGGAAAAAAAATCATTGATAATGATACTTGCAGGGTCCTTTTAATTGGCTCAAATTCACTCATATCACTTCCCCCAAACTTAAGTTGTTGCTTGTCCCGCGCAACATTATGATAGTATAAGGGGAGACCCCTATGTAAAATAAGGTAGCAATTCTTAGCCTTTATCCATGTTGAGCTTCTGGTTTTAGCTAAAAAATTGCTTGCAGTGTGCAAGATATTAAAAGCATTAGTAGTGTGTTGTGTGTGTAGAAGGAATTTTTATGAATTTTTGTTCAGGATTACCTACTAGACAAATAAGGGTCATTAAGACTCTTGTGAACTTCAACATCCTTTTCCATTAGTTGGCCCACTCATAATCCCTAAGTAAAGTTTTTTTAACATCTTGAAATAGGATCTCCTTAGATTGATAGGGTCTTTTTATGCAAGTGTACATCTGGGTTTCAGACAGGTACCCCCAATTATTCCACCTTGATACCTATTCCAAAACTTTTCATGCAAGTTTGTCACCCTACTAAACGGTTTGATGCAAGTGCACACATGGTTAGCATGCAAGTGCCCCTGGTCACTAGGTGTTTCAGGCATTAAAGCTCCCTTCTCAATTGTTATTATTCGAGATAGGCTCTTAACTAATTGTTAGGGTCAAGTCCCCCAAACTTATTCAATTACATCCTTCACATGGTGGTTATGGCATGTCTCCTATCACTTTATCTTGTGGACATTGTATTGAACGTGTCTTTCTCCCTAGTGCAAAGTCTAATAGGAGTTGACGATATT